>JAQFVV010000003.1:24738605-25338605 GCA_028023455.1 Epiperipatus broadwayi | reverse complement strand
AATTGGTCACTTGTCCATCAGTGCTCTAACCTCTAGTGAGATGTATTTTCTGTTTCCTGTTTTACTGTAAATGTTTCTAATAACAGTATAATTCACTGAATGCTATTGAAAATACTCATTGTAGTATTATTTGATTAGTTTTGTATAACCTTTTTTTCTCCTTTTAAAATGAAATATCTGTAGATATATGTTTCCTTAATAACCTTTTCACTGGCAAAGCAGCCATATTGAATATTTAAAAAATTATGTTAAGCCACAAATTTTATCATAACTTAAGTTTGTATTATTCAAAAATGACACAATATATATTATTGTTTGAAACATAAAACACCAAAAAATGTAATTAAGCTGAAAAATATATAGTCATTGATATTCAAAGTAATAATAATAAAAAAAAAGTTAATATTTCTAATAATTATTTTCATATTATTTCATAAATTCAAAATTATCATGCATACAACTTAAAATTATATTTTTAACTAGTAGGTTAGTTGGATTCATCATAAAATTTCTAAAAAATTGGTATATAATAACATGTATCTAAGGTAATCCAGCACTTGAACACTTTGTAGAATAAAGACATTAGTACCTTTCATTTTTTCTAGTAGCCCTTCAAAATGTTTTTCCATACAAGTGTTTGCAATGAATATATCATCCCTAATAACATCCCTTATAACAAGTAGTTAATATTGATCAATAATTAGTATAATTTGAATATTATAATAAAGAACTTCAATACAGTTTATAATTTGTTAAAAATTACTACTAAAATAATCACTATATACAAAATAAAATAATAAAATAAAATAAAAAGTGAATGACATAATAAACAGAGTTAAGCTTAAGGTATATAAGTTAGTAGTTTAGAGTCAGTGTGATGTAATATTATTTATCCTATCTTTATAGGTTTAAAGGCACATATTGTTTCATGCTACTATGACCATAAATTTGATAATAGCTTCAACTGCCACCTCTCTTTGCATTTAATATGCAACTTTGAAATTTACATTGCAAGTAGTGTATAATTGGCCTAAGTTTATATACTGTCAAAATCTTTACTTTTAGCATTTGTGTATTTTTATTATTATTAAAATGCAGACAAGACATTATAGAAAAATCTAAACTGGATGATAATATTTGCAAAATATGTTGTCTCATATCATTTAATTCATATTCTGGACATCTGGACCCAAGCACTATCATACCAAAAAATGCAGATAATTCACGATATAAATTTACACAATCATGAGCTATTTTTATGATCAGCATATATGTTAGTTTCAATAATAATTTTTTTATATATTTTTTATCAAATATAAATTCAAATAATAATTTAAAAATATATTCAAATAATAATTTTAAAATATATAAAAATAAATACTTACCATCAGCTCCCAATAATGTTCATTCAACTAAAGACATCGAGGGAAAGCTTGTATTTTTTCTGATGTAATTTTCAGGGCAAATACAACTCTGTTAACTATGAAAAAACTGAGAGAAAGACAAAAAAATTCAATTTACTTGATCACAAAAATTATGATAAAATTTTGAATTTTTATCATAGAAAAATGAAACTTACTTTTTTTGAAACTAGAAAGAAAGATGGAAACGAAGGTGTAAAAAGCATATGTGTAGTCTGCATAGATTTTTGGTATTTTTAAGCTGAAACTGGATGTTTATAATTTGAAAATTCACAGCCACATTATGCAGGTCATAAGACCTTCTAAAACTATATTTTGATTTTTAGACTCTCTCCCACTTTTGCCATGTTAATAAAAACATTAATAGAAAAAATATAATTTTAAAATTATTCTTGTTTTTATCAAAATTTAATTAATAAATAATTTTATTTTTAAAATTTTTTTTTTTATTAGAGAAATTATTATATGTATTGTAATGAATACACATGCTGTTACATTATTATAATAAATAAAATTAGAAATTAAAAATAAAAAGTTCACAAATAAAAATTTGTTTTTAAAAATTGAAAATTAAAAGTCATCTAAACTCATATATATATATAAAATCACACAGATGAAAAAATATTAAAAGAAAATTTTATTAAAAAAAGAAAAATATATATTTTAAAACTAAATTTTAAGAAAAAACTTAAAAGATTTAAATATAAAAATATATCTTTAAGAATGTACAAAATTTAATTACTTCCATTGTGTAAAAGGCTAAAAATGGAAATGATTATTTTTAATTAGTCAAAGTAAACTAGCCCTTGGGCATCTCAAAATTTATAATTAAATGTCAGATAGGAGATAAAAACAATAACAGATAACCAATAAAATCCCTCAAGAAACAGACCATAGTGAAAAAATCATCATCATGATGTCATGTTCAGTTAATCCAGAGGTTTGATATAAAAATGAAAATATTTGAAATAAGTCACTTTTCAGTTTGAGTTTGCAGTTTTTAGTTTTGAGTTTCAGGGAGAGTTGAAGGAGAAGGGATTGAAATATGCACTTTTAATTCCTTAAGTTTTTTCAAAATAAAAAATGAAATATCATTTTTCTATATTGCGGATCCCAGGACACCAATGTCTTGCAATAAAATCCTGCAAAGAACTATACCAACTAGAGTAAAGGACCTCTGAATAAATACCAACAAAATGGCTAATGGTATACCGGTCTCCCCAGGACAATGTGGGAATTAGAAACAACACGGGATCTAAATCATAAGCAACTATTAAGGATGGACTTTTTAAACTGTAAGAACTATATATATAATTCATGAACTTTAAATATAAAGATTTCCAATATTTAAATAGAAATATGAATTCCTATCTGACCAAATTAAATCATTAATAATTATTTTTATTATATGTATTTTTAAATCATTTCCATTATTTTTTTTCCTTTTGAGTGTTTATTATGATTTTTTCTTATTAAGCTAAAACTTTTTAATCATGTTAAATTTAAGTTGGGTGTGGATGACTGCGTAGATTCATAAAGATATGTTAGTTTAAGGAAGGGTTAATCTCAGGTTATTTGTTTCACAGTTAGATTAGGTTGATGGATTGGATATAATGGTGTAAATAGTAAATGTAATATGAGGATCCGCTACATGAAGGATCACATTATATGCCACACTTGGGCAAAATAAGCCTATTTCTTATTGACCATCAGAGACAGACAGTATTCCCTGCTCCATGGATCACCCCTTTAGCCTATGGAATGGGATCATAAGTTGGCAAAAAGGACTTCAATCCCTTCCTATGGAGTTTTTTTTTTATTGTTCTTCTCACTAGTCAGACATAGCATTCCTGTACTGGATGAGGGACATTTTTTCTAAATAACCATGCTATTCAGATGTGCATTTCTGACAGTACTGTAGTGTGCTGTCATATTCATGCTGCATTGAATAAATCGATATATCAGATAGATTGGCATTAGTTTGACTGCAAACTTTTGGCCTGGAATTAAATAAGAGATATAAAATTATTGTTTTTCGAGTGCAATCTATGTAGTCTATCCATACTCGACACTCTAATAAAATATTAATTAATTCATCTGGGTGAACTTCTAAAATAAAAATTGTTAAAATATAAATTAAATTAAATTCTAAAGTAAAAGTTATATTAAAATAAATAATTCTGAATTTTATATATGTGAAAAATAAATGTTTCTGTGTATTGTTAATCTGGCAATGGCTTATTCTTATTTTTATTATCTTTCTTTAAGATAAAATATATATTATCTCTGCTGCTCCACGAGCTAGGGACTGGGGCATTTCGATCATATTTATTTAAATTTTGGATCTTACTGTAAGTATCTTTCTACTATATAAATTTTCCAGGTTAGAATGTCCTGGTGGCACCCTTGTATGGAAGATACCGTAAGACTCCAATACACCCTGACCATTATAGTATCATATAGAGGGGAAAAGTAAATGGCTTCATCCTTTACAATCAAACAATGAAGGAAAATGTATACCCCCCCCCCCGATTAAAGATTCTCTATATGATTTTTTTTTTTTATTTTATTCTCCAGAAAAATAACTAATTATTTATTTATACTAATATTTGCTGGATTTTTTTTGATCAATTATTTGCTTAAAAAAACTAATTTTATTTGAAAATTCTCAGATAAACAATTTCCAAGTTTCAGCGCATTTGGATTTCAGATCAGAGAAATAAAAGGCAGATATATTAACTCTATATGATAAAGTCTTCTCTAATGTAATTATATATAATATTGTAAAGATTTTATTAACTTTTATGATACAATTCTATTGAGATGCTAAAAAAATTTGTATTAAGAAGAGATTATGTATTTGATAGATGGGTAATACTTGATATTAATACAGAATCATATTTTAATTATTTCTTTTATCTTTTAGCAAAAAAAAGTCAACATACATACATTTCGCTACAGTTTTCCAAAAATAATAAATCTCATAAAAAAATTAAACAAAATATATTAATGGTTAGAGTTTTTTTTTTTTTTTTAATAACTCAAAGTTCAATTGCAGGAGTGATTCAATGAAAACTATAATTAAAACATTAAACTCAATTTATAAAAGTAATAAACATTAGCTGAGAGAAAAATCTTATTTTCAAACATGAATATCTTTTAAACATCCGATGATCATCATTTCTTATGCTTACATGAGCTGTTTAACACAGAGGCTAAACTGCCCATCTTAAGATCTAGTTACAGTGCTCTCAGATCCAAGGCTCCTCACTGATCAAAGCCCCAAACTAAAAACTAGTCTGAGGATATTGGATGAGTAGGCACTAGATAGGGATTTTATGCACAAATCTTCTTGCATCCATTGATTACTCTGGCTTGCACCTGTGGCACTACTGTATGGAGAGTTTACCCTCTATATAAACAGCTTATGTAAGTATAAGAAATGGTGATCATGTGATGTTTAGTGGTTTAAAACCAATTCTGCCCAATAGGATTATATTGACTCTGGTTATTAAAGATCCAAGGACACCAAAAACTATGGATGCTGAACTGAATCCAGATCTATATAACTATACAAGCTAATGAGCTTTTCATTTTAAACTCAAAGCTTTATAGTTAGCTAATAAGGTAAAAGGTGACTGCTAGCAGGTTATATTAGATCCTAAGATCTAGGTGCAGTGCTATCAGATCCAAGGCTCCTCACTGATAAAATCCACAAGCTGGAAACTAATCTGGAGATATTGGATGAGTAGACACTAGATAGGGATTTTATGCACAAACCTTCTTGCATCCATTGATTATTCTGGCTTGCACTGGTGTTGCTCCTGTATGGAGAGTTTAGCCTCTGTGTATGAATATCTTTCATGGTAAAAATAGTAAAAATAATCACTTCCATAGTGAAAATGAGTGTCATTACTCAATATAGCCTATTAAAGTTGTAGTAGTTAGTTGCATTTCCTTATCATGATCTGGGATTCAGTTTCAGGCTAGGTTAAATTGAAATTTATATATATAAACAGGCTTAGGATTCTTTTTTCTAGGTATCTGACCTGTAGCCAACTCAGCCAAGAATTGATAAAAGAATATCTAGTTCTTACTTTTTAAAAAGTAAAGTTTCCAGATTAATTTTGGTTGTAGAAGAGTGTTAATGCATTGACTATGAAATGAAAGAATGTGATTGTAGTTAGATGAAATCTTTCCTCTGTGGTTAAATTGTCTATATTCACTCAAGACAGAAAAGCAATATTTGAGACTTCATCATACTAAAAAGATTATTTATCATAACTATTTTATGTACAGACTATATTTCTCACAATCAAAATCACTTGTGCAATCCTATTTCTCATAACATGAATAGGTTTTAAATCTTACAAATAAAATTTTGATGAAATTTGATCTTTTTTCTTTTTATGTAGGTATCTCTGATAACTGAAATCTCTATTTTACCCTCCCCTTCATTAAAGCCAATTTATTTTTCAAGAACAGACTGTTTCTTACTATCAAAGTTTGCAACTTATTATTTATTTATGCATCTGTTAATTTAAAATTATATATTTTCAGATAAGAAAGTAGAAAACTGAGTATAATATTTCCTCAATTAAGATATTTATACTGGGGACGAGAATGGTAAGCTTAAAAACAAAAAGTTCTGGGGGGGGGGGTCCTACTGAGAAAAGTGAAAAACTAATCTATCCTTTTTTTTCTCCTCTTCATTTTCCAAAAGAATTATTTTTAATTAGTTTTATTCTTATAATCTTGCCAGTTTGCTTATCTATCTTTTTTTTTCTGCTATTTTTTCTATCTGCCTCTTTTTTTTTTTTTCAAAATGACTATCTTGCCTTTGATTGTGGAACTTATTTATAAAAATTGCTTTAAAATAAAAGATAAAGTTTTCAATTATTTTCATTTGTAGCACTTTTTAATAGATCGATTTTATATTCTTAATTTGTTTTTGTTTGATGTTGTTTATTACATAATCAGTAAGAATATAAAAGTGTAAATCAAATATTTATATCCTGCAATATACCAGAATCTCATAAACTAGTGCTTTGTGAATGAACCTGCCATGTCCACATCCTGGAATTTGAATCCAAACTTGGTGAATCTTTTTTTAGATATCACAAACAGGTTTAAAACTTTTCTCAAGCAGACAACTCATAATCAATACAGCTGGCTCAATAGTGATCACATTAGTTATTTTTTATCTAGACAGTCGGAATGATCCGATATTGATGCATTGACAAAAAAAAAAATAAAGAAAATATCATTGTAAAAAAATGTAATCTTGAATGCTGATGAGGGAGAAGCTATACTTTTACAGGCCATGTGCCAATAGTTAATTTTATTTTATTCCATCATGAGAATAAATTATCATTTTATTTAATTTTTTAAAACATCTCTGGGCTCAAAATTTACAATTTCCATTTTAGATAATTAAATATATTTTAGAAAATACTGTATGTAATATCCTAAGATCTAGATGCAGTGCTCTCAGATCCAAGGCTCCTCACTGATGAAGGCTACAAGCCAGAAACTAGTCCGGGGATATTGGATGAGAAGGTACTAGATGGGGATTTTATGCACAAGCCTTCTGGCATCCATTGATTAATCTGGCTTGCACTGAGTGGCAATACATATAGAGAGTTTTGCCTGTTTTAATGATGTTTACTTTTTGCTTTTTAGATTATGATAGAATTATCATAAAAAAAGACATTCAGATTTTTTTTAAGCAGTAATTTTACCATTGATGATCACTTTTGAATAGCTCCAGGAATTAATGGTAAGTTATCTTCTGTTTGTACTTTGGAAAATGTTTCTTTCTAAATATGACTACAAAAATATGTCCCTCTAATATAATATATAAGTCACAACTAGCATAGTTTTCATGGCTTGTGTAGTGCAAGTTTTTCAACTCAGGTATTCAAAAGTAAGATGCATTCTTTTTTATTAGAAAGCAATTTTTTTCATTCTTCAACAGCAGTAATCTATTTTATATTTCTCATATTTTTAAACCATTTCCATAAGGAGGAGGGATCATTAGCTAGAAAGTAAACTGTCAGTATATTTGGCATTGCCATCTGGTACTCTTACTCTAATTAATAAATATATCAGGACTGGAGACAGAAATTATATCATTCTAGAGAAATGAAGTTTCAATATAAGCTAAAGAAATTATATCATAATTGAATTACATTTGGTACTGAGCCAACTTATTATTGTAATGCGTGTTTTTCTTAAATTGATCTGAGTAATTAATTGGCTTAGTATAATGATCGATTTTTGATAAAGAAAATATTTCTTATTGATTTCATATCAAGAAAAAAATAATTTAATAATCTCACTCTAACTAATAAGATGAAGGCCTTGTCTTAACTCAGTTATTACTCAAACATTATTTGATTTTGAAATAACTTATGAACATTTGTATATACTGATTATTTTTCATTTTGTTTAATTAGTCATTTGTAAATTTTTAAAAAGACCTAATTATTTATTATGTTATTATCTATAAATATTCCTGCATAAACCATTTCAAGTCCACAGTTTATGAGATAAAATTGTTTTTTTTTCCCCTTTTTTAACTAAAACATTTTCATGTTATGTCTCACTTTATTTTCACAATAAATACATTAATAGTTCATAATTTGGGTCAAGTATTGAAAAGTAAACAATGGAGATCATTTCTGAGGGTGGTAATTTTATTTTTAAAATACTTTTATGGGGAACAAACTTATATCTAAATAGAAAAATATAAAGAATGTTTTCATTTCACTAAGATAAATATCTTTGTTCAAATCTAAATGGGTAAATAAAATAGATATATCATTAAAAAGCATCATTTCAATTCTTATATTATTATTCAAAAAAGGTTATCAAAATATTTCTTCTACCTGTTCAAAATACCATTGTCATCATATAAACAAAAACCATTGCTGAATTTAATGGTATTGTGTGCTATTTCTAAGGTCATATGTTGTTTTTAATGCATCAGAAAAAGATGTCGAATTGACATGATTCAGTGAATGTTTGTATTTTTTGCAGTTTTCATTTACCAATCATTTTTAAACCTTCTTGATAATTGTTGAATTTTTGCCTTTAGATCTTCATAATTATTATGAAAAATAGTCATAATTCTTTATTGTAATGAATTCAAGAATAGATTTATTTGTATCTATAACAGCATGACAGTCCTGAAGATCCAAATTAGCAAATTTGGTGTTCAGTAACTGTTGAAATTTCATGTGTATAGTGGAATCTTCAAAGAATGAATATATGACTGAAATAATATCTAAATTTAATGCAGTGATCATTTTAATCCTAGAAAGTATTCATCTGTGATCTCTCCAACAATCTGTGCTTGGAAGTATTCTTGTAATATGAATTTCTCTTGTAGTCTGCCTTCTAACTATAATATTATCTACCTATTTTGAATGTAGATCCATCCAAGTTCTTTATAGTTGTTTTTCTACCTAAACAAAATACTTGTGACAATCAATTCATATGCTTTGCAAAAATTCAATAACAAAAAATCATTTGAATTTACTGCACCAATATCATTATTTTCAATACCTTTTAGCTAAAGTCTATTATTTGTACAAACACATCTCCAAAAAAAGATCTTTTAAAGCCTTTTCTTTTTGGGATTTAATTATTAATAAAGTAATCATTAGTACCATTGTGCAAGTTGCATTTTAATATTGTTAGCCTTTTTCATTGTTACAATAAGGAATTTCAACTATAGAAGATACTAAAATAGACTTTGCAACAAATCCAATATTACCCATTTTCATTTCACTAATTGCCCTACCTTTCCAAAAAAAAAAAAAAACCAACCTGTATTCATCTATCTTTTCAATTAAACTTGCTTTTTCAGGAAATGAATTTTACTAAGACTAGCTATATCAATCATTAATCTTGATAGTTCCTTAGCCACTAGTGCAGGTCTCCATTCTGATCTTTCAGAGTTTGTATAAAATAAAGTTCATACATTCCATGAACTGACATTTAAAAAAACTAGATTTATAATACTTATCTTTAATACTATTATTGTCTTTAGCTTTCCCACTATTATGGATATTATTATCATTGTTATTATTTTTACCACTATAATAAGTAATCTGTCAGTTGCAACAATCTAGCCAAACTGTGTGAGACAGGCCATTTTTAGACGTAATTTTCTATGAACGTAAAAATGTATATTGTCTGATTTCATCCTTGTGAAATTAACAGCACTATTATAGTGATAGATCATTCTCCCCATGAACTGATGACATGTTTATTTTTCTCCTAAAGTATTATTATAAAAATACTATTAATTAAACTTTTATGAACCTTATGACATATCTTACACACATATATATATAAAATATTTTTATTCAAACTCAAGCATTGTATAGGTTCATCTTTTTTGTAATTATTATATAATGTTGAAATTATATGCATAATTAAACACTAATGATTGAGTGAAAATAAGTGAAAATTATCTCAACTTAATTCATTAATATTCTCATTTTTCTATCCATTTGTTTTTTTTTTTATATCTTATTTTCTTGATTCACTTAGATTAGGAGATGAGCCTCTTATACCATCATCTTTTCTATGTACTAACTTGTATTTGTGGATCCACATTTTTATTCTTTAATTATACACACTGACTCCATTCTATCCTTTTTTCTTTATAATTTTATATCTTTCTCATATTCTTTATATTTTTTTTTCAGTTGTTACACTTGTTTTTAAGAAGATTCTAATGATAGTTAGTAGAGATCTACTTAATAAAATATTTTATAACTGAGTCTAAGAACATGAGTTCAAATCTTAAGGAAATTGACTTTTTTATAATGATGTGATTCAGTAAATTTATTTTTAAAACGTCTTACAAATTGAAAAAAAAAAAATCTTAATCAATGTTGCTTAGAATTAAAATATTTTCCTTTATTTTTGGAAGATTTATGGCAAGATTATGGAGCATACGTGGTTTTAATTTTATATATATATAGGGGAGTTCCTTTCAGTTATCCATTCCATCTTATAGAACTGGCACCCATGACCACATACATGTGAAAAAGAAATGATTTCCAATAATCGTATTTTGTGCTAAATCAGCACTCATCAAATGGTCCAGATCTTTATCTCTCATATATATATAATCAGTGCTCAATTATATTAAGATAACAAATCTTCAAACTTTAATGGGCAGACTTCAATCTTCTTCACTCTCCAACTCATTAGCCATCCATATCATTGAAAGTCTGATGATGGCATGTTCAAATCCCTTGTTTTTACAACTTTGTTGTCATACCAATGTTGGCCATAAGTCAGTTTGACTCCTCATAGTCAGGAATTCAAGACCATTTTAAATACACAGAAGAGGGATGGGCAGCATATAGATTGAATTTGTAATATTTAAATATAAGTGTAGTATATATACTTAAGATAGATATAATCAGAGAAGATTTAAACACAGATGTCCTCTTTTGTATATTTAAAATGGACTTGGGATCCTGCATATGAGGGGTCAGGTTGATTAACTTGTAGTCAGCATGGGTATGACAACAAAGTTGACAAAACAAGGGATTTGATCATGCCATCATCAGATTTTCAATGATATGGACAGCTAAAGAGTTGGAGAGTGGAGAAGATTGAAGCCTGCCATTAAAGTTTGAAGATTTGCTATTTTAATATAAACCAAGCACTGATTATATATGTGTGTGGGGGAGATTATGATCCAGGCCAATTAATATGTGCTGGTTCGGTATGAAATGCCTATATTGGAAATCACTTATCTTTTTCACATATACAAGGTCATGTGTGTCAGTTGTATAAGATGGAATGGGTGAATAAAAGGAGTTTGAAAGTCTGGATTCAAATCCCATCTAATTATATCTATCTTAAGTATATATACTATACTTGTATTTAAATATATTGTAACATTTATTTATATACGTTGCAAATATATTGGCATTTGGTAGAAGCTAAAAAATAAAAGTAAATTTAGATTTTTTTTTGACTAATTTTTTTTTAAAAAAATAACGTACAATGAAAGTTAAATTATTCTTTCGGTTTTTTTTTATGTAATTAGAAATAAAAGTTAGAATTGGAGAGAACAAAAGACACAAATTACCAATCTAGATAAGAGAAAGTAAAAATATTTCAACTAATTAAAGATGGCAGAATTATGCTGAAAAAAATAGAGACTTTGTAACATAAATTTTATAAAGAATATATAAGATTATCAACGGATATTTTGACAAACAAAAGATATGCGCAGAAGTCGGAAAACTGGGCCTCTAGAGAGTATAAAAGGCAGAGATCAGTTTGAAGGACATCTTGTTCGTTGGTTTCTCTAGTTGGTCTTGGATAGCAATAATATATCCAAGATCGCTCTACGCTGAAGTAATTCAGCATGTCGGAGTGAACCGGAGCTTCTGAAGACATCATGCCTGAAGATGTATACCAGAAAAGCTTTCGTGACCGACTAGGAGAATGGACCACAGGATCAAATAATAACCAAAAGGCCGAGCTCATTCTACCCAAAAAACTATGCATAGTTATCTACTACTGAATTCCCAAAACTTACCGGTAAGTTATACTTCATTACTCCTGATTGTGACCAAATTAAACGTTTTCAAACAATTTCTAAAAGTATGTTTAAACAATCCCGATAGAGACATTAATTTTCTTGTACAAGAGACATTCAATTTTTTTAAGGAAATTTCTAGAAGAAATTTAGATATGAACAGTAATTGTAAAATTGTTTTTTATTAATTGATTCACGTCTGAGTTGTGTTCTCTCTAAGTAATTTATTTCAAATATTTTTTTAGTCTATTAGAATAAAATTATTTCCAATACCAATTTTCATTTGTGCGTTATTAATAATAGTTATTATTTTTTATTATTAAATCTATTAGTAGTTTAATAAGATTTAAAAATGTAATTTACCTTTGCCAATATGTTTGAATAAGCCCAGGAATAATAATCTTAAAAAATTAATTCTCGTTACGGTATGATGTAATACCGATTAGTTTAAAAGTATTTTTTTTATTTGTGAGATGTTATATGACAATTTCAGCGAATTCTTAGGAATTCTGGCGCCCAGATTAAATAAATTAAAAGCTGATTTCGTCAATAGCACAATTCTCAACAATTAATAGGCCGAGTTGATCAGGAAATATAGCTATGTTTTTAGAATAGAAATATAACTTTCTTCTTTTTTGACATAGCTTGATCAACTCACGCGCAGTTTATATTAGCGTGTAAGAGGCCTAGCAAAACGAAAAACGTTACAATGGCGACCCAACTCGGGCTTCGATTTAACAACTACAACCTGAGATGAGTTGTAATGATAAAGAACATTACAATGATGACTCAAAGAAACTCACAGCCGGAAAATAAATTATGATTTTTTTGAAAAAAAAAAAAAATTATAAAAAAAAAAACTAACTAATTAAACCCTGATTATTAAAATATGAAAGAAGATATTTTTTTAATATGACTTCCAGAAAGAAAAAATATATATGTATATTTTTTTATATATGTCTAAAATCACGATCGTGGCTGATGTAGACATAAGTCACAAGTATTTGACCGGGTAGGCGGTTACTGAAGAGGGGAATAACATAGCCCCGAGTCCTTATCCACAGTATATGAACATAAGACCGTCTTTAAATGCTCGTCAGACTATTTCTAGCAGAGATCCCAATAAAGGGGAAGGCGGATCAAGTTGGACCAAGTTGCCACGAGCCTGTAAGACTCAGAATGATGAGCAACGCTCGTTTGTGCTTATAACTTGGGCTTCTTATTGTTACTATTACACTAAAGCACATAGGACACAGATGAATGTTGAAATATTTTCCATTCCCGCCGTGTTAGACCTAAAAGTGGGCATTAAAGCCGAACGTCGCTTGTGAATGAGTCTACACAATATATCAGCATGCTACTAAAAAAAAAAAACAACAACAACACGAATATGAATTTAAAAAACTTAAGAATAAAATTAGTGTAAACCCCTATTTTATTCTCATCTCCTGGCACTGGTGGTATTGTAACATTTATTTATATACGTTGCAAATATATTGGCATTTGGTAGAAGCTAAAAAATAAAAGTAAATTTAGATTTTGTTTTGACTAATTTTTTTTAAAAAAAATAATGTACAATGAAAGTTAAATTATTCTTTCGGGTTTTTTTTATGTAATTAGAAATAAAAGTTAGAATTGGAGAGAACAAAAGACACAAATTACCAATCTAGATAAGAGAAAGTAAAAATATTTCAACTAATTAAAGATGGCAGAATTATGCTGAAAAAAATAGAGACTTTGTAACATAAATTTTATAAAGAATATATAAGATTATCAACAGATATTTTGACAAACAAAAGATATGCGCAGAAGTCGGAAAACTGGGCCTCTAGAGAGTATAAAAGGCAGAGATCAGTTTGAAGGACATCTTGTTCGTTGGTTTCTCTAGTTGGTCTTGGATCAAATAATCACCAAAAGGCCGAGCTCATTCTACCCAAAAAACTATGCATAGTTATCTACTACTGAATTCCCAAAACTTACCGGTAAGTTATACTTCATTACTCCTGATTGTGACCAAATTAAACGTTTTCAAACAATTTCTAAAAGTATGTTTAAACAATCCCGATAGAGACATTAATTTTCTTGTACAAGAGACATTCAATTTTTTTAAGGAAATTTCTAGAAGAAATTTAGATATGAACAGTAATTGTAAAATTGTTTTTTATTAATTGATTCACGTCTGAGTTGCGTTCTCTCTAAGTAATTTATTTCAAATATTTTTTTAGTCTATTAGAATAAAATTATTTCCAATACCAATTTTCATTTGTGCGTTATTAATAATAGTTATTATTTTTTATTATTAAATCTGTTAGTAGTTTAATAAGATTTAAAAATGTAATTTACCTTTGCCAATATGTTTGAATAAGCCCAGGAATAATAATCTTAAAAAAATTAATTCTCGTTATGGTATGATGTAATACCGATTAGTTTAAAAGTATTTTTTTTTATTTGTGAGATGTTATATGACGATTTCGGCGAATTCTTAGGAATTCTGGTGCCCAGATTAAATAAATTAAAAGCTGATTTCATCAATAGCACAATTCTCAACAATTAATAGGCCGAGTTGATCAGGAAATATAGCTATGTTTTTAGAATAGAAATATAACTTTCTTCTTTTTTGACATAGCTTGATCAACTCACGCGCAGTTTATATTAGCGTGTAAGAGGCCTAGCAAAACGAAAAACGTTACAATATATATACATGTAATAATGTTCAAGGCTAAATGAGTTTATAAGTAACCATTAGAAATCAAGGCAAAGGCCTATAGAAAAACAATGAGGAAAAATGTATTATTTAATAAGCTTACTGGTTGTTGATAGGTAAAAATTTTAGGTTTTGTATTTACCTTCTAGCTAAAAATAGTTAAATGCTTAATCACAGATTAATAATTGAAAATCTAGTTTAATTATATGTAAGTAATTATTTAAATAAAAAATCCTATGTTTATTTTGAATCTTAAAAAAATGTTCTATTTCAAATGAAAATTCTGGGTCAGATACATGATCACGCATGTGAAATATATATATTATTAGACATTGTTGAAATAAGAGAATCCCAAATAAAAATATTTGAGATAATAGCATAGATAGGAAATCTTATAATTATTAGACTTTTAAAGTCTACTAATGATAATCCAATACTTTGAAGAAAAAATAATAATAATAAAATATTATTGATATACATAAATATTAAATTGATTAACTTGTTTGATAAATATTTGTAGCCAATCAAATCTTATAGATTTATAATGCAATTTTTAAAACTCGTTTTAAATCTTGAATTATCAGTTGGTGTAAAATCATCTGATCAAATCTTTCTCATTATGTATTTTACCAGAAACATTGGTTCATCACATGTAATTGATAATTAACGTTTTCTATTTGTACATTTTAAATGCAACCAATTTTATTTTGAAGCTTGAAAATGTAACCATAATTTGTATACAATCCTTTAATATCTATATTTTTTTTATTAAGGAAACATTTATTGGAATACAGATTCTACAGATTACATTAGATTACAGTTCTATTCATTTACATTTGCTTTAGTCTTTATTTACATTGATTACAATTCAACTTGAATTTACATCACCGTGTCAAATCAAGCAGCCATTTTTCATTTGGTAGTTGGCTTTAACTGTTTTCTATTATCTATGTTCTGTCCTCTTTTCCTCATTTTTCCTGTCCTTATACTTTTTTCTATCTTCATTCTTTCTTCTTTCTTGACTCTTCTTTCTTCCATCTTCTATCTTCTAGTTTCAGTTGACAAATCGTTTTACAACGAGGAATAATTGTCATCTCATCCAGAGTGATCTGTTCCCATGTGTCCACATACAGTCTGGGGGAAGTTATAAAATAGTCTCTGGTTTTCAGACTGCAAAGGTGTTCCTTGAAGACTCACCATGGGTTTGCCAAGTTGTCTCTAAAAACACTATGACACCTGGTCTGCCACTTTGCAAAGATAATTATGATTGCCATTTGGATTATAGCAAATTCCCCAGTTCTCAGTGTCTTGCTGATGTCCAATGTCTGAGAGCATCCTGATCTAATACTAGATCTCAATTTCATTTCCATGTCTCTAAGTTTTGAACAATGGGAAATAAGATGATCAATATCCTTCTCCCCCTGGTCACATAATGGGCAGTTGGAAGAGATGCTCTTAAATACCCTATGCTCTACCAAGAATTGGTTCATTGGAAGAGCATCCAGACTGAATTTGATAATGAAATTTACTAGCCTGATGTCCAATGACCAGTATTTTGATTTTTTTATCAATACTTTTAGCATTGACTCTAGTCTGACTGGGTTACTCTGCTGACTGGGATGCATAAGTTTGCATGCATCCCAGTACTTCATCTTTCTATCAAAAAGATCTTTGGCAGATATGAGTCCCACCACATGATCTTCCATTTCTGCTAACCACCTGTTCTTGTTAGGCAGTGGGATGTCAGTGGGTTCAATTGAAGGGGAATATTGGTTCCTACCTGCTAGATCTTTAGTTACCTTCAGAATAGCTATTGCCCTCTGCATTTTTATTTTACGCATTTTATTTCAATTAGAAGTTTTAACTATAATTCATGTTCTTTTATTAAATCCCTTTTTCCATACTTTTAACTTTAATTGTTGTTCCTAACAGCAGTTTCTAATAACTGGTTTTAAAAAGCTCTATATTGAATCTAATGCAACATAATAGCTAGGTTCTTTCTTACTATTCAAATGGTTTCTCTGCATACTTATGATCTGGAATTAAAACTATACTGAATAATACTTAAAAAAAAATTTCAGGTTTCAAACAAACTTAGAATTTGGATTAAATTTAGACATTTTTAGCTCAAAAATAAAACAAGAATAGAAATTTTTACTATCATTCAGCACTTGGCAAGCCTTTACCGTTCTCGTTCTCCTCGAAGGAATGTGGCCTTGCACCAAACTGATTAAAGATTGTTTCGCTTATATCACAAATAATCAGTAAAAAACTTATTGACTCTTCGGAGTTAATAAATATGATTTTAGTAATTCTCCATCGTGCATATATATTTAAATAAATTACAACTTTATGAAAAAAAACAACTTTACTTTTCTAATTTTTTTTTTTAAGTTTGTTTTTATTTTATTAATAAATATTTTTTAGATATTCTGACTGAGAAGTAGCTTTTTAAAAAAAAAAAATGTATTTCTGTCAAAAAATTATTTATGAAGTTAAAGAATCCATGTTTAATTAATTTAAAAACGCGAATTTATGATAGTATTGAAATATTAATAGCTTTATGTTTATTGAACCCTGCGGTGTCAGCGCTGTTAAAGTCAATCACAGTTATTAAAAAATTCTTCTGGAACTTTTTTATGAGTAATAACTTTATATTTATATGTGATCGGATATTAGACAGACCATAGCGAACCTAACTAGTTATCCAAAACTGATAGATAAATGAGTATCTAGCAATTGAAAAGATAAACGGTAAAGCGTCTGATTTAATTTGAATAGTTGAAATGAAAGCGTGATAACTGTAAAAACAAAAATAGGATTATCATATGTTTCTAGCATTTGATATTCATGGAGAAACGTTTTATTGTTATGGATGCTAAGTGCAGGGCTTATTTTTATTTTTTTGTAATTTGCTGTTACAATATATAATATGTTTGATGAAATACTTATGTGCAAAAAACATCCAGACATCTTTTGTTTTTCTTTTGAATAATATCCAGATCTCAGTCAGTTTAAATTAATTATCTACTTACAATGTCTATAAATCTGAATGTGAATATGGATAGAATACATTTTAAAATTGTTTAACAGACTTGAGATTTTTTTTAAGAAGGCAACAGTTTATGGTGAATAGGTATCTAATCATTCTAGAAAAAACTTAAACCCTCACTAATTATCAATTCAAGTTATGCTTTTTTCTGCACTGCTTCAGTATAAGGAACTCATGTAAAGACCTTTGCAGCAGTTATTTAAAAGCTATTTTATCATACCATACCTATATATCTTGTGGAAGAGGAGTGGGGGGGAGGGGGGAAATAAAGATTTATTGGAAATTTACATATATATTTTTAAATTTTTTTACTAATTCAAAAATACTACTACCAGAATAGATTTATTGTATAAGGATTTTTACATTTAAAAATGCTAATAATATCTAATTCATATTCTGAGAAGAAAGGGGGGGGGGTGTTGCTGTTAAATTAATCAAATCAGAAAACAGCATATAATAATAATAATAAAAACAAAAGTAATCTTAGGCTCATCACTTCTAGAAGTTGCATGTCTTTTACATCTATATTGTAGAAAATTATAATCACCTGTGAAGCTGAGATGTCTTTTATATCTGTACTAATTGTATTTGCAACTTTGCTCACATTAGTAGAATAAAATAATATAATGCAATATGCAGTTGTTTTTGCAGCTTCTGTATCTATGTATTATTTACATGAAATAATATAGCATGATTTATCAATAGCTATATCGGAAAAAATAGAACTTTTTATGATCACTTATACTACTGAATTGGATCAACTTTTAGAATATTAGTGTAAATATATTTCTCATGTAATAAACTAATTTTTACAAATAGTTATAAAATTTTAACATTGTGATATTTAGTTCATGCCTATTTACAAGTGAGAAATTAAATACATGATACAAACAAAATTTTATTAATTTAAAATATTTACAAAATCAAATTTTGCCTCACTTTACCAAAACCAACAATTCTATCCATTTTTGCAGTATGTATTTCAGTATGCTAGTCAAAACATATTTTGTACCTGTTTCAAATATTTTCTAACAATTGTACTCTTTTAGTCAGTGCTTCCCTCTTTTTGCATTTTTATGAAGTCATTCAAACAATAAAGCAAAAATTTATAACCTATGTAATAAATAATCCACACAAAAAAAATCATACATGATTCATCAAGATTATTGAGTTAAACCTTCACATTTATATAGTAATAAAAATAAAGATTGATGATATGATAAATTACAATCATTTTCAGGAACGAGATACCTTTTATACCAGTATTGATGACAGAATCATATTACAATCATGGTTTTAGTTTATAATTGATGCAATTGTCAACAAATTATTGCTCATATATGAACTAATCAATCAGTTGTTAAGAAGACAATGTGATGATTGAGCATTGGAGGTTAGCTTCAATTTAGGAACAATTAATTCCCAAGACTGTCAATGTATAACTGTGATTAATTATGTAGAATAGTGAATAGATTAAATTCAAAGCCTTAATTTCAAATTGTGATAAATGAAAGTTGAATTTTTTTCCCAGTTTCATTTAAACAATTTTCTAATGATAATAAAACAAATGGTCATGAAATCTTGTTAGTCCAATTAAGCATTTTCTCCATCTGAAAACTTTTTATATTGTTGTAAATAAAACTACTTCATCTCATTTATTATTCTCACCAATCTATGATCATCAAAATCAGCCTTGATATTTTTTCCTTCTTTCTTTGCTCTATTTCTTCTACTCTTTCTAGTGTTATACTTTAAATAAATACTAAATTATTTTTTTATTAACAGTCATTTTTATATTATATGTTATCAAAGACTCACTCATTATTATAATGATGGAATCTATACATCCCATTTTTTTTTTTTAGTGTCCAAGGTTTCATATTCATAGAAAATAACATAAAATATCAAGCTTGAACAATTCTGATTTCCATTTTTAAAAATATGTACTTAAATCTAAAAATATAATCCACATTTTTTATTGCAATTCTGTTGACAATTTATAATGGATCTCTTAAGTTTTGGATACTTGTTGATGATGATAATACAAAGAATCACTTCTATGTCATTATTTATATTTGCTATGATATCATGATCTTTTTCTTCATATTTAGATATAATCCTATCTCTGCATTTTATTCCCTTATATCCTAATAAGAATCTTCAAATATTATGTAGTTTTAGCTGTTAATGTGATATTAGTATATCTAAAATAGCTGAAGTAAAAGCATGTAGTCCTATAACTTCTTTGCCAATGTGAAGTCAGTTTATTTTACCATATCTCATTTCATTTGTAACTTTTAATATCATATAAAGACATATTTTGTATTAGAATTTATGGATCTAATGCACTGATTCTTTTTTCTATTTTCTGAATATTTTCTGTTGTAATGTCATCAACTTCAGGGATTTTCCTTATTCCTATGATCTCAAGGCTAATCTGGCTTAATCTCTCATCACAGATGTTTTTATGTATCTTTGTAATATAATATTTTTATATATGCAATCCATGTTTAATCTTTATTATATTAGTTTATAAGTTGTCCATTTATATATTCCAGAAAATCTATTAATCAATGAAACCTTCTTTTGATCTTCTAAATCCTTCAAAACTGGGGCTTTATTTCCCTGGATTGTTGTAATATTGCTTCTTGTTTTTTCTGAATACATTCCTATTCAATTCTCATAAATTATTTTAATTTTTTTAATTTTGACTTTTCTTTGTTTTATTGCAACTGCAACTATATCTTCTGATATCCATTTTGATTTTCCCGATTTGTTACATCTTAGTCAGTTTTTTTTAATTTCTTTTTATTTCTTTTACTTCATCAATTATTTTTAAAATTTCAAACTGAATTTGATGTTATTTCTAAAAGCAATGTGTAAGTTTTTTAGGTTATATATTGGACAAGTCTGTTGGTTTTTTTCAGCTTCTTTCAAAGATTACATGTGAATATTTCATGTTTTGTTTTACAATTTTTTCCTGCCAAGTGTTTTGTTTGTTAAACTAAAATCTTTTATTGTTGGTTGCCAGTAATGTATATATGTATATGTAGTACTTTGTCTGCTCAAAAAAATTAATTGCAATACAATTATTGAAATCGCAGGACTTATATTGCAGAAATATTGAATGAGTGCCTATGAAATTGAATTGATATCAATTTATCATTTACATTGTTATATCTGATGATAACTTTTGCAATGTACTTTCTGACAATGAAAGCCACAAAATTTTTTCTTTGTTGTCTTAAGCCTAAAAATTAAATTACATTTTTTCTTCGATTTTCAATCCAGGTTATCTTACTTGCATAAACAATTCATCCTCATGACATACATTAAGTTTTTCTTGGTTTCTAATTTGCATTTTCACATTCCAGTAGAGATTTTTTTGTACCTTTAAAAATTTTTGCAGCATGGAACCATTACAAACTAGATATACAAATGACTTTAATCTAACCACATTATATGAAGCAGAAGCAATACTGGGACATATTTTTATTTTTCTCATTATCATATTAAATGCCTTCAACCTGAGAAATTCATTTTTGAACATTTTAGCATCATATTGATTTTTTTATTTATAAATTTTTAACGTATCATTATTTTCTCCTTTGCAGCATGATATGGCATTTAGATATTAATATACTATGATAAATTGTTACCACCAACAATCTATATTCTCCTAGGTTTTTTTTAAATTTTATTAGTGCATTTTGCATCTCAAATCCATTATATTGTCATCATTCACCAATACAAAAAATCATACCACCTTTTCTTCCTATGCATGCATTTCATGAATCTTTAGATGATGAGATAGAGATTGATTATCCTCATGTAAGATATAAACTGACTTCTATCCATTTTTAACACTCTATGGGTAGGATAAATAATTATTGCACTGCATATATATATATATATATATATATATATATATATATATATATATATATATATATATATATATATATATATATATATATATATATATAAGGTTTTTAAATCAATGCACCCTCAACTCACAACTAGGCCACTGCAGAAAGTCAGATCACTATCTCTTACTATATATACATTTCATGAACAACCTTCATTTTTCAGATGAGGCAGAATTATCAAACACCTGAATGTTATACCTTGATAGCTTGGAACTTTTGATTATAAACTATTCCACAAAATAGAAACGGATTTTTATCCACTTTTAACACCTTGTGGAAAACTCAATATTCATTGCACTTTTTATTATTGTGTCAATATAGATATTAATAATGAAACAGCAAAAACTGAAAGCAAAGCAAAATGTAGAAAACAATGTAGAATAAAGATTTTAAAAAAGATTGTAAAAAACAGGGTAAAACTGAATATAGATTATAAGATGAAAAAGTGAATCAATAGATATGAAAATTATGACTATCTAAGCTTTGCTAAACTTCTAGTCATTAAGTAATGAGCCCAATGAAGCCATTTTCTCATAGTTCTATATGTTATTAGTAGGTATAATATGACACAAGCATGTATTCATAAGTGCAAGTTCTAGAAAATTATTATTCATATTGATTACCATTAATCAAATCATTTCTAATATAAAAACTTATTTTATTCAAACAAAATTACAGTGTTGTTTTGATTTATTGTGTTAATTACTGCTCTAACAATACACAAAAAGGATTTCAATATATATAAACTGCACATAGTGAAATAATAATTTATTTTAACTTTTCAGCATTGTTTGGATTTATAATGGAGAGGGAAGAAGAAATATTGTCAAAATCTGGAAAATTCACAAATGCAAAAGATCATGGAGGCAGGGATTTCAAATTATCACAGTATTAAGTATTTTCAAACTTTTGACCTCACTCCCCACAACTTTTTAGGGGTGTTGTCAAAATTTGTGTCTTTGATTTTTTTAAATAAAAGTTTAGGCTTTTCTATTTTCGCAATTTTATTATTTATTTTATTATTATTATTATTATTATTAAAAGATTCATTTTCTTACCATCTATGACTGGGTTTGATTCTGGGCAAAGCAAACCTTAAAAGTTCAATCATACTAAGATTTTTGTTTTAGATAGCTAACTCATAACCTATACAATTAACCTTCAGATATTGGTCATTGAATGCACATCTAGTCATTTTTTATTAGAAGGTGAAACAATGATTAGAAAAGCACTCAAATCATCACTACCCTGCAGTTGCCAAGGCGAGTTTGCATTGATGTAGGCACAGTAAAGCAAGTCAAAAGAATGCATGTGAACCTTTGGATTTAAGGGTCATTTGACTGTCGGTCAAATAAAATTATTAAGTGTATGTTAAAATATTGAAAAGAGCTTTTTTGAAATTTTGCGGAAGAACTTAAAAATTAACGCCTTCTTTTCCTCTATGAAGTACTGTGAAGTTTTTGTCCTGCAATCAATTATTTAAAAACTATTTTATTATTTTTTTTTTTACTATGGTAGTGTCATACATATAAACAATATCTGTATATATCTATTGAGCAAAATTGAGTTTGCAAATTTATTTCAGGACTGCGTAGAATTTAGTAGCAGAAAAACTATCTGCCTTTAAAAAATATTCCCTACAATTAAAGTAAAAATAGTCCTTTAAGCTTGACTAACTTAATGATATTCTTAGTTTAATCCTCAAAGCAAATAGACGTTCTGGAACAAATTTTACTCTCATTAAGTTTAAATATATTTTTAACATGCTTTTCAACAAAGCAAGACTCCTTTGTTATTTTTTTAAATCTCTTCTGGATAACAACTGTTTAAAAAAGTTTACTTTTCCAATTAAATTATTTATTTATTTTTTAAGCGCTGCTTTTAGATATCAACGAAAAAAGTATCAAAACAGTTTTTTATATTTTCAAACAATTGATATTAGTTTACTAAATTTGGCAAATGGTTAAACTACCTGAAAATTTTTCTCCAAACTGTGTTAAAATATGAATTCCAGATTATAGATAAATCAAGAAAATGCTTTCATTCGTATACCATGAAGCTCATAGATCGTATTTTATCTGTCTTTGCTTACTTATATGATACGCATATATATATATGAACAGACATACATTCTTAAATATATATATACCATATAGACAAAATATTACAATATTATTTATGAACATATAAACTACATTAATATTATTAAATGTAGTTGCTCAGGAGGTCATGCGCTATTTGAAGACCAGATAAGATTGACGGAGATTCAACCTAAGAACTTTTAACTGTTGAGTAGGATTTATCATTATACCACTGAAGTGAGCCACATTTGGTATAAAATGCAATGAATTGTTTTAACTATACATTATGTAATTGTTTAATTGTAGTATATGCATAGGGAAATAGTATTATTCAGTATGTATTGATGCGTTTATGATCATAATTCAGAAATAATGTAAACACACACATACACATATAAAATTGTGTCTTGACAGTTTAATGTAGTATTTACAATATTTCTATTTTCAAAACATAGGCTGATTTTTAATGACATTTATGAACAACAACAAAAAAAGATTAAAATAATATTATTTTACGTAATATATGTTATGAATAAATAAAAAAATCACACTATAAATTTGTAGTTAAATGAAGCAATATTCAATCTTCATATGCAACCTACTGATAAACAAATCAAACAGTCTTGGCATGACAAGGTTTTGGTTTCTGCCTTCATCAGGTAACCTAGAAACAATTGGCTCCTCCAGCAATATAGCGATAGTCTTGTTTAAATACCACTGCTATGCTCAATTTGATGTTAAAATTTGAATCTTCAAATTAATAATAATTTGAGTATTGAAGTTTTATCAAAAGTGAATATAGCAATGGTAAGTTGATGAAATGTCAGCCATTTTAAGAGCACAAAGAGAACATTTAAATTAAATGATTTTACAATCCAATATTTTCAATTCTTGGTAGATTACAGTGATACTTAAAAATATTTGTTCATGAGGTGAACCTAGACTTCAAAATGTTCACATTCAATTTGATGCATTTGTACAGATTAATAGTTTGGGCCATAGAAATATATGGTAGCCTTATAATAATATTTTCATTGCTATGTTTATAAATAGATATAAATTTGTTTTGTTAGAAGAATTATAACTTCTACATATTCATAGTTCATATTATAGTAAACTAATGGTTTTGAACTGTCAGCATAATCATTAGCATTTCATTTGAAGTCATAAAACACTAGAATATATTTATCTTAATGTTGAGTTCTGTAGTGATTATTATGCTATAACCTTTCATGTTATCTGTTGGGGTATTTTGGTAAAAAATATTTTGATAACTACAGCTCATTATACAAGTTGAACATCAATAATCTGGACACTGTTAACTCAATCATTTTTAATCCAGACAAAAATATCAAGAGATCTTTTAACTTTTTATGATATTCTAACTTTACTATTTTATCATAAACTAATTTACATCACATGATCACTATTTCTTATGCTTGCGTATAACTAGGTGCAGTGCTCTCAGATCCAAGGCTCCTCGCTGATGAAGGCCACAAGCCAGAAACTAGTCTAGAGATATTGGATGAGCAGGCACTAGATGAGGATTTTATGCACAAGCCTTCTGGCATCCATTGATTACTCTGGTTTGCACTGAATGGCAATACATATAGAGAGTTTTGTCTGTTTTTAAACTAATTTACACAAGTAATATTCTTTTTATTTCATTTGTGAATAAATTTGTAACTCTACATTTTAAAAAGTAAAATTAAAACAATACACAGTATTGTAATAGTGATATTAGCAATTAAGCCAATGCACATGTGCTTTAAAGATAAATTATAAATGAATACTCTCACTTTTCCAGACACAAGATATAGTTTTTTAGAAATGATGGAATGAATCACCCATCCTTTCGACCCAAACATTTATGTATGGGCAAATCTTAAGCATATGGAAATGAGAGCGTGAAGATATTAAGCAATCACTTTAAATTATGTTTATTATATTTGAACAAATGAAGCTTGTGAAATTTTTACAATTTATGATATGTCATTCTTTAGTTGAAATTAAACACATATAATGAGATATTATTTTATATAGCACTATGTTTTTATACTGTAATAGTGATATTAGCAATTAAGCCAATACACATGCACTTTAAAGATAAATTATAAATGAATACTCTCACTTTTCCAGACACAAGATATAGTCTTTTAGAAAAGGTGGAATGAATCACCCTTTCTTTCAACCCAAACAGTATAAAAATATAACGCTATATAAAATAATATCTCATTATATATGTTTAATTTCAACTAAAGAATGACGTATTGTAAATTGTAAAGATTTTGCAAGCGACATTCGTTCAAACATAATAAATGTAATTTAAAGTGATTGCTTAACATCTTCATGCTCTCATTTCCATACGCTTAAGATTTGCCCATACATAAATGTTTGGGTTGAAAGGATGGGTGATTTATTCCAATTTTTTTAAAAAACTATATCTTGTGTCTGGAAAAGTGAGATTATTCATTTATAATTTATCTTTAAATCACATGTGCATTGGCTTATTCGCTAATATCACTATTACAGTATAAAAACATAGAGCTATATAAAATAATATCTCATTATAAAAGCACAGTGTTGTAAATAAATTAAAATGCCTGATTGATGTGTTTGTTTCTTTTCTTTTTTAGTTGATCATTTTGATTTACAAAAAAAAATTGTAGGATGGCTTTAGTAATTGGGATTTTTTAATAAAAAAATAATTCAAAAAAATAAAAAGGTTCAAATAAGCTTTAATCACAAATATTCTGTAGGAAACAAGAAAATTTCTCATCAATCTTTTCTAGCACCAACTACTATAAGCTTGAGTAATTAGTATTTACCAGAGAATATGAAGTTTATTAATCACTGTTCCCCAGACATATGTTTGACTTTGATTCAGTAATTAAGATTTAAAGTTGGAATCAGTGTACTTATGCAAATTATAATTAGATAAAATAAATTATTTATTTAACATATGTTGTTTTTAAAAACTGAATTATTAACAAAATTTTATAAAAGAGCTAGAAATTCTATTCAGGAGATCACAGCCACTAATGGCTTTATTAAGTATTTCAATCTCACCACTATCATGAATTATATGTTCCATGATTTGTGTTTGTCCATATTTACATAAATCAGTGTCTGTTAAATTTTATTTATGAAGCAGATGAGCACAATGACTATGGATTGTCCTGAACATATTGAGAAGACTCCAGTAACATAGGAAGCTCAGATTCATCTGGTTTTATAGTTGGATCTGGAAAAATAAATTTGTTTGGAACTTTATAAGAATTCTATTTTTATGTTATAATTTTTTGGTAAAGATTCTTGGATGAATATCTAGAAAGGAAATTTTGGTTTGAAGTAAGTATTTTGGAGTTATTGACAGCTTATTTTCTGTGAGACAATTTTTTCTGATATTTGTTGGAAGGTTGTGTAATTGAGTATTCAGAAGTTTAGTGTGAGCATTTTTTCTTAAAACAGGAGCACATTTTTCTTCAGTAGAATATATTAAAGCTAAAGAAACTGTTCATAAAGTGCTTGCATCACAACTGTAAATAGTTCTAATTATTCCTCAAAATTATTTTAATCTTTGATAACAAAATGCTGTGACATGTACATTTGTGGACTTTTATTTTAAAAATAATGTTAAAAAATTATTTAGTAATTTTGTTATAGGAAAGTATAATAAAAACAGCAATATAAAAAAAATTCCACTCCTAAATCTTATTGACAATTTAAAAAAAACAACAACTTTAATTTCTATTTATAAAAAAGGGTAACTTTTTCTATATATATTTTAAATGCATTCCTCACCTCAATTCTCCACATTGAAATTATATTCTATGTAGAAAGTAACATCATTTTCTTTCATTATGCTTGCATTTCATGAAAAACTTCACTCTTCAGTTGAGTTAGAGATATCAACACCTGAATCTCCATTGCATGCAAAGTCAAGACAAATTATTGCACTGCTAATATATATTTTCAATTTCTTTCTTTTATCAGTACATTTTTTTTCTTAATCCCACCATACCATAACCTTCTATTAGCACAGAAAGTCAGATGACTCCCACTCACTATACATGCATCACATAATAAACCTTTGTTTTTAAAATAAACTAGAAATACCTGAATCTTTATATTCATATTGATAACTTTCACTATAACACTCTGACTCAAAGTAGGAAATGTAAACAATCATTGTATTATATATGTTGTCTGAGGTGTTTAAACTATAAAGTGAGTGATTGCAAGGTACACATAGAAAAACACATTGCACGCTATTTATAATTCCAATAGTTTTGAAGGAACATAAAAATTATGTGACTGTTAATTTTTTTTTGAAAGTACAAAAGAGATCAGATTAGTAACAAAAAGATTAGTAAATATCTAAATCTACTATCTAAAATAAGACTATTTCATCATAGTATTCAATGTTCTTTATCAAATCTTCCTGTTCAAATTAATTTACACATGAAAAATAAAATAATGCTGGAAACTATTTTGAGGGAAAAATAAAATCGTTGCTCAATATTTCAATCTACCAGATTTTCCAATGAACCACTTTCAGTGACTTCATGATCTGAATGCCCTTGTCTGTAATATAGATTTATTTAAATTTCAAGGTAAAGAGTTATTCAATCACATGAGCTTTTATACATAATCATAAATATGTTTGAGTAGCACTTGTCCATTGATACTTTAAAAGTCAGATTAAAAGTGGATTTTCTCCATAACAGAAATATTTTTTTATAAATTTCTCTTTGATAAGCTGCAAATATAATTGCATGCATAGAAGTTGCTTTCAGAAATGTACAATATGTAGTAGTAGTAGCAGCAGCAGTAGCAACAGAAGCAGCAGCAGTAATAATAATAATACATGTTCTTTGAATTCCAGAGTTTGCCATCTAGCAATGCACTGAACAACACAAAGCACCATTGTTATTAACAAGTTTACTCTCTATTTTTTAAAAAGACTATGATTAAAATAAAAACAATTTTTAAAGTTTGGCTAACTTAAGGACAAATATATTTTTAATATGCTTACGTTCTTCAAATTACAATTATTTAAAAAAAGTTTACTTTTGGCTTTATTTATTACCACCACTTCCAAGTACAATCTAAAGAAACAAGCAAAAACATTGCTCTTGTATATTTTTTATATGTAAGTAAATCTTGCTATGGTTGCAGTTAGGTTATACTGCAATAGATATTTATGAGTATGGGATTGTAGGAACAAGCAAAAATAAGTTAGAAGATTAGATAGATGATGCATCATTTGTGCTCTTTTCAATAAATTGGATTAATATCAATGATTGGTAAGAGGGTAAGCAGCTCTGTTCTCGTACTTGCTATACAATATCGTTCATAATTTCAGAACATATCTAAGTGAGGGTAATAGCTTTGGTAGGATTTTGTATTAAATATAATATCAAATATGCTATTTAAAATATTCTGAGTTGTGGTTTGGTGCTAGATGGCTCTGGTTTAGATTAATTAAGAATACCATTATTTCTAAAGCAGCACATTGAGTGTAACACAACACTTTGTAAGACCTTATTTGCTACAAACCATTCTTTCCAAGGATTAAAGAATATAATTGAAGCTTTAAAAGATGCATTTCGTGGACTAATGTCAGAACTGCATAGCTACATAATTAAATTGGTTTGGATTCGAAAGCTTGAATAATTTGGATTTCAAATTATTATTAAATAGTATAAAAGAAGGTGTGTGTGTGTGCAAATTCGATGCTTCTTATTAACAAATACCAATGACCAGAAATTGGACTATCGATTCTGATGATACTACTTATCTAATGTTTATTGATTATTAAAGCTTATTGTAATTGGCTATTGCAATAGAATCGATTATTGTTTGTAATGCTTGAACATGTTACACAAGATATTACTGTGTATGTATAAGCATCCATGTTTTCTTTGTAAGTTATTTATTTTAATTTTTTAATACAAATGTTAGCTCTCAGCAAATAAATAAATTAATATAAAATGTTAGGAGATAAAATTGTTTCTTGATAAATTAGTAGTACTGTACAATGTCATTAAGAATAATTTATCTCCGCAGACATGTATTTATTTTGATGGAAGATAATAAAGCAATTTGATGATTGTGTGTTTATAAATCGTCACTTGTTTGAGATAATAAAGTGTTTTTCTTTCAATTATGATTTGGAAGTGTGTTTTACTCTTTTTCAGTGGAGTTGTATAATTAGAAAATAAAATATAAACTAGTAATTGATTTATTATAAAATATTTTTAAATGATTTTTTCTTATGATAACGACAAGATACACGTCATGTATTAGTAATGAAAATTTATTTTTATCACAAAAAGAAAGAATCCATTGCTTGTATTTATTTTATTAATTCACAAATGAAAAAAAAAGAAAAAACCTGATATGAAAATTACATTTTTTTCTATTATTTTTTATGTGTATAACATCTTATTTCATCCTACATTCTTATATATATATATTCAATCACAGTTTTATAACAAAATTATGATAACGCCAAAACTAAAATGTAAAGCCGTGTATTAAATACAATCTTTTTTCTTTTATAAAATAAACTTTATTAATAGAAAATTATATATAAGTATTAACATATATACAGAAGAAAAAAATTTTTTTACATGAAATATGGTACTTAGCTTATTAAGATATAATCATTACAGTGTTTGAGGACAGATGAAAATAATTCAGTTTTATGTAGATGAATGTATGAATGATTTATATGCTTTATATCATTCTAAAGTAATGTACAACTAAGAAAAATATTGTTCTGCCAAATTTTGCTCATAGTACTTCTAGGTAAATATTTTAGAGCTCATAACACATTGTTCTAAAAGTATGAATAATTACTAATATCATGAAAAGAATGAAAAATGTTAATATTTTTTTCTGAGCAATTATTTAAATTTAATTATTTGCTTGTAAAATACAAAGTGTCTTAAGAATGAGAGAAGTATGAAAAGATTTTAAAAATATTTATCATTACACAAGATACATATGAAATACACATTTAATTTAAAATTGCTAAAGTGAAAGGTTTTGGTAGAATTTTTCAGATAGTAAGTTAAACAGAAATTTCAACCATGATTGACAAATCCACATATCTATTAAAGTTTTGGCAATTGGGACATCTGTTAGGATATATTTAAATAAAATATCAACTAAAGATTTGTTATTATAATTATCCAATAGACCTGCATGCTTGATGGCATGATCAGTTGAAAAGGAATGTCTCGCATATCGAAGTTGAACAAACAATGTTATTAGATGGAGAAGTAGCTATCAGGATTGGACTACGGTTGCAATGTTTATTTCAGCTCTAATATAGGAGACAAATAATTTGAGAACATATTAATTCCACCTTTTCAGATAAGAAAACAAATATTTGTCTGATAGAAGATGTGATGATGATTCTCAGATATATGATTTTATTGTAGACATGAAATTTTTAACAATAGTCCTGAAAAATGCATTCATGAATTATAATAAGCAAGTATACCTCCCAGAATACCATTAAACAATACAAACTTTTACTATAGAATAAGGAAATTTTGTGCAAAATGCTTTTATTTTTGTATTAACCTTTCTGATGACTGGATGATTTAGATGATGGCTTAATTGTGTTTCAGATAAATTGATTGGATTTCCAAGAAAAGATGATTATATAATTATGAAGATAAAGTTAGATTGTGATCACATGGATGACTTACAAACTTTTATTGCAAATCCTGTTAGTGTTTCTAATTTGTTTTATTTTTAATGTGATTTTCCAAGAATTAGTCAGAATTTTTTATAAACTTCTGTGAAGTCAGGTGGAGCATGTATGATATGGCCATGTACAATTGGATTTGGATCCATAGATACTTAATATAACTTTGTAGAAATTTAAATGCTTAATTGAATTTTCTGACTCTTCTCACTGTTGTTTAGGATAATAGTCTAATGCTGTAAAAGATCTTGCTGAAAATGTAGCTTTGATCTTAAATAAATTTTAATTCATTGCTGAATATTCTTGTCAAAGGCAACCATAGTCAGCATCAAAAATGCATGAAGGTTACATTTAATATTTCTGATATTTTTCCTGAGTACATTATTAGTATTGCTTTTAATTAATTACAGTTTTGAAACCACCAAACATCCAAATCTATAAAAGATAAAGAAAAGTAATAAATGACTAGAGCTGTGTCAGAATCTGATTTACTCAAAAATATATTATATAAAATGAAATTTTAATTTTTAATTTACATTTGAAGATATATCACAAGAAAATGGCTGCTTCTCTTTTAGACTGTAGGAATCAGATACTTAACAAAATATCAGTTTAAAATCATTTAAATATTATAATCTTTGCATTTCATCATCATCAATTTTCATCACAAGAAAAAATAAGAAGAATGTTTTTATTTTTGTTGATGGTACAGATGTACGAATAATTATTAAATATTTGCATCATAAATATTCATGCATCATTAAAAATGTTTATATACTGCAAATGTATATGCAGTATACTGTTCTTTTTTTAAAACTATTTTATTGATATCTTAATGTGTATAAGTAATTTTTAAATATTTGTCATGGATATGTATATATTTGTAATAATATCTAATCTATCCATCTAATATATATATATATATAACTATGAATATGATGTTAAAGCATTGAAAGTATACTTCGTGCAATAAATTTTACTAAATTTAAACTCTGGCTTTGTATTTCTTTTACATATATATATATATATATATATATATATATATAAGATATATATATATATATATATATATATGACATGCTATAAGTGTCAACAGCTTTACCACATCATTTATGCTTAAACAAACATTTTAATACATATGTAATTTATATATGATACCACTAGCCTTCATGCTGAAACAAACCAATACGATATTAGCAGTCAAGACAACACTGTAATTAGCCTAAATATAGTACTGCTTTAACAACATATTGCTAATATTGTATTGCTTTGTTTGAGCATGAGAACTGTAGTGATTCATATATATATATATATTATGGCATTTTTATTTGGTACATAAGTAAATGTTTGTTGTTAATGGTCAATTTTGGTAAAAAAAAACTTTAAAATTTATATAAGGATTAATAAAAAACTTATTATTTAATTTGTAGAAAAATTTAAATACTGAGTTTCTTTAGTGTTAAACTTGAGCTAATTTTTTTTAGATTGTTATAACTTATATAAGTTATAGTTTTGAGCTATAAATTGTACTATTTATTTTTAAAATAATAAAGTAAATAATAGTTAAAATCATGTATTTTTAATCAGTAGTTACAATGATTAAAATTAATATTTCATATAATTATTAATAATAAATTAAAATTGCTATTTATTATTTTAAATCATTTAATTAATGATAAAATAAATGAGAAGTGAGATGTGTGTTAATAGATGTGCACACACACATTCATTTAACAATAAATGAAATTTATTATACTAGTATAATATTCAATTTGTTGATTGTTTAACTAATAAATGTTAATTTTTTAATCATATAAATTTCATAAAAATTTATAAAATCAGTAGTTAGAATAATAATGTAAATTATAAAACTTAAGTGTCAAAAAGATAATTTAAATTTTGCATTATTAAAATTCAGAAATATTGATTTAATAATATTTGTTTTAATTCTTTTTAAAATTGTAGACAGTAATTAATATTCACTTTTGCTAGACATCTGAAGGTAATTAACCAATCAAATATAGTGAAAATATACATAGAAGATAAGCAGGATGAGAGATAAATAAAGAAAATATTTGAGGAAGAAACCACATTTTCTTGTCACAAAAATTTTAAGTGTAAATTTATTAAAATATTATTATTTTAGTAGTAAGACTACTACTAATAACTATCCTCATTGGTATTTTACATAAGCTAATTACAAACTTATGATAACGGATGGAACTAAGCTTCATTCACTTAGATAAAATGTACTTCAACAAGAAAAATTACAGATTACTAAAATATTTTTGCTACCTAAAATAAAGAGAATATGTAAGGAATTTATTTCTTATTAATTTTCATATGCATTATGGTAGAAAACATTTTATTAAATTGTATCTTTAGTAATGATAGATATAATTATCAATATTTGTTGAGACTATTGATATTTTAAAATATGAATTTATTTATGACATTAGGAAGATGATGATGCAGATTAATTATTATTGAAAAGTTCATAACAATAACTTTAGTATCATTCAGATATTTGTACATCATTAACTATTTTGAATGTTGTGTTATTGGAAGAGTAATATTATAATTTTCTAATTCTACCAATATATGTGTTGAAGTTTGAGGAAAGAAATAAAACTCTTAGAAATATAATAAAATATTTTTATTAAATGGTGAATTAATTGTATAGATGTCATATAAGGAAGCATGAATTTATACTACAAGAAATTATTATTATAGACAAATAATTCTTGTTTGGATTTTATTCATATTTTCCAAGTATGCTATAAATAATGGAGAAAAGCATGAAGGGGAGAGAAAAGGAGAAGAGAATTTTCTCTTCTTTCAAGTAACAGTTGATCATTATATTGTCTTAGTAACAGTACACTTAATGAAGTGTTGTGATTTTTTTTTCATTTGAAGGAATTAAAGAAAACTTTTTGTGTATAGTATTTTAATTGAATTGACTATAATATTAAGATAGTATTAAGTACTTAAAATTATTTATTTCATATATTATTTTTTCGATTTAAGTATTTAAATTTTTTTCAATATAAAATATAAAAAGTCTTCTTGATTATAATTCTATAATCGAAGGAAATGATATTCTCAAAAGTGTCATAAGTGATAACTATAAAATATTATGATTAAAGTAATATTTTTTTATAAAATATAAGATATTGGTATTTGATATTAAGCATGGAATCATGTAAAATAAATATGTGTGAAATTTATAATATGTGAATTTACATAAAAGTATTTGATAAAGGATTGAATATATCTATTATAATATTAATATGAGTGTATAAGCATATGATTGATTTCTTTATAAGTTAAAGATAACTGATTTATTATATTTATGATAAAATATATTATAAAACTATTTGTTTGTTTTTTAGTCTTCTTGGTATGTCAAAGGTATTAAAATGTTAAGGATAAGTTTAGATGTTATTAAAAAAGTAATAAATAATACTTTATGCAATGTTAGGTGTTTTATATGAGTGTCAGATTTTAATTAGTGGTACAGAAAAGCAGATTTATTGGAAGTCCTATAATGTTGGAAAGTTAAATATGATACAGTATAGAGTAAGTTAAAATATTTATGATATAATAGATAGTGGCATTTTATAAAATCTGTAAAAGCTTAAAATAGTAACTAAGATAGAAATTTAAGGTAGACACAGGATAATATGTGGCCTTATGTTACATTCAGTTTATGGTATTATTTATTATAATTTTATAAGATATTCATCCCCTACTTGTTATCATGAAAAATCACACTTGTATAAATATCGTATAAGGGAATTGAAGATTTAAGTAATGGTAATAGCTAGACTTTAAATATGATATGGTAAATCAATTTATTGCAAGAATGATGAAACATAAAACAATAGGATGCTAAAGAATATAAGAAGAAATATTTTATGAATATTTATTGGATATCAGAGATCAAAATACAGAATAAAAGTATGAAGTATAAGAGATATGATATTGAAAAGAAAACCTGATATTTATTCTTATTATTGTATGTAATATAATAAAGTGCCATATCTTAATGAACATTTAAAATAATTAAATATTTAGTTTATAACAAAATAATAAAAATAGAAGGAATAAAATAAGTTGTGGAATTAGAATTAGATAAGGAAGATCATAGGGATATTAAAGGTGAAGGAATGATAATGTAAAAGAATACATTTATGAAATATTTATAATTTGATAAAAATACAAATTGTATATTTTTGTTGATATATTTTTAATCTAAAATAATAATAAGTGTCTGAATGTTAATGGAGTAAAATATGGAATATATTAAATCCTGATTGTAAATAATTTTAGAGTGAAGTATGAATTATTTTAGTTTACTATAATTACTTAGTTAATATTAGTTTATAAAGTTTTGTATAATATGTTAAATATTGTTTATTAAATATAAAATATACTAAATTATTTAAAATTTTGTATAATAATACTATAATAAATGTTTTTTTTTTCCGGAAAATAAATGTTAATGTTTGTTTTTAAATTAATTAAGTGTGGGCGTCTTTTTTTTTATTTTCAAGTCATCGTTCATAATAATTAAAGATATCTAGTATTTTGCACATAATCTAAAATAAGATAAACAATAAGAGAAAATATGATAATTTTCAAACATTTGATATTATATTTAAAATATAGTGCTTTAGGGTCTGCCCATCCCTCATATATGTATGTAAATGGATTATATTCTGTACATGAGGGGTCAGAGTGACTTGTGGTCAACATGGGCAGGATGAGAAGGTTGGCACTAAGGTGAGCTTTGAGCATTCCATCATCAGATTTTCAATGAAATGGATGGCTGAAGAGTTGTGGGATGGAGTGGTCTGAAGCCTGTGCATTAAAGTATGAAGATTGGCTATCTTAATATAAGCTGAGAATTGATTGTATATATGTGTGGAGATGATAATCTGGACCAACTGACAAGTGCTAGTTTAGCACAAAATACTTGTATTGGTGATTATTTATCTTTTCAACATGTGTGTGAACAAGTGTGTCAGCACTATGAGATAGCATGGATAGTTGAGGATCATGTGAAAGTCTGAGTTCAAATCCCTATATATTTCATATAAAAGTGCAGGTATGAAAATACCTGTATTGTAGAGAGAAAAAAAATCGTATTTCAAAATATTAATTAACTTAATTTTTTTTATCATTCTCAATTATCATGCTGAAGAGTGAATAACTAGCATGTCATATAAAAATAAAAATGATTGGATTATAATACATTGTGATAATAAATGATTTTAAATTTGATCATGATAATTAATGGTGATTACTGTTAGTTATAATTTTAATTTAGTTTTAGTCAATTTATAAGAAAATTCATTATTTTGAAAATGAGAAATTTGATTATGATATTTGTTTCTTAATATTTTTAAATGTAACTGGATGTAAGTAAAAGCCCTCTCTACATTTGGTTATGTAAATTAAACTTATTTGTTTAAAAAACAATAGTTACCTGAGATGTTGATTGAGTTAAGGAATGTTAATAAAGGAGTAGTAATAATAATTTCAGTAGGTAGACAAATATTATATTATATTATAATTAAATTTAACATAGGAAATTTTAATTTTAAATATAATTTACTTATTTTATTGTGACTCATGTGAGTATCATTGATATTTTAGTGGAGCAGTGTTTTGTGATATTCCTATGCCATTGAGGGTGTACTTTTGGTATATACTCAATGTTAAAAATGAGGTACCTTACTGGATGACTAGATAACAAGTCTCATGATTATTGTTATTTAATTATTAAATAATTTATTAATATGGATATAATAATATATTAGACATGAAATTAATAAGATTTGTATTATTAGAATTTTATATAAAAGAAAGAAATCTGATTAGACTGAGCTACATCTACCATACATAATAGTTGGTGGGTTGGCCATCCAGTTAGGTTACAATATATATATAAATATTAAATCACCCCACATGGTTAAGAAATCCAGTACCGTCCTCTGTGAACTAATATATAAATACATTAGAGTTCGTATTTCAAAATAGCCAGATCAAAATGATACTTTGAAATACGAACTCTAATGTAGAACTAATTAATGTTCACAGAGGGCGGTACTGGATTTCTTAACCATGACGGGTGATTTAATGTTTACTATTTGTATATTTATTTCAGTATAGCGTTATGCATTGAGATTATTTTTTATATGTTTAAAATGTATATGATACAATATTGTTCTTTTTGTCATTTATTATTTCTGTTGAAGTTTTATTGTATATGCAAAATTTTTCATTGGATTGTAGTGTAGTCATGTACATATTCTAAATATGTCTGTATTGTGTAAATTATGTGTTTAAAACTTATGTTATGTATCAGTTAATACTATCCATAGTATTCATGAATGAAGAGTTTCAAACCAAATTGTGTCAATCAGTGGTCATGCTAAAACATAATAAAGCATTAATGTGAAATTTACATATATTTATTTAAATTTAAAGTTAATTATAATATGTATAGTCCCATTTCTTTTTTTTTTCCAACTTTTTTTATTTGGAACTTTATTCAGAAACCTTTAGTTTTGGAATCTGCTATTTTCAAAACTATTCTAATAGAAATAATTATCTTTCATTAAAAACTCTAAAAAACAACAATAACAATCACAAACAAATAATTAGTTCAGAAAAAATATAATTCATACAATTGCCAACAGTTAACATTATCATTGTCATCATTATAGGATAGGAAATATTAATTATATAAATATTTTAATTACTATAATATTAATATTTTACTTTTAGTGCATATATATTATATATAGATTATTTTCCTTTGAAGAATTTATATATTTTCACCTGTACTAAATTGAATTATTATTATTATTATTTCAAAAATTTCTATAAACTTTATCGCGGAAAATGTAATTCAAATAATAAATATGTACAAAGTATCTAGAGAAAAGCTTTATTTAATCATAATAGCATGGTATTCTTAGCATGCTTTTGACTACTAAGTAGTCATAAATGTAGCACTGATTGGAAGAGGGGCTTGTGATATTTATAAGAGAATAATCAAAATAGAGAATTTGCATAATATTTGAATTGTAAATGAGTTCATTCAGATGAGCCACTTTTTTGAAAGAGGCACCTGTTAATAGCATGTCTTTTCTTGGTGATATGCCAGCTCCCCTTCTCTCTGTGCTTGGCATCATTATGTTTAGAACAGATGATGTTGGCAGATGTAGGTTAAAGCTGGGTCTGAGTTTGAATTCATGCTCAAAGAAAATGGACTCGATTTCAGAGTGCACTTTGGTCTGATTATATAGGTATCTGTGTTAGGCAATGTGGGTGTAGAAGTTGACATGTAATTCACCTTAATAAACCACATGGCTGTTAGTATTGACACAGCTGATTTTGTATACTACTTGAGATTTGAACTCAGAGGACAGTTTGTCTTTGGCATTGTTGATCAGATGATTCAAACAGGAAGGATGCAAAGTGGTGATTAACAGCACAAAATTTATTAATCCAATGGGTAGCCCTGCCTATATATGGAAGTGATATCCAGAGTTTGAATAGGTAGATATCTAATATTAGCGTAAAAGTTTTTGATGGTTTGGATAAGAGCTATGTCTTTGTATCCTATGTTATATAAATCTGTGATATATATTTCAATGATGTTTTTTCTATCTGATTCTAGTTTATCCATATTATGGTTTATGAACAAAAATGCCTTGAGACTGGATAAATTATGAGTTTTTGGTGTTAAAGATTCTGGTTGTATAACCCCTCTCACATGAATAGGTTTCATTAACATTTTGCAATTTAATTGGGTGATTTCATACTGGATAAGTCTAAGAACTTGATATCTTTTAGATTATCTTTATTCTCAATTGTTCACATTAATGAAGATGTGTGTGTAAAATCCTGCTGTAATTCTTTGATTTGCACCTTTGGAGTTCAAAAAACGACATCATCCACATATTGTATATATAACAAGGATGGGATTTGTTTAAAATATTTCAGTAAGATATCTTCTTCGAATTTATTACGTACAATGCTTGTCATTATGCTGATCATGGGAAGGCCCATAGGCCACCTATCTTACATTTTATAATATACATTGTTAGATAAAGTGATAATATCTTTATGGATCCAATTTAGGCATTCAATAATGAATTCAGTTTTTTATATATTGTACTCAGCCATATTCAAAGCATCTTTAACAATCTGAACACATAATTTATATGGGTTTGAGCCATACAGCTCAGTGATGTCCAATCATGCCAAATGATCTTGCTTATCGAGTCATATATTTTTAAATTTTTTCAACACATTCAAAAGACAATTAACAGTAAATCTTCCAAAGCTGAATAGATCCATAAACCATTGTCTAATCATTTTCAAAGCTTTGTAGTAATAGGCTCCCCAAAATCAATCAGAGGAGGTGGACATTCAGTTTTGTGTAGTTTTATAATGATGAATATTCTGGACAGAGTTGCAATTGATGGATAGATGTTATGATGTTTGTGTTTCATGAATGCCTTATTACAAAACTTGCAAAGATGGTGGACTTAAAGTTATCTTTATTTCATTTTATATTGTATGAATCCATTATTATTATTATTATTAATATTATTACTACTACTAATATTATTATTATTAATGCTTCTATTTCTACTACTATTAAATGCCATCAAGTTAACATTGATCTTTTGGTAATCATATAAATAGAAATTATATTATTACTCATGATTTTCAACATTATATGAGAATAGTTTATGGTTGTTTTTTCCCACACAGTGTACATTTTGCTCTTGATATGAATGCATCAGTTTGTTACAAACATTATCCTATTTTGTTATTTTCCAGTATAGATATTGGTAGTAAAACATTAACAATAAAAACATAATAAATAAAATAAACACAGCAAAATAGTCATAATATAATAAAAAAACATTTAGAGCATAGATTCTTATTAAGATTGTTAGAGAAAAGAAGGTAAAATTCAGTATAGATTTCTGTATATGATCAATAACTCAAAACAATTATGCTTAAGTACGATACATAGTTGTGAGTCCATAAAATATTTATGAATATAAATACAAAATGTTTGTGAATGGAATGGATAATCAGTTAGAAAAAATAAATATTCTCATACTTATACAAATATAGAATGCATAGATATTGATATATTTTCCAGAATATATTTTTATGATTTACTGATATAATGTTTTAATTGTAAATCCAATCCACAACTTTTTATAATCCAGACAAAATTAGGAAGAGCACTTAACAATTTTCATTGATGATTTTTGAAAAAAATGAAAAATAGAGTATTAAATACAGAAAATAACATACTACATTTTCCCAAAACATACAAATGATTTGTTTTTGTTTGATTGTTGTTTGTCTTTCTTTTGGTTTGTTATTTTGAACATGGTGATTTCATTTTGTTCTAACAATTGAAAAATAGGGGGAAATGCAACCACTTTACACTATCTAATCTTTCTGATTTGATTTCTATTGATTATTTAATGTTTATACAAATATTGCTAGCAGAAATATATATGCCAGAAGTGTGTTTAAAAAAATTATTAGATATAGAGCAACTTCCCCCTCTCCTCTTGATTTTTTAGGTAAGAGTTATTCCAGTTGTCTTTATATATTGGACTGATTCAGAAAAAAGTAAAATAACATTATATTTTAGCAAAATTCCTCATTTTTATGGTCTACCTAAAATTCATAAGGATCATGTTCCATTAAGACCTATTGTTAGTTTTAGAGATTTTCCTTGACAAAATTTGGCAAGATTTTTTCTCAAAGTTCTAAGTCCTTTGGCATACAAGACCCAGTCCTTTGTCAGGGATTCTAAACACTTTGTAGAATTAATCAAGAATGTGAAAATTGAAAGAACTAACTTATTGGTAAGCTTTAATGTGGAAAGTATATCTGTGAATGTACCATGTGAAGAAGCATTGTCTATTCTAAGGAAAGATTAAATGGTGATAATAGTTTACAAACCAGAACAGCTCTTCCTATTGATAGTGTAATGGAATTATTAACATTCTGCATAAAAACAACCCACTTTCAATATAACACAGAATTCTTTCAACAAAATCAAGGAATGGCTATGGACTCACCATTGTCTCCCCTCATTAGCAATATTTACATGGAAGAACTTGAAATCTTAGCCATTAAAAATTACTCCATATCCACCTAAAGTTTGGCTTCAGTGTGTGGATGATACATTTGTTTATGGCCTCATGGTGAAGCACTGCTACAAACTTTCTGAAAGCACATGAATAAAATATCCCCTTCAATTAAATTCACAATAGAATCAGAACAATAACAAAAATTGGCACTCTTAGATGTTCTTGTGACAAGACTCCCTCATGGCAAAAGCAAAACTACAGTTTAGCAAAAATCTATACATACAGGAAAATACCTAGCTTATATGTTCAATCACAGAAGAAACACAAAACATGGATTTATACTATCACTATGGAACAGAGCAAAAGACATTTGATTAGAAACCAGTGATTTGAAAAAAGAAAAGATATTTATGTAGAACAAACTCTTATGGAAAATTGTTATCTATCAGCTATCATTAGGAAAACATTAAATAGACAACAAAAAGAACCATCAAGAGAAAAAATAATTATTGATACTGTAGTGTATCCATACATGCCAAAAATAGCAGACAAATTCAGGAAAATCTGCAATTAGTATAACATCAGAAAAGCTTTCCAGAGCCATACCACACTAAAAGAAATTCTAACATCTACAAAACCTAAACTTAAAATGCTGAAAAGAAAAAACTGTATCTATGAAGTGTCATGTGAATGTAGAAGAACATATGTATGGTTGAAAACAGTCATCCCATTGAAAAGCACTTGCAAGAACACAAACTGATGATTAGAAGAGAGAAAACAGATGTGTCTAAGATAGCAGACAATATGTGTCAATGGACATATGTTTAACTGGGAAAATACAAAAATATTGGATAGAGAAGAAAGAGTACAAAGAAGAAACTTTAAAGAAACTGCTCACATGACAATGGCAAAAAATCCCATAAGCCAATCTAGTGTGACTATACATAATATATGGAAACCACTAACCAATTTTGTTCTTAGGAAAAAGTGGAGAAATCAGGAGGAATCTCATAGATAAGTATATGAAATTTCTACTGACTGTTGCATTTGGTAGGATGACTCAGTTGGTTAGAGCATTACCTTAAAATTCAATATTCAAAAATCTAAAGATACAGGATTGAATCCCATGCTAATACTATCACTGGTCAGGCCATCAACACCCGAAGAAGAGGATACTTCTTGAAATGTTGTGCATATACTAACCCGTGTGCTGTGATATTACTAATAGTTGAATGTATTTGGAATATTTAAATAAAGTTAAATTTTTTAAAGACATTCAATACTCATATTAGATTATGGAAATAGTCCAATATAAAAATACAACTAGAACAACAACATCACAAACCTTCAGGAAAACAAGAGTTATTCCTGATTTATATCTTGACTCTCACTATTAGAGTAAGAAATACTTTTAATGGCATCTATTATATTAAATGTTCATATCTTTGATCATTTAATAATTAATCCCAATTCAGCTTTCTTATATTTTTTGATAGATAGCAACTGAACTCACAGCAAATCAATGCTTTCCTTCCACAAAATTAATCAGAAGATCTCACTGTATTTTTCCTTTTCTGCTGAGTTTTTTCATGCTTCCATAAATTTTAAAAGCTACTTTTTTACTGTGCAATAAAACTTAAATGGCAAATTACTAATTTTTTTTTGATAACATATTTTATGTACTGAAATATTTCAAGAAAACTATTTTTACCTATTATTTCTCGTATTGAAAAATTTTTTAAAATTAGGCTTTCATATATAAATTTTATATATTTAATATTTTAGGCTTTTGATTTTGTAATATATATTTTATACATATATTTTAAGATTTCTATTTTATATTTTGTATGCTAAAATATTTGTGTTCAAGTACAAAATGTCTATTTCATAAGTTGAATGCTTATATTTTTTATATTGAAATATTTTAAGATGTTGTTAGATTTTTGATATTAGATATGTTTCATACTTATAATGTCTAAGCATTTCTATTTTATATTTCATATATTAAAAGATTTAAGATCAGTAGTTCTCAACCTTCCTAATGCTGTGACCCTTTAATACAGTTCCTTATGTTGAGGTGACCCCCAACCTTAAAATTATTTTTGTTACTACTTTATAACTGTAATTTTGCTACTGTTATGAATTGTAATATGTAGAATGTATTTTCATTATTACAAATTGAACATAATTAAGGTGTAATGATTAATCTTAAAAACAAGTAGTAATTATATATTGTGAAATATTTATTTCTAATTATAGATATATGAAATTTTTTTTGAAGCATGGTAATAGTCTTAATATAACAACAGCAAACTATATTGCTACATCTTGTGACAATATGCATAAAAAGCCAAGGTCAGTGTGAAGGTTGAGATTGCTTTTTTCTCACCAGATCAGAAATTCTTGGGGCAGTCTTTGCAAGAGAACAACACAGATCATCTTCCACAACAAGTCTACTTCTATATTTAAACTTTATAAGCAACAAGCTGGAAAAACCTGCTTCACAAAGATATGTTGTTGGAAATGGAAGAAAGGGAGTGCAACACTGTTTCAGACAGAGCAGGATATAACTGCAAATACTTGATCCAGAATTTTATAACTGGCATTTTAGAAAAATCCGTTCTTGCCACATCATTATTAATAAGTTCAATAAACTCTGACACAGGAATATCTTCAAAGTTGACTGTGACTGGACTTTTGGCAAGTACAAATGGGGTATCAGATAGATTTGGAAAATATGATGAAATTTCATCTGCAAGCATGTGCAAGTGTTTTTTCACAGAAATTATCATTATAATCTTTTTGTCTGGTTCGACGATATGTTCCTCAAAGAAAGCACATAAAGTAGGCAACATGTAAATTTTATTTTCATCCAATTTTTTTTGCCAAAACTGAAGTTTCATTTGGAATGATCACAACTTTTTAGACAAATTGAGACATGTTGTATTTGTTTTTTGCAGTGATAAATTTAACTCATTCAAGATGGCTAAGATTTTAACCAAGTAAGCTATTTTCTGCAGTTCATTTTTGTCATCAAAAAGTGCTTCAAATTGCAGTCTTGCCTTCTGATAAAAAAACATTTTGAGTTCATTACAAAGCTCAAAGACATATTTCAAAACCTTTCCTCTTGACGACCATCTTACTTCAGTGTGAAATAGCAGAGCATTGTTTAGAGCATCCAACTCATTGCACAGTTGCAAAAATACTTGACTATTTAAAGGGCTCACTTTTATAAAAATGACACAACTTATGATCCTTTTCATTCGTTTATGTAACTCTTGTGTCAGTGTCTTTGTTGCTAATATTTGCCAATAAATCATACAGTGAGTTCCAATGACTTTTGGTGACTCATTCAGTACCAAACATTGAAATCCAGATCAACATCCTAGCATTGCTGGAGCACCATCTGTGCAAACACCACAAACTTTTTCCTATAAGATCTTATGTTTTTTCAGAAATTAACCAACTGTGTCAAAAACATCATGTGCAGTAGTTTTTATTTCAAGAGGTTTGTAAAAAAGAAACTCATCTTTAAAGTCTGTTATAGATTTTTCAAGCTGAATACTAAATACTGGAAGTGGTACAGATTTAATTTCCTGGATTACCTGATCAAGAATATCAGCAGACATATCATCTATTCTTCTGCAAAAAGTGTCATTAGATAAGGAAATTCTCAATTTCATAAGAATTTCATCTCTGATCATAACTTAAACAATGTCTTTGGCTGCTGGCAATAGTAAATCCCCAGCAATGGTGGGAGGTTTCATAGATCTGGCAATTCTAAGTGCCACCAAATATGAAATTTCAATGGTTGCTATGTTTTGTTTGTAGTATTTGCCACCAGTATCAAATCTGACTTTCTTGAGTTCATCATCTTTGCTTCTAAAATAGTTGGTATCCTTGCTGGCAAAGTTTGAATGCTTGCTTTCAAAATAGCATTTTAGTTTGTTTAGCTTCATACATTTGGCTGATAGAACATCACAACAAATAACACATTGCAGTTTTTCAATTCCTGTGGTAATTATTGAGCTAAAACCATACTGCAAAAAATTATCATTATATTTTATTTTCTTAACATTCTTCTCTACATGATCCATTGTCATGGGATGGTTTGATAATGAAAATAATATATAACAATAACTTTAATAATACAAAAAATGAAACATGGCATAGTTTAGTCAATACAGTGCATTGAAGTTTCCTATGATTTACCATTCTCAGTGCTGTTTTTTTTTTACATACCAACTACTATCATAAAGAGGCAGTATTCACATCAACCACAACTGAATATAAAAAAAACAATCAGCATTCAGATGAAGGGTTCATGTTACAGATTTGTTTTGCAGTAGTTGATTTTAAATTTAGCCAGTAATTATAATTTATGAAGTGTTGTTTTATTTTTCCAATACTGCTACCTTCAACATATTAGCTGCTTTTAACACTGTAGCTGCTCTCTGCATATACGTGACTGGTCTGCATAAGTACATTATGGCATTAATGTTGTCACATACACTGTAATTTTTATGGGATGTATGTAATAGAGTTGGTACAATAATGACATCATTCTGGATACTCATGGCAACCCCTGTGAAAGGGTTGTTAGACCCTCAAATGGATTACAGCTCACAGGTCGAGAACCGCTGTTTTAGATTTTTCATTTTAAATATGCTAGCCTGCACATATACAAAATTTTCTGTGTTAGAAAGAAACAAAATTTAATTGTGCAGTCATACAAAAATATAGAATTGGAAAGGTTAAAAAGTTAGTTTGCATGAACATACAGAGGGTGGGGGACAAATTGGTAAATTTAAAAAAGCATATAAAGTATGTATATGCTATAAATTATATGTCTTATATGAATTAGTTATCATTTATTAAGCTTACCATGAAATAAAATATTAGATGATATGTAATAGTGAACTTCGAAATTTTAAGCTATAATAAATCAAGATTTGCAAAATTGATTTCAAGAAAACCCATTTCATTAAGTGTGGCAAGTTCTTAAACATGAGCATTCACAAAACAAAATAGACCATAATTTATAACTGATAATATTTAAGAGCATAGCAGATAAAAGAGATTCTCCCACTACCAGAATATAAGTTTTGTATGTCATAGTTTACAGTTCAAAAATTGGCTACTGTACGAGTCATCTAATGTCTTAATTCATAATAAACTTAGTGAATGCTAGCTACTCCGTTGATCTTATTTATTGATTTTAAATTTAAACTTTTTATTGTAATAAATTATGTAATTGATTATTTCATATCTTTTATGTGTACAATAAATCATTGATTATCCAAAGTCAATTAGCCAAGTTACTGCAAATTAAAATATCAGTAATTGCAATGATGAATTATTATGAAAGTTACAGACATACATATACAGATGACAATTTTTACTATTCCAATCAAAACTTGGGTCTTAGCAATGCATCTTTTCACTTTCTTTATGCCACTTACTGTAAATTTTAATGAGCAATAACAGATATCAGATGACAGTACTTAATAAATTCCTATCCTGTCCAAAATCGCCCAACTACTTACAAGTTTATGACTTTCATCAATGAGGAACACAAGATAGGAATTAGTTAAGCAGCATCAATCATTACTTATTAAAGCTAACAACAGTAAATACTATAGACAAAGTACAAAAAGCAAGCTGTTAAACAACTATAAGCAAGATGGAGTCATGTGATGGTCTTGTGTTCCTTGAGAGTTCTTATAGTTGAAAATGCTTTAAAAAATACAATATTCAATTTAATCCTAGGAATAAAAGCATAGAATATGTAAACTATATAGATGAACAAATGGATGGATATATAGACCAACAAATAGGTAGATGACAAAGTCACATGGCTTTATTGCTCAGGAGTTCGTAAGAAGTTTGAATGCCAAACCTGTGAGCACCAGAATTGATATTGGGATCTACCAAACCAAATCAGATGCTCTATCAACTGTGCTGAACTGCACAGGGCAAAAAGCATGCATATTGCTCAGAAGTTCATAAGAAGTTTGAGCACCAGAATCAATTCTGGAACCTACAGATCCTAAGTCAGATGTTCCACCGTCTACACCAAATTGCGCAGAGCACAGATATATAAAAAAGTATAACAGCTTGTAAATAATTTTATAAAGATAAACAACTTTTTTTAGTTCCTTATGCAAAGACGATTATGAAGAAGGTCTCACTTCCCAGGTTTTCCTATTGATAAGGGGTGCGAGTTAAATGCTAAATATCCATTTGCTGAGCAACATCCGATAGTTATTTAAACTAGCTATAGACTAATTACTTTTAAAAAAAGAAGCTTAAGCACGGTTGGAAACTGAAAAACTGTTCAAGTTTTACCCAATATGGATTTGAACCCAGTTTATGGAAAGTGATTGTATATTTAACTCGTTTTTTTTTTATAATAGGACATCATCTATAGCGGCAGCTATTGTAATTTGTCAATTTGTATTTTCTTTTCATTAAAAAGTCTGTTTCTATTTTTAAAATTAAACATCCTTTAAATTCTAAGGTAAAAGATGAATTTAACCAGAGCTGACATTTATTCAGAAAACTATTTTTGGTTAACTGAATGAAACAATTATTTTTATTTACGTGTCGTAATCAATAAACTGATAAGGAGAAAAGGCCGATTAATAGTTTAGGATTTTGGTCTTATCAACTCTAGGAAAAGAGAAAATATTTCAACACCCCCACCCTCTCATTTCTACAGTTATATAAATTGAACATGTGTGCCGTGAATACGAAATTCTATACAATAAATAAAATAATTAAAGCTTTATATATATTAAAGGAAAGATTTTGTAAACTTTTAAGCTTGCTTCAAACAATAAAGAAACTGTTGATTACCGTCATTTTTCCCCAACTCTCATTAAAACTCAATATAGGTCTTATATTTTAAATTCTTTACAAAAAGATATATATATATATATTTGCAAATCAATGTCTTATTGAATCATTAATAGTTTTGAGGAAGGATAAGAGAGAGTATTGATGTAAGTGAACTGCTGTAACCTTTATTTCAGGCTGTTTTGTTTACATACGAAATTCAATATGTATTTTATTATTCACTATTTTATTTAGTGCAATAGTATGTGGTAGATGGAAATTCCTATCGTATATTATCTGTCGCTTTGTACTTGTCATGGATGATACCATCTGCAAGACTGCTGGTCACTTTTTCGCTTAATATGTGATAGACACAAATTCCTATCCTATAGCATGCTCCCAGCTCACATGTATGTATTTATCAAAAAATAATGTAATGCCCATATTGCCTTTTACATTTGCTTATATATTATTTTATTACTTACCTGCAATACAGCCTGAAAGTATTTATGTCGGTCTGGTTATTTAAATAGTTTATAAAATCTATTATAACCTCAGTTTGTAGGTTTATTAATTTGAAAGCTATAATAATAACTGCTTGTAATTGTTAATCTATGCAGCGAGTTTATATCTTTTCATAATTACTTAATATGTGTTAAGAAGCATTTAAACTGTATTATACCGTATATCGCAAGATTAAACTTAATTACTGAATCAATCATTCATTCATTAACTTGTGTATAAATTAACTAGGCAGTCAATTTATGCCATCATGTGTGTTATCTTTATGTATAGAGTATGTGTGAATAAATTGTAATGTCTCGTTATTTTTTAGCCATTTGTCATTATTTTGCAATCAATAAGCATTGGTGGTCGAGAGGTCAGCGATAGCTGCTTTATGAGTAGTTGTCCCGGGTTAGCAGGTTCGCTTCCCGGCTGATGCTATGACACATGAGAAAAAAATAATAATAATTCAAATTAGAATAAGAGACTCAGATGATCTTAGCAGGCTATAAAAAAAATTGTTGTTCTGTTATGTCAGAATGCCCTTAGGTGATTTTCATTTTCACTTTTCAGCCAAGTGATATGGCAGAATGGGTTAAGATTTATTTCTTTTTCCTCTTCATTTATATGTAAATGTGACATGCTCTTTTAAAAACATAATTGTTATATTCCTTGAAATATGTTTATAATTTTATGTTATATGGTCATTGCAGAAAAATACAATTTTCTTTTTGTAAAATTCCAATTTGACCACATTTTATGATTATTTTTTATGTTTTTTTTTTTTTGTATTGCAAGTTTTGTCCATCATTTCCATTCTCTTTCTGAAATTCAGTAGTCTAATTCAATACTATTTCGTGTAGTATGCATTTTAAAATTGATTCTTTTAACGGAACTCTATCAGCTAGAAGCCAACTCAATCTTTTGTCTGTCATGTCTCTGAGAGATTATTAGAAGTGCTTCTTCAAAAAATTCTCCATACAATGAGTAATCAGAATGTTCAAATCACTCTTCCAAATGTTATGTTTTTTCAGCAACATCCTCTGTAATAAATATAAAGTCGAAACTTCAAACAGCTGACTCAAAAAGACCTCTCTTTTTTATATTTATTCACAGAGGGTGTTGCTGATAAAACATGATATTTGGGGAGATAATCATTTTCAGATATCAATATACACTGGGATATATTCTTAATCTGTAACCAAATGCCTAAATTCATGACTACTCTATCTAAACTATAAATAGCTGGATAAAGAATTGAAATAGCATTTAATTTCTTATTATTTTCATAAAAGAAATTTTCTAATTTTACTGGTTCAAACAAGTGATTAATAATTTTGATCATTTTTCACCATGCAAAATAAAATAGCATATCTTGATATTACTTTCTCCAATTGTGTTCATAAATAAGTAATTTTCTATAGTTGCATAAACAAACACTCTTCATTCATCTGGATTCTCAATATTAAACTTTCTAATCAGTCTTTGCTATGCATATAATCTTTACTTTAATCTGCTAGTTACTATCATCATGCAGAAATGTAAAAATCAAAAGCTGACTTGGCTGGCTTATGAAGATTACATCAGCTAGGTTTCTGACTACTGCATAGTTTAGCATCCAATGTTAATTGCACTGGCTGTCATTAAAGCTCAAACATCAAAGTTGATTATGTTAGCAGCTACATGATTTAAAATTTGATATTGATTGCATAAACTGCATTATCTTATGTGTAGCAAGAAGTAGGCAATCAGACTTTTCATCTCTGGGTCAAGCAATAATTTATTCAAAAAAATGAGCCATTTGAATTTTTTCTAACACAAATATTAAATATCACATTTTTGCTTTTGTTTAAATATTAAATATGATGAAATGTTGATCTACTCTGATATTAGATTAATTTCATGACTAAAATTTAATTCAGTATATATGAGTATACTAATTATATGTATAGTACATATGAGAGTAGATCAATATTTCATCATATTTAATATTTGTATTAGAAAAAGTTCAAATGTATATATAGGATGAGTAAGTTTATTTCCTTACATTATTAAGAAAATATGATTTTTAGATAAAAAATGAATATTAAAATTTTGAAAGTTATTATTTGCAATTTTTGAAAGTCAAATTTAGGCAAAGGCTTACAAAATAACAGAGTGACTTTTAAAATTATCAGTACTTATTTTCTCACTTTAAGAGGTAGATAGCACACATTTCTTATTTTTTTCATGGTGATGGATACCAACTATAACATTTAAAATTTCACTCCAAGTATAAAAAAAACTTCCATAAGTGTACTTCATTTTTATAAATTTCTCAGCTATTCTTCCTGGAATGGTCCTTCATTTAGAATATAGATAATTATCAGTATTTTTCAAATAACATGAATTACAGTGATTTTCAATTAGTCCAAGGATTATCATATTTTGGAAAGATAATTTTTCTAAAATTTGAAAAACAATATAATTAGCTGTATTTTTACATTGGACTATTTCCATCATCTAATATGAGTATTGAATGTCTTGAAAAAAATTTAACTTTAATTTTTCTAAAGACTTTCAATATTCATATTAGATTATGGAAATAGTCCAATATAAAAATACAACTAGAACACCATCATCACAAACCTTCAAGAAAACACAATATAATTAGTTATTTTATTTACTTTATAAAGCTTATTTTTAGTGTGTATTAAGTTTTTATCAAAGAAGAGCATTGGATTTTACACACATGTCCAGCAAACACATTTACTCTTTTTACATTATTCAACCCAATAACCTGAATTCAAATACTCTAAAAGTCTTAACTATCTTTATTATTTGAAATAGGTAGAAGTTATAGTGATGATAAAATCTCTCAGCATAATTATACATTTCAGTGCTTTACCTCTAAAGAAATGTAATGAACAAATTTGCAGAATGGGTACTCATCTTTTAGCTAAAGATGCCGCTCTATGGCACGGTTTTCGTGCCAAAACACATACAAATGCTGTTTCCGTGGTCGACACATTCAAACCCGCATTTTCTATAATACAACTTTTTTGTTGTGCTACAGAATGCAGGCCACTATGTTGCATCACAGTACAGCATGTATGTCGCATAGCAGCAAATACATTTTCCGAATTCGCACAATTTATAAAATAATTACGGCTTGATGAGAGAGTTTGTATTTGAATTGTATTGAAATGTTGTTTTCATTGGATTTTTTTATATTTTAAAGTATTAAAATGTTCAGATTTTTTAAAGCAATAATTCTAAGACTTTTTACAACATACTGTATTGAACTTTTATTTGGGAAAATGTTAAATATCTATGTTTTTATTGAGTTGCAATTAGGTAACATGTCAAGTAACGTACTGTTCGTAACATTCCACGAGACAAAAAAGATTCTACCATCTGTATATTTTTGAAGTAAAAAAGAGCGGTACGAAAAAATATCCAGTAAGAAAAGTCCAAATATACAGTTTTTTTTGTAAATTTCATAAAAAGCAAATATTATAAACATGTTTAATAAGTAAAGAAGACATTTGTATGTGTTTGTTGTTGTTTAAAAAAGTTTGAGTTTCTTTATTTTGTCCGAGTACGGTTTATGATTTTGAATTTTTTTATTTTAGCATTATAAACAACAGAACACTAACCCTAAAACTAACCCTAAACCTAACCCTAAAACTAACCCTAAACCTAACCCTAAACCTAACCCTAAACCTAACCCTAAAACTAACCCTAAATGTAACCGTAACAACTTTTACTTTTGTTACGATTATTATTTTTTAGTTAAACAACAACAAAAAAAGTCGTAACACAAGTAAAAAATATCCGATAGAAAATTGATAAAAAAAAGCCGTAACACAATTTAAAAAGTATACAATATAAAAAACACGAATCAAATTGTAATTTGTTGATTTTATTTTACATTTATTATTATGATTTAAATTGTATACGTTAATAAAAAATAATATTTAAAAAAGACGATTTTGTTTTGTTTTTATTTTCGCATTACAAAAAAGCACAGCAAAATTATTATAATCAATGGCCCGAGAATGGTCATATTTTATAGTTTTATTGTGAAAATGGCACCATCCAACGGAATCTTTATCTATAAGACAAGCACCACAGAATGTATAGAGCAAAGCTTAAATAATGTTAATTAAGCATAATGTGCTTAGCATCCTTTTGACTTAAAAAATCATTAACATAGTAGTAATTGTGATGGGAGTGTGGGCACATACACATATATTGTGTTCAGGATAAATTACATAATATTTGCATTTAAGGTTATGCAGCTTGGATAGGCCATTTTTTAGAAAAAGAAGGCACAGAAATCTCTTTTGTTAATAGTGTTTGTCCCTTAAAATGCACCTCATTTCTTTGATTTTGTGTTTGGCATTATTGTGCTCTGTGAGATGATGTTGAACTGGATGGGCCTGAAGGCATGGCTGTTGTGAAGAAGTGATCCAAAAAGATTGAGCAGGTGTCAGCATGTGTTTTAGCTTTATTATAAAGATATGAGGGTTGAGCAATATATATATTTGATAAGTTGGCCCAAGATTCGCTGTAATAGCTGGAAGAGCAAGATGGATCTTGACACTTAATTCTGTAGAGAGAGTAAAGCTTGTTTGGCAGTTTGTCCTTTGAGTTGTTGAGTAGATGATGTATGAAATGCAACTAGATGTGTGGCTGTGATGACTTTGGTAATGTGGTGAATAATTTGGGTATATAGGAGAGAAATCCAATGTTTTTTGTTTGTGAGGGAGGGGATGTCATTTTCTATTGTAGGAATTTTTAATCATTTATAGTAAAGCCAAATCTTTATAGCCAACATTCTGTATGTGCTGATGTTGTTCTTTCTGTCTCATTCAAATTTGCGAATGTGGCAGTTATGGTGCAGGCAGAGAAGTCCAGCTAGTTTATGAGTGCTTGGTGTGAATGATTTTGGGTAGATGAAGTTGTGTATAGGTATGGATTTTAAGAGCATTTTGTAATTGAGATGAAGGCAGTTGCACTGAATGTATATCATTGAGATTGTTCACATTTTTTCTGGCCCATATGAGAGATGTTGCTTGAGCAAGGTCCTGCTGGATTTGGCTAATCAGAGCATCTGAGATACAAATAAAAATGTCATCCTCTTATAAACATATAATAAAGAGGAGTTTAAGGTGCTATATGTGGGTAGGATCCTTTCTTCAAAGAGATTAAGAAAGATATTCAAGATGATGCCACTTCTGGTAAATCCTATGAGCCAGACATCTTCCATTTTATAGTAAACCTATCAAATGAAGCTGTGATGTCATTGTGAAATCCAAATTAGGCACTCGATAATGAAATTTGTTTTTGAGGATATTTTGCATGCTCTAATATCTTCTTGATCATTGAGCTGTAGAGTTCAGTGATGAGGTAGTCATGTTGATTTAAACTATTTTGATTAAATCAAGCCATTGATTAATCATCTTGGTGGCTTTATAACAATACATGCCACCAAAATCGATCATTAACCAAGAAGGGTGATTGTCTTTGTGCAGCTTAATGTTGGCAAATATAATATTCCTGTTTGGAAAAGGCTTTGTTGGAGAATTTATGGAGGACAGTGGAAATAAATTTGTCTTTTTGTTTTTGATGTTGTAAGATGCCATTTGGTTTAAATTTGAGTCTGAGTGTTGTTTGGAAAGTAATACAAAGTGATGGTCTTTATCTTCTTTGTTGTACATGATATTGTTATCAAGAAAATATTGCTTGGCAGCAGCAATTCTTTTAGACCACTCCCTATTTTTAGACATGGAATGTTTGGAGGTGGCAATTTGCATGATTTATCAATAGTAGTGTCTCATTGAGAGTCATCATTGAAGGTTATCTTGTTTCTGCAGCCAACTCTCTGACTGGGTGCTTCCAGGTGCCTCCAGTGAATTACCAAGCAACAAACTAGATTTTTAGAAAATTAAAAAAAATCACATAACATTATATTTTTTTGTTATTTTATTTATTTTATAGCAATTCAATCAAAGAATTAATTAAATCAATACATTTCTAATAGTGAATATATTTTATAGAATTATTGATAGAGAATTAGACCATTTGACATTATAGGAAATTATATTAGTCTGAATATTTTCTATCAATGTAAAATATTGAATAGTTGTTAACAATATGTCTACAGTCTGGGTGCAAAGAATAGAGAAAGTCCATTTAGATACCGGTTAAAAATAATGCTCTTGATCTGCCCTAAAGTAATTTTGTAACTAATATAATATTAAAATCATCTATTTTCTTTATTACTTTTTGCATTGCTTTTTTTTACAACTCACTATTGATAGAACTGTCAATAGTGAATTGTAAAAAAAGCAATGTAAAAAGAAATAAAGAAAATAGATGATATTAATATTATATGGATTTGACAATGCAATAAGAAAGATAAATTTATGATTTTGTAACTCCATTTTTAGCTGTTAACATCATTTTATTAACAAAGCAATAATTATATGACTTACTCAACCTAGTTTTACCATAAATTTTTAAGACCAAGCTGAGAATGTTATCTGATGTTTGATTGGTATTAACACTTCTACCCAAATAATAGAAAGGGACTACAGATAACTTAAAATTAAAATCATTAAAATATGCAGTTATTGTTTGGTATCAGATCTATATAATTATGCAAGCAAGTTGGCTTCATTTCAAATCTTCAGTGTTTTTTAAATTTCAGGCTAAAGGAATTTGATTATTGGTTATATATATGTAATCTCAAAAACTGATCTGTGATCATTACGATTTACTATCAATTAATGCATCAAACATATGAGATTGTTCTGAAGTAGAGTGATGAGAACCACCTCTAAAATCATTTTTTTTTTTGAACTATTAAATAGTATTTATGTTACAGCATAATTTATCAATCTTGTCTATCATATATATTGGTAGTGAAACTTGGGTTGGCAATACTTTTTTAATATAATTCCTAGAAAACATTCAAAATAGGTAGAAAATTGGTGCTGTCTACGTAAACTAGTAAAAAATAATCTAAATCATTTTGAATATTATCTGATAGCAAAATATTCCTTTTGGTACCATGGAGTATTTAAAACTACAGATTGGGAGAATTTGGTGTGGATGTGGGAATGCTGTAATAATCATTGTAAAATTACTCATATATGTAACCCCAATTTCTCCTTGTCAGAAAATGAGTACTGTATTAATGCCAATAGTACACAGAAATGTAGTCTGTTTCTATTTGCATGTATTTATTATATTTATATTAACTCAGTGTGGGAGCAGTTTGTCTGACAGTACTCTCTGCAATGCTATATACTAAGAGAATTGACGATGCTCATAAAAATTTTAAAACTGCAGTTTCAACTGTTGCTTACAACTATTAAATTATATTCTACCATGATTTTGACTTGTTAAGGTGTTTCTTGTGACATAATATAGTCCTATGATCTATTGCTCAGAAGATCACGTGATGTTTAAGAATGAAAATAATAGAATGAAGATAACATTTCCACTCAGTTGACTGAACTACTTACCCCCTCCTCTCATTTGGGAATTAATTCAAGAACCAACACAACTTGAGATTTCCATTCTAACACTATGCTAAACCACAGAAAGCAATGTATCAAAATGAAATAGACTTAGAAGGTTAAATACAATCATATTTAATTCATTGTCAATAGAGAGTAACTTTTGGAATGGTTAGCATATTCTTTTGATATATGCATATGATTTTATTATGTTCAAATATCAATATAAGCCTGAAATTTTCTATAGATAACTAAAAATATTTAGGCAAACCTGAGTTTCTTTTTAGGAAACCAGTCTTTAGCCAGCCTAGTAGTAAATTAGTATTTAGTTATTCTTAGTTTGAGAATAAAGTCCTAGATTAATATGGGTTGTGAGATAAAATTTAAACATTATTATGATAAGATACAGCCTTCTTTTCAGGTGATGAAGGCATCAGATATTCACAGGTGTGTGAATAAAATAAAGAGAAGAATATGTTTTTTGAAAGTTGTGTGTCTTGTGTAGTTTAACATAAAGATTGTTAGTTTAATTTATAGTTTAGAAAAGCATAAATAAAATCTCAATTTGATGAATTGAATAAAATTATTGTATTCAGGTAACATTTAAATATTCAAACGTCATGGTGATACTATGATAATATCTTTTTTAAAATAAAAAAAATGTAAAATGCTAATAATTAAGAATTTGTAAGTTCTTTTTTTTAATTTAAAATGCTAATATTTAAGAATATAATTTGGTTAGACAATTCTGAGATAAAACACATGGAAAAATATAAAGATAATTATCACTGAACTATTTTGTTATTTGCAATGAAATTAAAACCTGCTACTTCTATGTCTGACGAAACTGACAATTATTAAAATATATAAATAATTTTCTACATATTCATTTTCTTTATAAAACTAGTTTTATTGTGTGAACTAAGTTTTTATTTTTACATCTTTGTAGTATATTATTATATATCACCGATACACCAACGTATGGTCATTTTCAAGATTTATTCCTTTGACCACTTCCTTTCATAGAATTGTATACTTAATAATTCAATGTTTATTTATTTTTTTTTCTCAAACACGTTCGCCGTGTATATTGAGTTACGATCGTATTCTTAATTAAGGAAATCTTATAGGAAAAAACAGTGTCCTGGGGCACCAGATATGCTACTTAATATTTTTAACTAATACTGAAATGAGTTTATTTAATCTTAAAAATCTTTTATTAATGAACTACAACATAAAATTATTAGTAATTTAAAGACAATTATTATAATCTGAGAATTGCCACTTTTTAAATACATGTGGCTTCAGCATATAGCATTTACATACAACACTGGATGCATTTCAAATTTAATAAATTGAATCACTTTTGTTGTTCTGATATATATAAATAATCAATGGCTTTATTGTTTATGAGTTCATAAAAAAATTTGAGGGCTGAAAATGTCAGTACTAGAATCAATTCCAGAACCTCTTATTCCTTAGTCTGACACTCTATCACTGGTCTAAACCACACGGGGTTGTACTTCTGAAAATATTACCAAGATTTGGGAAAATATGACAGCCATTCCTAAATGAATAATAGTTTTAATGTCTGGAAACTTAAAATAATTTATCAAGCTAGAAGATAATCAAATTAGTTGACAAAGCAATCTTCAAAAAGTGTCCTTTCTTAGCTGAATTTAGGGACAGTATAATCATGGTAAAGCAACAATTCCCTTCTCCATTGTATGATATATTACCATGATTTGAATATTTTTATATCATTTTAACTAGATCAACATCTAAAGGAAAAATATTATTAAGGTCAATTGGTATTTCAATCTCCAGTAAATATGAGTACACAAAATAATCAGAGTTTTGTAACAAAATATTGTTTATTGAAAACTTTTTTTTTCATTTTTGACTAAAAATGGCGGCCATTGCTAAAGAAAATGAAGAAGGAAAAAATGCTGAATCATCTTTTAAAACAGATTTGATCAACTTGACTAAAGAAAATCAAAGATTCAACAAATATAATGAAACACAGAATCAAACAGACATGTATCTAATGAACAAAAATGATCATACAGGATCACAAAAGCAAGATTTAACTAAAGGGTATATAATAAAACCATTAAAATACAAGCATAATGAAACACAGAATCAAACAGACATTTATATAATGAACAAAAGATTTAACTAAAGGGCATATAATAAAACCATTAAAATACAACTCAAATGCTTCTTATTCTAACTCAAGCCCAATTCTAATTTTACAACTAATAATCAAAAACCTATATCAAATACAGAATATAACCACAGAGTTAATACAACTTATGAAAGTCTAATAGGAAAAAATTAAGATAACAAAAATATTAATAAAGGCTCTAAATCATATGCTGACTCTTTAAAAAGCTCAAACATTTCATGTAATCAAAATTCTCAATCTAATACTGAATTGCAAAATACTGTTTTTGAACTAATGGAGGACATTGAGGATAACCTTTCTCAAACACAAGAGCCAGAGAAAGGGCCTGATTCAAATAAATTATTTAAGCTTAGACTGGGAACAATATAAAACTATTAATGATAATTTTAACCTTATTATACCACCTCTGCTTTTAAAATCATTCAAAAAATACCAAAACAATAATTCTATAATATTAGCTGTTACAAATGATGAGAATAGACTGTTTAACTTCCCTACAGATACATTTTACAAAATGCTTAAATCAGAGGAACAATGACAATACATCACTAAAATTCTGCATCACTCAAATAGGAGATATCTCATAATTGAACTTACCAATCCCTTGCACAAAGCAATCTTCATGAAGAATTATCAAACCTTGGGAAATCTCTGCCTTTGTCAAATAACAAGCCATTGACTGCATATGGAAGAGTAAAAAAATGTTTTATTGACTTTACACCCAAGATTTACAAAAGCTACTAAATCCCTATGGAGCCATATCTAGATCAAATATACCAAGGAAAAAGGGGCAGAGGTGCATGTACTATCCAACACAGCAACATTTATGATAGCATTAAAAAAGGGAGTTACACCATACGATATCTCTTTCATGGTGGAGGATGCAACACTTATTATATTTCAAGGAGTAGCACCTGAATGTTTCCTATGCAAGCAATGGGATCACCAGGTTCACAGATGCCCGGGTAGAATATATAAAAGATGTGGAGACAAGAAATTCCACTTCCACAGATGCAACTACCATAACAAAAACCCTGAAATAAATAGAAATAACCCCAAACTGATACCAGATGTACTTCCAGTTTCTGCAAATAATGTAAGATATTACAGAACCAACATGGGTAGGCTTTCTGATTAATAAAACTTTGGGCTGTCTGAATTTAAATTGTGGACTGTAATTGTCTTATCCTGAGCATAAAGACTGGAAACAATACAATTCACATTATTTACTTATATCTACAGAATGTAGAATCAATAATCCTGAAAGTAATACACAAGATCAACATCGTGATTTCCTCCTGCCATGGGGCCACCATCCTCTTCAGGGATTTTAATTTACCATATGAGACATTTAATAAAAAATATATCCACTTTTAATAGAGGATTTATGTGTGCCCAGGGTTATTTCCCCTCAGGCACATATTCCTTCTATACAAAGAAATATAAAACACTGATCAATCTGTTATACTACACCCCAGACCTTCCATTTTATAATTGAGACAACTCTCAAACCAGTGGTCTTCTCAGATCACCTGGCCTTGAAAGTCTGGATTGATATAAAAGATGCTGTCCAGATTTCTGGTGGACTTATGAAGACAACAAGGATGCTTAAAAAGATCCATGTTCCTGCAGCTATCTTCGCTGAGATATACATTTACCTCCCAAAAATTAACATCCTAAGCCTGCCGCCTATTGAAGCATGGATTGTATTTACTGAAATAACAAGATTGATCATTGATTTCTATACATGAAACCAAAAAGGACCAGTCAAGCTCATGCAAGATCTAAATAATATTCAAGACAGGTTAAATTCAGATCCAAATGTAATGGGAAACATGAAATTGATTCTAGAACTGAAAGAAAGATATAAAATTCACAAAGGGCACTAGCGAAATTCATTGCAATCAAAAGGCAAAAATTTTTCTTGCCAACCACCACTGCTGAACAAAAAGCTATATTTGGTGGGTGGGTGGTGCAGGGAAAAACAGATTACATCAGCATCTCTTCTCATTGATGAACAATTGTACATAGGCACTGCAATGCTGATGAAAATTCACAATCACTTTAAAAGAAAATTGCAGAATGATGTAGGACAGCAAATACGACATGATTACAGCATAAACAATGATGGACTACATGGGATCACAGAAGCAAAAATTCTTCAAAAACTACAATCAATCCCTGATAGCACACACCTGGGACCACACGCAGTGCCTTAATTAATGTTCCTGCACCCTCAGTCACTTCACCACTCCAATAATTAAAAACATGATTGACAAGTTATCTAAGTGGTGCAGGGACATGGAAAGTCTCAACCCAATCTTGCTGGTGCCTTTTGTAAAAAAGCAAGGCATCCCCATGAACATTAATAATTTGAGGCTATCTTGATGACACTACTATTAATCAAGGTCATTGAGGGCCTAATCAAAGACCACATACAAGATGTTATATACAAGCATATATCATGTTCACAGTTTGCCAAAAAAGGTTCAATTGACCACAGAAAGGTATGCCAGCTTAAGCTTACTGTTGATTACATTAGAACATCAAGGAAAGCTGGGTCAATTGCTATCCAATTGGACATTTTGGTAGCATTCAACTCAGTCAGAAGAGATATTCAGTCTCAAATATATTCTTGGCAATCATTGAGAACTTCCTGATGAACAGGGAAATATTAATGATGCTTGATGGAAAGGTTGCCCAGGATTTAAACCTTTATTTTCTATCCTGCAGGGCTCCCCATTGAGTGCTCTCCTGTTCATCATATATATAAATCCTCGAAAGTATTGAATCAAATCTCTCTGGACTATATATTTCTCCAATTAAGAAAATAATTAAACATCTGTCCTACATGGATGACATACTAGTAATTCTCCCATCTGAAAAACATATTCTGAAACTACAAGAGGTGATAGATGAATATTCAAAATATTATGTTAAATTTTAATCTGGTGAAGTCTGTGGCTTGGAGGTTGATCTCAGGACAAATGGTTGCCTTGAGATTTGTGACCAAGCTGCAGAAAATTCCTCGGTTTCCCAATGCACTTGTCTTCAGTTTCAATGAGGAGCAATATCCAACAATCCCTGCTGGAGGCAACCAAAAAGATCACATCATTCTCTGGAATACATCTTTCCATCTATGGTAAAGTCACATTATTAAACATGATGATATTGACAAAGATTAATTATCTCCCTGTGATTAAGCCCACTAAACGGTTCATCTTGAAAATTGCATTCTTATGCTCTGGGCTATTCTGGAAAAAAAAAAAGCAGTAGTGATAAGCTACAGACAGATGCAATGACACAGATTCATTAACAGAGTGGGTCTTCATGACATTTCTACCTTATGGTTCCAGAAGTCATAGTTTTCTCCATAAATTAAAAATGAATCAAGAGAATGAAGAAATTCCTACACTCATCATTCCAACAGATTGGCCTCCACCACTGCAGAGAAGAAACTGGCTGGATCTACAACTAAATGAGTTTATGAAATGCATAACAATCAATAAAGACACATTTCAAAACAAATTAACATACTGGCAGGCATTTAGTATAAAGCATACTGACTTAAAAGACTGTCTCTCAAGTTTAGCCATCTCAAATGATAAATTAATAAGGAAATTCAAAATATGGAGATTAGAGTCCAAATATCTGGATTATCTACTCAAAACCAATGTAAATGCAATACCTACTAATGAATTTTTAGTTAATAAAAGAGGGTACTCAAAAATTGACTCAACCTGAATGATTTGCAAAAAAGAAGATGAAACCATTAATGCAACTGCAAAAAAGAAGATGAAACTATTAATGCAACTTAAAAATACACCAATGAGTCAGATCAAGCCAAATCAGTGTAAAATATTTACTTTGGAAGAATATATCAGAAAAGGATCATACCCATAAATTAGACTCTCATTAATTCTTGATCATCTATTATGAATTACTAGATGTAAGCTAGTATTTAATCATCAAAATTTTAATCTTATTAACTTCATGCAGAGCAATTTAAAAAAAACAAGAACAAGAGATAGCCTGATAACCCCTGAGGTTATTTTTACCATGACTTGGGACATGCTAAATTTATCATCTCCATGGCACAATCAATAGCAGGATACTCTGAAAAGGAGAAAACAGAAAAGTAATTGACTCAAATTCAGGAAAAACCAAATGAAGGAATGAGAAAACACTTTGAATAAAATATGTATCAAATAACCTCTAATGTAATAATATAATCTTTAATAAATTATTTTGGAAACTAAAAAAAAAAAAATTGTTTATTTATTTTTAGATGTTACAAGTACTGTCCATTTGATGCAATGCACTAGAGTAAATATGTTTTTCATTTTTCAAAGTAGTCCTGAAACTCTTGCAAAGTGATACTTTTTAATGCCTCCACAATTTTCATCTTCACCACTACCAAGTCCACAAAACATTTTCTTTTGAGGTATTTTTTCATTCAGGATGATAAAAAGAAGTCACGTAAAGTGAGATCCAGTGAATATGAATATGGATATGCTGAGAAATGCTGTTTTATTTGAAAATTGTTTCACACTCAAGACTTTGAGTGCTAGTGCACTGTCATGCTGAAGCTTGCACTCTCCACTTTTGGATAAATTGGGCTATTTTTATTTTACTACATCATACAAACATTTCAGAACTTATAGGTGAAATTCCTGATTGTTACAAATGAATACTGAATGAACAATGTTGTTTGCATTAAAAAAAGGAACAGCATCTTGACATTGAACTTGACTTGTCATATTTTTTTGGAACATACTGAATTTGACACTTCCATTAAACCATTCATAAACTTGGGTTTTTTCCCAGAGCAATTTATTTGTAAGTTGTTTCAACCATTATAATTGTTTCACCTGGCATTTTCCTAAACAGAATTTCATATCATTGAAACTTTTAAACTATTACAAAATTGACAAACAATATGCACTTAACAAAATCATTTACTATGTTGCACCATGACTTCACTTCATGGTAACAGTTGGTAGACTATTGTAGAAGAGTCCCACAAGAAACAACTAGGATTGGAAGTATGTACTATGACAAGCTCATCTTGCAGAAAATGATTCTGATTATTTTTGGATACTCATCATAAACTATTACAAATATCTTAAAAACTTCATTGTCAAACAGTAAAATATCTGCCTGACTTCTCTATAACTTGAGTTTAAATTCTAGTAAAATATGTTTGAATATTTTCAGCAGGCTTAGAATTTTTTCCACATAAGAAATCCAGCCAATCCTAACATTAGTTAATAAATATTCTTAACTTGAAAATAAAACAAGAATGGAAAAACACTCAATGTCTCACTATCTAGTAGTTAGCAAGCCTGGTGAGTATTATCTCCCCTTGATTATTTTTCAGTCATATAGGTTTGAAGAGATCTAGTGAGCTCATCTTGTTTACAAATTCTTGTTTGTCACAATAGAAAAGGAGAAAAAAGAAACAAAAATGTGAATATTTTGTAATAGGAATTTAAAAGCTTCAAACAATATGGTTTGTTAAGTTGATCTAGCATTTGTTTTAAAAGTGATATTATTTATGCTAATGTAATCCCGATAGAGTACCATTAATCCAAATTCATATTATTCAAACACTTCTATCTTACAAAAAAAAATTAAAGGTGACAAATTATTTTGGGGAAAACAGGGAATTAATTTTATTGGTCAATTACTTAAAAGTCTGAAGTAATGTTATTCATCAATTTCATTTAGAGTATGCTTCTATTCAAAAAATTAAAACCTTCAATAAACAGAACTGTTTTAATTTAGCTTATAAAAATAGAGTTATTTCACATTCAAATTGGGTAAATCTAACGAAAATTTCCTCCAGTAAAACAAAAGAATTCTATTTCAATTAATCATTATGTGACATTGCCGGTGATTTTTTTAAATCTTAAAGTGATTTTTTTTCTCTTAGAAATTACGATCTCTGATTATTTAGCTTTGAAAAATCAAATTATTTCACATTCAAATTTGTAAATGTAATGAAAAATTGAAAATAATGTTAATAACTGAAGAAAAATATAAAAAAACTTTTGGAAAATAGCCAGTGGTAAAACAAAAGAAATTACGATCGCTGATTATTCATTTTTGTCATTTTTTCTTCATCTAAAATTCAATATTTTAAATAAAAATCTAAATCTACACACATTATTAGTCAATATCGACACTTTATTTGTCAATGTAGTGTAAAAAGTAATCATAAAATACTTAAATATTTATGAAAAATAGTTGTAGTTTTCTAGAACCCCATATGCCATTGATATGAAAATAGTGGTCACTTGTCTTGAATAGCGATCAAAAGCTATCCTCTTTCTCTTATTATTTTTCTTCTAAAATGTAAAAATTTTCAAATCAAAGTTTATATTCAAGTAAATTAGTGTAAAAACTTAATTATCAATGTAAAAAATTACTAGAAATATGTTTATTTATGTTCAAAATCTATTCAAAAGCATAAAACATTCATAAAACATTTTGGTTTGATTTCTGACATTGACACTTAGACATGCCTAGTGGACAATGGCCAAATCTCATAGTCAGTGCTTACTGGTGCCTTAAAAGGGTAAAAAGGTTGTACTATATAACAATAGACAGCAAAGAAAATCTTTTTTTTTTTCAAAAATTACTGCCAAAAGTGGATTTTTCTGGAATTAAAATTTTAAATGTGCAATTGTCTATAAAATAAGTATAAAATGACAATTTTGCAGCCAAAACTGGCTGAGATTCCTAGACATAATAAACAATTAAAGAGTAAAACCATTTACAGTAAATCAATTAGTTTATACATACATTTCCAAAAAAAAAAAAAAATTATATTATCTTTAAATTAATAAACTTAATTGCAGAGAACTGTCTATTTTTTTCTCTTTTTATTAACAAAGTCAGAGTTAAAATGAGTTTGTAATGAAAGAATAAATGACCTATATTTTTGAAATGCAAAAAATATAAAAATCCTATCACTGCTCTGGAAACAGAAATTTTGAATTAATGATACTTTATCTACAACTTAAAATAATAATAATAATAATAAAACAATTCATATAAATACTAATAGCATTATTGTATGTTTTTTTTTTTGTTTGTTTGTTTTTAAAAAATAATTATATAAAGTAAAAAAATAATTTTTAAATATTAAATAATTGTATAAATATATAGTTCTTTTAAATTTTTTTAGAAATAAGCCTGTAATGAAAAGGTATAATCAATTGTCTAGACAACCAGACTGCATCAAAGGATAAAACTTAATCTTCATCAGAATTAGTTTTTTATTTCGTATTATCTTTTTAAAACAATGTATTCTAACATTTCATGTTTAGTTCAACATTATAAAATTAGAAGCAGACAGATGGACAAAAATAATAAATATTATATAAATACCCAGAATTAGAGATAAATTGAAAAATAAAGAAAAATTAAAAAATATAAAAAATATTGAACATATTTGTGTGTTCGTAATTATATAAACATTCAAATATATAAAGACACAATATGTAAATTAATACACTGTACAGGCTTACACTTGCACATAGATATATAAGCGATTCGAACTCAGACTTTCACACAATCCTCAACTCTCCAAGCCATCTCATATTGCTGACCCACCTGATCACACGCATGTTGAAAACATAAATAATTACCAATATACGTATTTCGTACTAAACCAGCACTCATCAGTTGGTCCAGATTACCATTCCCACACATATATACAATCAGAGCTCAGCTTTATATTAAAATAGCCAATTTTTATACTTTAATGGACAGGCTTCAAACTACTCACAACTCTTCAGTCTTCCATTTCATTGAAAATCTGATGATGGAAAGTTCAAAGCCCTCGTTAGTGCGAAATACGTATATTGGTGATTATTTATTTTTTCAATATGTGTGTGATCAGGTGGGTCAGCAATATTAGATGGCATGGAGAGTTGAGGGTTGTGTGAAAGTCTGAGTTCGAAAGATACAATATGTAACTAATTGATAAATATAACAGATATATATAAATTCCAATATATAAGAAATAAAAAGAAGACAAATAAGTGGATATATAAAAATTAAAAACTGATATAGTTAATTATTTGATATTATGCAGTATTTGAACCCAAATAGATAATTGGTCCAAATTGATCTTCTTATTTGGCTCAATTGAACACTAGCCCAGGAATAATTAGCTTTCAGAATCCATTCCATTACCATTGTTCTAATAAGTTTGCATACATAAATGAATGTTTGTGTGTAAGATTCCATCCAATAGATAATGACTCCTGATAATTTTGTATACAAAAATTTCCAAATTTTTTTTCATCCTTATTGTCAACATTTTAGACTTTTAATACTCATTCCATATTTTTTTGTCCTGCTTTTCTTAACTTTTACAATCCTACTTTCATGTGATACATATTTAGATACATATTTTCTAAAAGAAAATTGGAGCATTCCTATAATTTTGGCCAATTAACCTTTCAAATTTATTTTTATTGTCATTATATGACATGAGAATGTTGGATCAGGTTAATGATAGATAACAAGTTGGGCCACTCAATGCAAGCCATAAAAATTAATGTATGCTAGAAGGCTTGGGTATCAAAATCCCTACCTAGTGCCTATTTATCTAATGTCACCAGACTAGTTTCTATCTTGTGGCTTTAATCAATTAGGGGCTTTGTACCTGAGATCACTGCACTTAGATCATTGTCTAATGAAATCTTCCATCATCCATCTTTTAAGTTTTTAGTTAACTATAAAAATGAAAACACAATAATGTTTTAATCCAAGCCACTTTGCTTGTATGGTTATGCAGATCTGAATGTATTTCAGGATCTATACATTTTGGTGTCTTTGATATTTTAATAACCATAGTCACCCTGCATCCTTTGTCCAGAATTGCATTTAAATTCAAAGATCTAAGTACAGTGCTCTCAGATCCAAAGCTCCTCACTGATATTGGAGTAAGCATTAGATAAAGATTTTGATGTACAAAACTTTTTGCATCCATTGATTACTATAGCTGGCACTGGATGGAACTACTATATGAAGAGAGTTGTTACTGTTTTTAACAGATTGCTTAAGAATAAGAAATGGTGATCTTGTGATGTTTTAGGAGTTTAATACCAATCCTGACCAAAGGAAGTTGTTGCCAATGGTTATTAAAAAATCAAAGACACCAATATGTATACATATTGAACTGAAAGCAAATTAGCATGTATTAAAAATATTATTGTGTTTTCACTTTGGGCTAATAGCTTTATAATTAACTAAAAAAGGAATTGGTGACTGTTGGAGGGTTGCATTAGATCCAAAGATCTAGGTACAATGCTCTCAGATTCAAAGCTTCTCACTGATGAAAACCACAAGCTAGGAGCTAGTCTAGGATATTGGATGAGTCATCACTAGGTAGTAATAATAATGCATAAACTTTCTAGCACCCATAGATAACTATGACTTACGTTGCATCACACTACTGTTTGGAGAAAGTTGCTACTCTTTTGCCAATTTGAATAAACATAAGAAATGCTGATGATATGATGTTCTAGGGCAAAAAAAGTGATTATACATTATAGATTAGGAGAACTGTCTTATATTAAATGGGACATTATTGGGCTTTGTGAAGTTAGAAGAAAAGGTGAAGAGACAATTGATTTAAAAAGTGGACAGATACTCTATTATAAAGGCACACATATAGGAAATACAAGTGGAGTAGGATTCATTATAAATAAAAAATGGAAGAATAATATTGTGGAGATTGATGGTGTATCAGACAGAGTGGCAAGATTAGTTTTACAACTTAATAGCAGATACCAAATGCAGATAATTCAGGTTTATGCCCCAACAAGTTCTCATAGTGATGAAGTAGTAGAAGATTTTTATATGGATGTACAAAAGGCTTTTGATCAGAGTAAACAACATTTTAAAATCATTATGGGAGACTTTAATGCTGGAATTGATAAACAAATGAAAGATGAAAATGCTGTAGGTAATTTTGGTTATGGTAATAGAAATGAGAGAGGACATAGACTTGTGGAGTTTGCAGAAAAAGAAAAACTTTATATTATGAATTCTTTTTTTGAGAAAAATGTTAAAAGGAAATGGACATGGAAACATCCAAATGAAGGTACAGCAGAATTGGATTATATTTTGACTAACAGGAAATACATATTTCAAGATTGTAATGTTCTTAATAAATTTAACACAGGAAGTGATCATCGATTAGTAAGGTGTAAGATACGTGTTAATGCAAAACTAGAGAGACAAAAATTATTAAAAAAAAAACAATATTTACAGTTGATATTCCTAATCTTCAGAAACATTCTAATGAATTTAAATTAAAACTTACAAATCGGTTTCAAGTATTAGTAGATTTTGAACATGATTCAGATTTGAATGAAATTAATATGAAAAACTGATACACTTTTAAAAATTGCAAAAAAGATAGCTGGTAGAAAAAAAGAGCAATTGACCAATAAAATTTCTACTGAGACTAGAGAATTTATGAAGAAAAGAAGGAATATGAAGACATACAAAAATGATGCATTAAAAAGAATTGAATAGCTCGAATTTTATAAAAGAGTTGAAAATGATATAAGAAAGTATAACTGTGAACTAGCAAAGAAAGCTGTAGAAGAAAATAAAAGTCTCAAGAATGTAAAACAACATTTTGGTATTGGTAGAAAATTTATATCTGCAATAAAAAAAAAAGATGGAATTATTACTAAAAAGAGAGATGACATCATGAAATTGGTAGAAGATTTTTATCAAGAATTATATAGTAATAAAGGACAAGTACCTCCTATATCTATTACATCTTCCAAATTGCCCAGAATTTTAAATGAAGAAGTGAGACATGCAATTAAATGTATGAAGAAAGAAAAGCCTCCAGGTAATGATGGAATTATAATTGATATATTAAAAGAAGCAGGTGAAGAAATAGAATTTTTTTTTAGCAAAGTTATATACCAAATGTCTAAATGATAAAGATGTACCAGATGATTGGAAGAATGCAGTAATAATATTAATATTTAAAAAAGGTGATAAAGAAGATATTAGAAATTACAGACCTATCAGCCTTTTATCAGTTTTATACAAATTTTTACAAGATAATTACAACTCGGCTACATAGAACATTGGATTTCCACCAACCAAGAGAACAAGCTGGATTTAAAAGTGGTTTTAGTACAGTAGATCATATCCAGGTATTGAGAGAAGTTATAGAAAGGACAAATGAATATGAGTTGTCATTATGTTTTGGATTTGTAGATTATGAAAAGGCATTTGATTCTATAAACATTTCTTCAGTGATTAAAGCATTGGATCATCAAGGTATAGATCCAGGATATTGTCATATTTTAAAGAATATTTATAAAAATGCAACAGCAACAATTAGATTGCATAATGATACTGGGAAAGTCAACATTGAGAAAGGTGTAAGACAAGGTGACTCCATATCTCCAAAACTTTTTACAGCAGTGCTGCAAGAAGTATTTTGTGGATTAAAATGGGAAACTAAAGAAGTGAAAGTAAATGGAGATTATTTAAGTCATTTAGATTTCACAGATGATGTAGTTGTTTTTGCAAATAATGCTTCAGAGCTGCAGGAAATGTTGCAGGAGTTATCAGATGAAAGTAGGAAAGTAGGACTAAAGATAAATGTTAAAAAGACTAAAGTAAGGTTTAATCGATTTGCTCAAAATATGAAAATAAAGATTGATTATAATAAATTAGAAGAAGTTAACAGTTACAAATACCTTGGTCAGATTATTAATACAGATGGAAACATAATGGAGGAAATTAATCATAGAATTAAACTTGGTTGGAGTGCTTTTAGTAGAAATAACTTGATACTAAAAGGAAATATGCCTATGTGTTTGAAAAGGAAGGTTTTTAACAAATGTGTTTTACCAGTTCTTACTTATGGATCTGAGACTTGGACACTTAATAGAAGAGCAATACAGAGACTTCAGACCATTCAAAGAAGTATGGAGAGATGTATGTTGGGAGTAACAAGAAGAGATCAAAAACACAATGTATGAGTAAGAGAACAAACAGGTGTTACTGACCTCATTGAAAAAATTAAAAGATTGAAGTGGAGTTGGGCTGGACATATTGCTAGAAGAGATGATAATAGATGGACAATTGAAATTTTAAACTGGATTCCAAGAGATTGTAAAAGACCCAGAAAGAGACCACATGTGAGATGGATGGATGAAATAAGAAAGTATGCAGGGGTGCTGTGGAGAAGAGAAGCTAAAGATTGGAGAAGATGGATTGAACTTGGAGAGACCTTCATCCTGCAGTGGATTGATAATGGTTGATGATGATGATGACATTATAGATTAAAAATATCTGACAATAAATTTTACACAAAATATATTATATCACAAATGTTAGATTAATGTAACTATTCCTCTCCCAAAATTTTCATAAAACTACCTTAAAACACTAACAATTTTTCATACTCTCTTAAATATATATAGTATACTTTGATACTCTGTCATTATTAATAATATGAAAAACCCTAACAGAGAGCAAAACAAACAGACTGAGTACTTGATATCTATTTAATTTGTTTTATTCCCTGTTATAGTGTTTTTCATAGATATAAATGTTTATATAAAATTTGATTTTAATTATATCTCATATTATTTAACATTTTTATTTGGGTTATTTATTTTATTTTCAAAAAGTACAATATTCTTTCCATACCATATGCTTTCTTCCGAGTCTTTCCAAGTCATATAACTTTTTATTACCTCATGTAATTCTTCCCTAGTTATATGTTTTCTTATAGCTTCATTCTGCCCAAATAATTTTCATGACCCCATGTTCAAATGCCAAACTACTTGTATATTTGGAGAAAAAAAAGATAGTCAATTTTTTAAATATATGTTTGTTTGTTAAGCATTTTTACAATTTTTTTTTAAATTATGGATATAAGCAAAGAAATAATTACTACTGTTTTTTTTCTTCGTAATATTAAGTCCATTAAAGACATTCTATGCATATCCATGATTATGGCAGCCTTTACTTTTATCAATACCATTTATCTTCACTACCAGTTATAATGATAATTGCTACATCTATCATTATATCCTTTTTTATTGGTTTTTCTTCCATATTGATTTGATTAATTTATTTGTTGATGATATGAGGGGGAGTCAAAAATAACCAAAATGTTTCTCTCGTATGCATGCCTATTGTAGTATATACTTTTGCTGCTATATACTTCTTGCAGGATTAGTTCTGCATCAATCTGCCAAATAACATAAAGCTGAGTAAAACTGTGGTTTCACATAGCCCATTTTTTTCTAAAATGCATTTTGTATATTGGTCATTTTTTTATAATGGCTGAAATGTTCAAATTAAAGCTGATTTTTTTTTTTTTGCGCAAATAGCATTGTTCTCTCAGATTTAGTTCATAATAGTCAGACATTTTATCTGAAAGTTCTGAAACATTTATGTGATAAACATTCCATTTTGTGCAAACCAAAAGAGTACAAACTCCATCCCAACAGTGTAATCTCTCAAAACCTTGAGTGTAAAACACTTTTTAACTAAATTCAGCATGACCCAGCTTATTTATCAGCTGTATTCGTTCAATCTCTCTTCATGCAACTTTTTTTAAAATTCATGAATGAAAAAATGCCTCTTTTTTTTTTTTTTTTGCAGACAAATATAAACAGATAAATGTCACACATAGCAGTTTATTATTTGGGCATACATTATAGATTATTAAATAAGCATAACTGCAGTCTGTATAACAAATAGATGAACTGTTTTACATATATATATATATATTCGAAAAGTTCTTTTCATGAAAGCAATTTGGAGTGCCTAGGTATCGACCAAGTGATGGCATTTAATCATCGCTAAATGGTTTATATAATGCTCATGAATTCATAAGAATTTCTATCACTAGAAGTTAAATATTGGGTCGTCATGATACATGGATTTGGTTGCCGTAACATATCACTAATTAACATTTATTTAATATTTCAATTTTGGAACTATTCCATAAAATAATAGGTTTTTACATTCTTTTTTATATCAATTTAATTTAAATTGTTTTAGTTGTTTTAAATCTCTTATCATGACTTTTAACTGATAATTTGTATATGTAGTTTTCATAATAATCCATTGGTTAGCGATCTTTCTCAGTAACAGTTTATTACTGTTTGCTTCCCAACATTTATTACTGCTTCTTAATTTTAGTGCTTCATTATAAATTCCAGTGAACTTCACATAATTATTTAATTTAAATTTGTTAATATACACAGGATGTATATTTTTAAAAAACAAAAATACTACCTTTAGAAAATAAATTTCTGCAAATCTTCCTAGATGGCAGCATATAATAATCATTTAATCATACAAAAGTTTTCTTAAGAACAGAGACAAGTTGTAAAAATACGCCACTTGGTTTTTGACAAAGATTAAAAACTGAATCAATTAGTAAATAAAACTATAGTTTTTAAATAACCGTGATCTATTTGGCAGTGTATCTAGGAAATGTGTAGAATAGTATCAAAATTTAAAGATTTGATTTATTGTAACCTAGTTTTTAAGATTCTTTGAAACTATTTACATAAATCTTGAGCTCCCACCCTCCACCCCCCGTTTAACGTGAAATATGATATTATACTTCTAAAAACAAAAAGAAAACAAGAAAAAAATTAGTGTATTTCTAAAAACAAAACAAAAAAAACGTTTATTTCTTTCTATGTACTCCTTTACAAGCTTTATCATATGGCAATAGACCACAAAACAATCTCCATGGGAGTCTTCTTATAACAACACCAAATGAATTTAACCGCCTTACTGAATACTAACAAAAACAAACATTCCGAAGAAATAATTGTGGTGATGACATATGGCAGACTGCCGCAGAAATGCCGCTTAAAATGAAACTGTAAACGAGTTTTATATTATTATTGTTTCTTTTCTTCTTCTTTTCTTTGTTTTAAATATATCATAAACATGTCGTTCTCTGTCAGAAGGCACGTTGTATAGTCTAAATGTCATAGTACTACAACCATGCATGCTTGATGCTCAGAATAATTTAGCTTAGTGGCAAAATTGAAAATTCAAGAGTTAAAGATCTTGGATTGATTTTCAGCTCAGAAAATTATATATATTACTTTAATTAATGGATAGCGAAATTGTGATATTCTGCTGGTTATTTTGGTTCTTGAACATTGTTTGATGCTTCAAATGATTGACCATGAAAAAAAAAATTGTTCCATTAACTTTGTATCAGTTTACCATTACTTACTAGACTCTTAATACTATTTATTCTATCATCTTTAAAATTAATAATGTTATTAGTCATTCATTAGACTAGAAATTATCCAATAATGAATACAATTTTCACTACATCATTCTCACGCAAGATAGGGACTGGTTTCTATTCACTTTTAAGACCTTGTGAAGAAACATATGATCAGACATGTGAAAAAGATGTATGATTTCCAAGATGTATATCAGCACAAAATGTGCATCTTGGGGACCATAGATCTTTTTCACATGTCTTTGGTCATATGTGTTATGATTTCATGTCTTGCATGAAAATGGTGTAGTGAAAATTGCATTACAGAAATATTATTCAATATCTTAACAATTGTTTTGTTTCTTCTAGGCTACCCTCTTTTATTTTTCCTTTGATTGTGATGATTCTATCCACATCCTTAAACTAGTTTCTGACTTATGATCTTTGTTAGTGAGCAACTTAAATCTAATATATCTGTACCTTCGACCTGATTACTAAATGGGGATGTAGGAACACAACTAACTCATATTTATTGACTAATCAGACATACAATAATAAATGGTTCTGGAGTAGGACTGGGAAAATTATTCTTAAAAGACTATATTAGCAGTTGTTATGTGATATTTATTGATTTTTTTTTTACAAAGCTATTCTTGAACTTGCATTAAATCGGTGTGGGAATATATTGAATCGCATTCTTGTTGAAAATTTTTTTATCCACAATGATCAATTCTCACACACATGCACCCTCAAGCACCTACATACACAGATTAAAAATGAATTTTTAAAAATAGACACATTGCAATTTACCTTTTTTTTTTTTTGTAAAAATATATTTTTTACTATTTAATTAAAATAGAAATTAATTTTTAATCTACTTTTAGAATTATTTCTAGTTGTATTTTTTTTTAAAAAAAAAGAATTGATAGTAAAATGTCACTTCATTTAAGAAAAAAAATTAAACGCTTATGATATTGACACAGATGAAAAAAAAAACATTTTGATTTTTCAAAGTTGTTTGAAAACTATTTTTTCTAATTAATATATATATATATTTTATTTATGTAAGATTTGAATTATTCAATATTTTACTGAATGTATTAAATTAGTTCAAGACTGCTCCTATTAATTATGACATTGGAAAACAAATAACTCTGAATGTTTCAATGCTATGGGAGACTGGTGGAATCTGGAGCTTAGAATTCACTGATCATGCCCAGCTCTATCACTTCTGGTGCTCAAACTTTTTATGAACTCCCATTAGTTATTTTTAAAAACAAATAGAAGAAATACAATAAAAATAAAAATAAAAGATGCAGATATTATCTATGAAGAATTATTAGAAGAGAAAAATTTAAGCTTAATATAATAAATACAATTGATCGACAATTAACTCCCACCAAATAAGAAATCTTTAGATTGCCATGTATGTATTTATTAATTATGAACCTATAACCATGCATACAATAAAATTATGTTAATAAAAAAGGTTTAGAGCAATCGGAAATATATTTATGAGTTTAATGTATAAATCTGTAGAGCATAAACATGGACCATTAAAGAGTCTTATTTTTATTTAGTACCAATACTTTCTAGTTTAAACTATATTTAATGCTGAAGTATCTTAGATACATGGTTTCAATTTTTTTTCACTTGTGAACTTCTTGGTAATCTATTTCATAAATTTTATCCTTCATATTAGCATGATGTTAGTAATCAATATAGATGCTGCTTTTTAAATTTAAATGTAACTATAAATAAATAACCTTAAAAGCCTCAGAATAACGTGAAAAGACTGTAATAAAGATTGAATGAATTTAAGACACCAAATTTTTTTTTTTTTTTTTTTTTTTTTTATACACACACAAACCAAAAAAACCTCAACAAAAAAAACCTAAAGGAAAAAAAATTTAATATAAGAATGAATCCAATCCACACTTTTTATTAAATGGTTGAGTTAGTATTTATTTGTAGTTGGGTTGGGGATTGTAGATTATTATATTATTTTTAAATAGTAGGTGATTTGTTAAAGGGGGAAGGGGAAGAGAAAAAAAGGTGGTGGATACTAACAATACCACCAATTATTAGTATTTTTTATAATATATCTATTTATGCCCCACAGTATACCATTTTAGGAATAATTTGGCAGACTCAAGAACTAAAAATTGCAGGATTGATTTCAATTAAGTAAAGCATTATTTAAAAAAAACTTACTTGATGAAATTTTTGCATTCAACCTGCCATTTGAGGACTTGAATGCCATTTCTCGGCAAATAACCATGTTATTAATATAATGATTTAACAACAGAATAGTTATCACTTTAAAATAAATGAATATGACTTTGGAAATGTTATAGAATTTTGTTAAAAGAAAGTGATTGCCTGGCAATCAGACTAAAGTTTGATCATTTAGTGATATAAAATTATTACAATTTGATTTTCAAGTATACTTCGACACCATCCATTTGAGATGATTACTACTGATCATTTATTAGGCTAGAGATTATCATATCTAGTCCAGATATAAAGCTTCAAGAATATACAAAGGAGGTGATATTTTAAGTATAAGAAACAAAACTGAACATAGATTTAAAAATAAGCCCACAAATTAATTTTAGAAGTTGATTACATTCATATCATATTGTACAAAAAGCAACATACATTCCTTCATATGTCAGCAGTAGTGATCTACTGTTCTTACTTGTCGTAGTTATCATTTTATTAAATTCTAAAGCTGTTTTCATAGAGAACACTAAAGATTATAATGTATATTATAAAGGCATACAATAAAATTACCCATGTGTTAAAATATTTTCACAATGTTTCTATGTAATTATGTACAATGATAGGCTAGTGATTTAAGAATTATCAATAGATGTGTAGCTGAAACAAATATAAAAATATAAAAACCTTTATGATATCACGAGCAGCATACTAGAATCATCAATAAAATAATAAACTTTTTATTTCACATTTAAAATATTAGTATATTTATTGCTATTATTTATGTATATATAGTTTTGACTATTTAACAATTGCTGTAATTGATAAATGTATTCCATTAATCATATTGTATGCATACATACATATTTTTATCCATGTATATAATTATTTATATAAATTATTTATTTCTTGTCTATTATTAAAATACAAGTGTATTACATGCATCCCTGCACATATACCGATATGTCCACATTTATAGTCCACACTCATATATAAATAATTCCAAAAAAAATATTAAAATCAGATAAATATAATAAACAAAAACCTCTGGAAAAATCTCTACAATATTTAAAATGCTATATATAAAAATAAATAAAAGTTATAGTCAGCTTATGGCATGCCTGCTATCTTGAATAGCACTTTACAATTTAAATGTTAAATGCTACTCAGGATATTAATCATGAACTTTGTTTATTATTTATTTTTATATATTGGTATTGTGAATATTGTAGAGATTATGGTTTTTTAATTTAATACAATACATATAATTGCAAAATCTCATAAAAATCAACAATCTTTTACAATGTGTAAATTGAATAAATATTATAATTAATAAGAGAATCAATTTATATACTGATTTTTATATTACAGTCATAGGATACAAATACGAGCAGATGATTATGTGTAGACAAATGTGTGTGGGTATTTGTGTGCACATGTATTTAAAATTAAAATAAAGTAGAAAAATCAAATTATATATAATTTTTTTGTATAGAAAGGTATCCATAAAATATAAAATGTCAGAAGCTAAACTAAGTTTATATAATAAACTAAGTACACTACACAATTTAATCATTAGCAAAATTAAACGACAATTCCATTATCAATGATTGACTTCATTGCCAAGGCAAATTTCTCCAATGCAAAATAATACAAACATAAAACAAATATATACTTTCCTATCTTACCATAATTTCAACTCCCATTCTAATTAAAAACATTTACTTTCAGAATTTAAAATCTTTATTAAAAAAGATTCTTCAATTTTTCTTTTCCCTTAAAAGGATCTCTTAATAAAAATGTATGATTCTGAAGCTATTCACTTGTTTAAAAGTTTTTTAAATATATGATTGTTTTTTTTTTCTAAAGTTAAACTTTCAAAGCAGCATATCTGAAAAATTTAATACTAATCATCACGATATTTATTTGAATCTAATTCCAAATTTTTATATGTTAGACAAAAAATGGACTTACATTCAATGTAAATACTATTAGTCTCATAAAAATATACAAATAATATTTCAATTCTTGACACAGAACATGTAACAATTATTTCACCTCAAATTATGATTGTTTGCTTCTGTATATCGATACTAAGAATTGAAGTGTTATATATAAATACTTAGATTTGTTTTAATAAATCATACAGCACATTATATTTTCCCCTTCAGATTTATAGCAATTAAAAGAATAACAAAATTATATGTCACTGTGATATCTTAATCTTTCTATCACTATTCCAAAAAACTTAATGAATATCTCTTTAAGTAAAATCTGCCAATATATCTACTACTTACAATTTTAATTATTATTTCTTGATCAAAATGATATAAATGAAAAGTTTTGATAATATGATGAATTATATATACATAAAATTCTCAGTGCAGAGTAGAATAGCTAAATAAAAAAGCTAGTTTCATTTTTTAAAATTCTTTTCCACCCTCTTAATAATTTTTTCTAGCATTTCAATGTATATTTACCTATTTGCAACATGGTTCTATGATCAAGCAATACTACTTGATCGTTTTCCAATCTCTTAATGTAACTTATTTTACTATCTCAATTTTAGAACTATCAAAACTTTTGATGAATCTTATATTGTAGTTATTTGTTTATTCAAAAAGTTATAAATTTTTGAAAATATATATATATCCATTTGAACTTAAATCTGCATTATTTTTTTTGAAAGTGCTATAGTTTATATTAAAAAAAGAATTTATGTATGTTAAATTTAAAGTTTAAAATTAATGAATATAACGTATATGAATTACGAATAAAATTAAAAAGTTTCTCACTAGATGTCAGCCAAGTTTTATTAAAATGTGAAAATAGGTCTAAAAATTCTATCCCATTTGTTTACGCGAGTACATATTATTTACTCACATCTACTTAAATGAAAATAATATATATATAGTATAAAATGATTTAGTATATGTTGGTTTGTTAGTAAATGTTGTACATCTGTTTTGTAAAACTGAGCCAGAATGTAAGATTGTAATTTATGTAACCAATTCGCATTTGATCGTCATGGAATATTAATTTATTCGTCTTTTTAATCTGTAGCCGATTAATTTTTTTTAAAAAAATTACAACTGATCTTTATGTATATATACGCATTTGCTATGCAAAGTAGATTGAGAATAACAATAATTTGTTATTTCTTTATAGTATTAGGTTGGATGTTGCATTCATATTTCAAGTGTATTGTAGATTACTATTAAAAATATACTAGTAATTCATCATTTTCCATGCATGGTTTTATGCAGTGGTAGAATGAGAGACTGTAAAATTCAAGGTCCATGAATTGTAATCCAGCTTTGTTATTTCTGTTTCTTGACATTCTATCATAACTTTTGAGCAAGAAACCATTTAATTATTTTTCTGATAAGGCATCATTATTCACAATGTAGTAAATTCCTGAAGAATAACCTTTGACTTTGAAAAGAAGTTATTGTCAGATCAGATAATGCTGGATCAAATGACAAATTCTTCTAATGTAATTGGACTGGAAATAACTGGATCTCCCATTGAGCTATGTAAACATCAGTCAAATATCTTTTCATGTTTGATTGATATTCACATTGCTCAGTGGGAGGTCCAGTTATTTACATTCCAATTACTTATAATTAAATGATTAATATTTTTACATTTAATTCTTTCTAATGTAATGCCAATATTATTGGCAGACTGTATAAACAAATTAGTTATCTCTATAGAACATTTGCCATATATATATCACTCTTAAAACATCCTCAGTTTGGCATGTAACTTATTTGCATCCTGGTGAGATAACTTATGGGATTTTGTTAATTTCTAGAGCTATAGCAGCAGCAATGCTGCTGTTGGCTGGGTCTCTCAAACTGCCCGTGCTTTTGTGAGATAGAATCTAGTTTTTATGATAGTGGACAGTGGATTACTGGCTGAGATCTGAAAATATATGACGGAAAATTTATGTGTACATAATTATAAATAGAATGTTTGTTGGCCATGATTATTTCTTGATTTATGGTAAGAAAATATAGTTTTACAAAAAAGGCACAGATTAAAAACTTTTATAAGTAGAGTAAAATCATGAAGAGTCATTACTGGATTTAATAGAATGTAGCAAATAACATATATTTTAAAAAATATGATCAACCCTTCTTTAATATTTTAAACATCTTATCTTTAACAAATTCATACATACCAACTAGCTAATAGTCTTAGTGACATAGAGAAGTTGCTTTGTTAACAGACAAGATTCCTGAATTAGATGGGCTTGTGGCTGCTATTGTGATATATATAATACAATATTTTTAATGAATGTTTAGATGGAAATCTTGAATTGTGAAGTTATCCATTTAAATCAACATAATTAGAAAGTACTTAATCTAGAACAACTGCCTAGGCCAAGAGTCAAAATAAACTGACAGACTGATGCATATATATATATATATATATATATATATATATATATATATATGTTACTACAATTTATTTGTTACATTAATGATACTTAATAAAGTAAATGCCTATAAGTATTAAAATTATTTATATGTTGTAGTGGATAATAGGCATGCTGATATCTAAGACCAGAGGCACTACTAGACCTATTGCTTAGAATAAGAGAGTTTACTGAAGAGAATACTAAGTATAAATGCATACACAGCTGTATTATCACTCATGGGCCTTTAAAATTGCCTTTGGTTCATGGAGAGTAGAAATTCTTTGTAAATATCAGTGGGCAGAGCAGCCAACAGAAACAAATGCTAACAAATCTAACAATAAACAAAACAAAGTTTATTAACAATTCAATACAGTTCAAATACAAATGTAATTCAATTGTAATTCCCTTTTCATGTTAGCATATAATGCATTTCATATCTGGCAGCTTTAAATATTACTATTGACAAACCTCAAATTATTATACTGTATCATTTCAGAAGACCATTAAATACTCTGTTATTTACATAATTCTATTAGATATGTGTTCTAAGTTAATATGTGCACACATATATATTTCCTTTTTGCATTAAAAAAATTTATAACAAAGCAGCTTAAATTCACTATAAATGTCCACACCATACAGACCATTTTGAAATTATACCTGTACACTTTGCATCTAATCACAAATCATTTTAATAACAAAATGACAATAAGTAGGTCTCTTAATCCACCAAAATACATGGTGAGAAATGTCTCTACATGAAGCAAATCAAAATCTTCTGTGAGTATCTCAAGAAGGAATAGTATATATCAAGGAGAGGCAAGTAAACATAGACTACTTTCTAGTATGGTGGATAAAATATCTACGGATCACTATATGAAAATGCCCAGATGCATATATATATCAATCTTTAACTTCAAGCACTGTGTGAATCAAACAAAGTAAACAGGCAAATAGACTAAAAATTTAAGAACAATAAAATCAATTATTTAAATGATTTATATATACATGCATTGCTTACATTAATAATATTTGAATATTTTCAGGGAGATATTAAATTTGTATTATACTAAATTTAAAATATTAAAAAAAAAAAAAATCTTATATATATATATATTTAGGAGAAAGATGGATCTAGTACTAAATGTTGATTATTTTAAAATACTTTTGATTATTAACAATCGTGGAAGTGATTTTTAATAAAACTTTTTCTTTAAAAGAAAAAGAAACAAACATTTTAAGAAATAAAATGAATGTCTTTTATCTTTTGAATATTTAGAAAAATATTTTATCAACTAAATTTAAATTAATAATGTACAAGTCTAAAACCTTTGACAGAAGTGCCTTAAAAATGCTTATTTGACAGCCAATCAGATTAAAAAATTATCTTTAAAATAGAAATACTTAAATATTCAATTAATATCATGCTATCAAATATAAAATCAAGTTTTATGATGTCTAAAAGAAAATACATCAATACATAAAATCACATAAATTAAATTATCAATATAAAACTGGTTTGTTGGTAATGAAAGTTTAAAAGTTTATAAAATAGTTCATAAAATAAAAAGGTTATCTTTTAGTCATAATATGGCTAAGTAGATTTTATTTTTCTTTAAAGTGGAATTATATATATATATGTATTTTTCAAAAATAGAGCTGTAGTGATTTACTGGTGAAGTCTTTCCATTTACTGATTTCTAATCTTGGTCATAATCAAATTATGTTTTCAGATAGAATTATCATGATATTTTTTCTTTATTGTTAAGAAGTGTGCATGTTTAATGCATATATGAAGATAGTTTTCGCAGTGTTGAATCAAATTCTGCTTAATTCAGCAAGCAAAATTTGACATCCTAATGGTTATGGGCTTCATGCTGAAATGAAGTTCATCTTAAGGCATCTAGCTGCACATACTTATTAATACCAACATACTTATTAATACCGATCTTTATTAATTCAGCTACTAGTGGAGATTTGTTACAGATTATGTTACACAGGAAAAAGCAAAAACCAAAAAAACTCAATTATTTTCTAAGCTGGCCTTTTTATATTGCCAACTTTGCAAAATACTTTTTTCTTTAATTATCAAGCCCATATCTTTAAAAAAAAAATTGAATTACACTAGCCAGCAATTACTTTAATTTTTCTTGTTTACAAAACTCTTTAAATAAGCCAGTAATTATTTTAATTCTTCATGTTTACAAAATTCTATAATTAAATGAGCTCACATGGTTATACAATTCTTTAGTTAAACAAATCCCTATATTTATAGATTATACCTAGTTGTCTTAATCCCTAAAATATACTTAATTGAAATTTAACATTTTCAAAATCAGGAACAAAGCCTAAAAAGAATTGATATTCTATGAATTTTAATTAATAACAATACAAGCTAATTGGGCCAAAATATTATGAATTATTTAATTAAACTTTGTTGTGATAATATAACTTTTAAAACAAATTGATTTGAAATATAATTAACTAAAATAAATCAGTTTCTTCATCTTTTTAAAACTAAAGTAAAATTGACTTAATTTGATTTTAATCATAGACATTTATTGATGTGTGTATGCTTATATAATACAAACCTATGTAAAAAAAAAAAAAAAAAAACAGTCCAATTTGTGAAACTTGAATTTATATTTTTCTCATGACTATATTTTTAAATTAAATTAAAGATTTAAATAGATCACTATCCATCTCAGTACATATATTTCAGTTATTGGTGATTGTTAAAGTAAGAATATGTTTATTCAGAGCTGACCTGCCTTAAGTAATCCAAGGACCACATTAAAAAAATATGCAAAGGCCATATCCAAAATAATAAAAACTATATATATTAAATTATTGTAAGGGCATACCCTTAGAGATGAACTATAACTAGAAAAAACCAACTGCTTACTAATTGTGCACACATTAATCATGAATGCTCGGAACATGTGTGCATTGAATAAAAAACCATTGCAAGTCCACTTCTTTGATATATGTTTGAAAAATACATCAATATGCAGAAGTATAAAAACACCATATAATATTAACATCAAAATTATCAATTAGTGATGAAATTAAAATATCTAATATTTATAATAAATAATAAAAATGATATGCAACTGCTATATAAATAAATATATATTAGTTATAATTAAATATAAAATGCCTTTTTTGGTTGATGGTTTCATACTCTTTTTAAATGTTAAGAATCTCTTTTAATGTTAACATTGTCACATTGGTTTCATTCTCATAAACCTGATATTTTATGTCTTGGTGAAACTAAATTACATTTGCATTCGGAATCATGCATAATTGATATGATACATAGTTTTGGATATTTTCACTACTTCTCTTATTCAGCTTCTGGAGGGGTGGCGATCATAATCAGCAAGAATTCACAAATCACATTGTTCAAAATACTATTCATTGACTCAAATTGCTTCATTGCGATCATACAATATCAAAGCTGGTACTTTAATCTGGTAAATGTATATCTTCCTAAATCTCAAGATACTGTTACAAGAGTGATTAATGCAATTAATTCAACACTGAGAACTAGCCCTTTTGAAACGATTATTATTGGAGATTTTAATCATACATATCAAGTTTTTCAAAAAAAATATATTGGTTACATAAATCAGTCTCTGTGCAGTGGAAAATTCTTCTTTGATGATGAAGCATTCTCTTTTTATACAAAATCATCACATTCACTAATTGATTTACCTTTTTTCTTACCTTCATTATCATCACAAATAGAAGCTCATCTGTGGCCCATTACATTCTCTGATCATTATGCTCTGGAGATTAAAATAATCCCAAGGAACATTATACAACCTATAATTGAGATGCCAAGGACTATTCACATGCTTACAAAGTTTAATGCCACTATTAAACTGATCTCTAAAGCTTATATCAATTTCCATAGAACAAAAATTTTAACACTCCCTGTGGTAGATGCATGGAAGACTTTTACTGAGACAATAACAAAGTTAATAAATTCTTGTACTGCTAAATCTAAAGGTCCAGTTATTCTTCTCAATGAGCTGGACACCATAGCATGTGATCTCAAAAATATTTCATATGAAGCACAAAATATTCATAACATTTTAAATTTAAAATCAAAATACAAGGCTAAACAAAAGTACTTATCAATTAAAAGGGCCAGACAATATCTTCATCACCAACATTGCTGGACTAGGGGATACCTGAGATGGGTCCTTGGCTATAGCAGAAGATCAAAGTCACCTAGGTCCATTGAGATACAAGGCAACTGCTATACAGGATATTCCATGCTTCTCAGAATTCGGGAATATTATGCAAAAAAATTCCAACCACTTGGCATTTCATTTGTCAGGAAATGTTTTGTTTATGAACATTCTGATCAACACAAAATTACTGAAGCAAGAATCCTTTCAAAGATTTCATCATTCCCAGACAGAACTCACCCTGGATTACATGAAATACCAAAATTTTTATTACTTCATTTATGTGCCTTTTCAGTCCCCATTATTAAAAAAATGGTAGACTTCTTGGCTAGTGGCTGCCAAGAAATTAATGGGCTTTACCCAATAGGCATGGTCCCACTTGTTAAAAAAACCTGAGGGTCAAAAAAATCTATAATCTTCGGCTTATCTCTATGGTGCCATTACTTATTAAAACCATTGAAGGCCTTATTAGAGAGGATATACAAACAAATATTATTGGAAAATTATCAACCTATCAGTTTGCAAAGAAAGGGAGCTCTACTGCTGATGCTGTCAGTCAATTTTGACTCCTAGTCGATCATGTTCACAGGAAAAGGATGCCATGACCAGTTGCAGTTCAACTTGACTTTGCCGGAGCGCCTTTGATTGCATCAGGATCGATGTGCTACTTGGTGTACTGGAGGAACTCCAAGTGCCTCTGGCATATCTTCAGATGATTGAGAACCTTCTTTTTAACAGAGAAGTGTTTCTCTCACTTGATGGAAGAGTTGTTCCCGGCTTTCAGCCTTGTGTATCCATCCCTCAGGGCTCTCCACTAAGTGCACTACTCTTCACAGTCTATGTGAACCCATTGCTGTTGAGCATTGAGTCTTTTCTTCCAGGGATTTATATTCCTTTTTTGAGAGAGAACATATGCCATATTTCCTATATGGATGATGTGGTTGTGTTTCTTTGATCTCAAGATGAGTTCTCTAGACTTGAGGAACTCCTAGACCAGTTTGCATGTGAATTTGGCCTGGCAATTAATGGAGCAAAGTCAGCAATGTGGTCCATCATGACAGGGAAGCAAATATCTGGTAGACTAAAAGCTTCCCCACAGAAATTTCTTGTTTTTAGTATTGCTTCTTCTCCAGCAGCCACAAGAAAAGAAATTGAAAATCTCATTAATTTTAAAGATTGAAAAGACTATTAATTCACTGTCTAAAATTTATCTTTCTCTGTTTGGAAAGGTTGCACTCCTTAATTCTATGATTTTACCAAAAATTATTTATTATCTAGCTGGTTTTTCAGCAACAATTTGCTTCATCCGCAAGGTTGAATCTCTATGCAGAAAGCTGTGCTGGGAAGGGAAGACACCAGCAATAAGTCTTAATATCTTGCAAAAACCAAGATATCTTAATGGTTTAGGACTGCACTCGATTAAATTTTTTCTGATACAGAGGACTTACAATGTCCTTGTTAAAATTTTCAGAGACAATGCAAACATAGAAAGTCCCATACCTTTTGAAAAAATAATCCCCACTGATCGCCCACCCCCTCATAAAAGAAAGGTCTGGATGCAACAACAATTAACTATTGTCTTTAATAGCATCAAAAGCTCTAGCTCCATGTTTGATGAAAAAATATCATACTGGAGTTCTTATCAATTAGTTCACTCTGGTAAATCTAGGACAGAGAATCTTCTCCCAGTTGCAATCCCTCGTCTCATAAGGCTGACTAAGTTCCTGAAATTGGAACCAAAGTTTGTGGATTTTTTGGTTAAGGTCAACCTTGGAGCCTTGCCTACTGGGATGTTTCTTTGTAATCAGAGGGGACACAACATTGATACAATATGTACTCTTTGTAGAAGATTTCATGAGTCCATTGAACACACACATACTCTATCAATGTGAATGGTGGACTCGGTTATGTAATATCACCCTACAGAGGATTACAGGATACAATTCTTCAAATGTCTACCTTAATGATGCATTCAAAAATGAAAATTTTGGCTCCATCTGCCTGGCCACTTTCATAAATTTTATCATATGGAAGATTAGATGTAAGGTATTATTTGATAGTGAGTTGACCGGTCCTATTGAAGACATTTTCTTAAAGTTATTATATAAAGCTAAAGAAAGTGATCTAAGAACATGCCTGCCTAGCCTTGCTGAGCAAACATGGAGTCAATTAAATATTTAGCAATAGCCATGTATATTATTTATTCATGACACTCAAACTTTACACACCATGGGATTTATATGCCAAATTAGATCACCCCTGATAAGTAACATAACAAAAAGTTTACTTTTAATCTTGTAATCATCATCTAATTTAATAACTAATTAGTCTTTAATGTTTCAGTCATGATCGTAAACATGAACTCTATTTTACAATGTATATTTTACTTTTTGTGCAAATAAAGATTATTTTGAAAAAAACAACAACTAATTATTGCAGATACAACACCATCTAGTGTTCTATAGTGGAAGTAAGATAACGAAATAAAACAGTAAAATAGAATACAAATTTTTTATGTAGAGATTCAATATAACTTCAAAGAAATGACTATATAACATAACATTTAGAATAAATAATGCATTCACTATACAACTTTATATATACTACTTTACACAATTTTCCATTTATTTTTTATTAAATTTATTAAAATGTTATAAATATTCATACAATTATTTAAGTTATGCTTAATATAAAATGTTTTATATATTTATCATCTTTTTGGATCTTTAATATAATTTAAAGGTTTAATAATTTGTATAGCATCTATTTGATGACCATATGTTAAGTAGTGAATATAGGAAGAGACATCATTTTGACTACTAATTGCATTTTTCTGTTTCTTGGCTCTTATCTTTGTTTTCCTGCATGACTGTAGTAAATCATATTGGAATGATCACAGTTAATTTTATATGATTCCTTTTATACACTTTATATCATCACTTAATTTATCATTACCTATTAATTTAGCTAAACTTTTACTATTTGACTATCCAATATTTATATGCTTATCAATATAATTTTTGTTTTTTATTACTATATTATAAATTTTGGGATAATATGAAAGTGATTTATTTCTCATTTGAATTATTGTTACTATCATTATTATAACCATTTTGCACAGAAATGTTATTATTTAATATAGATTTTTTAGAATTAAAAGGTATATTTTTAATAGTTTTAGACTTATATTCCTTAATTCTTATATACTTTAATAATTTGATTCTTATCATTTTTACATTTAAAATTTGTAATAACTGTCATCTGTTGTACCCATACTTGTTGTGAATATATAGGAATAATTTTTCTTAATTTGACTTCTTTAATAAAATGTTTTAATGATGGCAGTCATTAAAAAGTTTAAATATAGAAATGATAAATATAGTACAGATAAAAACATAACTGATTTACAAAAAAATCAAATTATTATATATAAGGACTATGGAATATAAATAAAACTATTAAAAATATACTTTTTAATTCTAAAAAATCTATATTAACTAATAACATTTCTATGCAAAATATTTATAATGATGATAATAACAACAGAAAGAGATAAAACTTTTGTATTATCCCCAAAATTATAATACATTAATAACAAACAAAATTATATTGATAAGTATATAAATATTGGGTAGTCAAATAGTGAAAGTCTGGATAAATTAATAGGTAATAATAAATTAAGAGTTGATATAAAATAAAAATAAAAAAGAATTGTATATAAAATTCATTGTGATCATTACAATATGATTTACTATGGCCATGCAGGTAAACAATTAGAGGTAAGAGGCAAAGAACATAACAATGCAATTAATAGATGAGATGATAAATATGCTTTATACATTCACTACTTAATATATGACATAAAGTAGATGCTGCAAAAATATTAAACCTTTAAATTACATTAAAAATCAAAAAACAAAGAGTCAAATATATGAAACATTTTATATTAATCATAACTTAAATAATTGTATGAATATTTATAAAACTTTACTAAATTTAGTTAACAACTGCTCAATTAAAAATTAATAGAAAATTATATAAGATAGTGTACATATAAAGTTGTGCAGAGTGTGTGTTATTTATTCTATATATTGTTATGTTATATAGTTAATTATATGATGTTATATTAAATCTCTATATGAAAAAAGATTCTCTTTTACTGTTGTTTATTTTGTTATTGTTATTTTATTACCATTATAGAATATTAGATAGTGTTCTATCTGCAATAATTGGTTAGTGTTAAAATAGATGCTTCACATTGGAAAAGGTCATAAAACCATGTGCCCCTGAATATTTTTATGCATAATTATTATTCATATACAGCTATATTTATATGACTGTTACATTATTATTTCTTATCATTTATATGAAAAAACAGTATAATAGCTTTCTTTCATTTTCAGTTTTGATCATATCTAATAAGTATTAAATTAAAATTATTTTATCACTTGAAAAAAATCAAAACCTTCATCTAGGCCACACAAATATTATGTTTTAAATAACTCTGATTTAATTCTTATCACATTCTTTTCACATTTATTTTATCTAACAAACAATATAAAAGTTATCTTTTATATAGTGTATTTAAAAATATAGTAATTGTTAAGGATGAGATTTAGGCCTTAGCACAGCTGATAAGACTATACTTTAAAAAATATAGTATGTGCCTAGTCTCACTGTAATTTTCCAATAGTTAATTGTAATAGAAGCATAATAATCACAATAAAAGTGTGAATATGAATATGTATTCCCACAAACCTATATATGTATATCTGATTATGTTATATGTATAAGAACATATGCTTTTATATAAAAGAGTTTAAAAAGATAAACATTAGGAAAAGATAAAATAAACCTTCATCATCTGTTATATTTGATCATAATAAAACTTGTAAATATAGTTTTAAATTTGATTACAAAAACATAAAAATCATACAAATTGAACGTTGTCACAATAAACATAAAATAAAGGAAGCTATATTAATTTCAAGAAATTATCAAATGTCAATGTATCAATCATCAAAAATTAAAATAATAGAATTGTGGGAGAACTGAATGGAATTATGGAAGTTATAAAATGATGTCTCGTTCTGATTATTCAACGTTATATCTTTATATAGTAATAAAGATTAAAAGGAATATAGTCGAAAATACTTATAAAAGAATAAGTTAAATTATATAAATATTGTTGTATTTAATATATGTCAATTTGAATATTACATATATATTTATCAAAGACATGTGCAGTAGTCTAGGCAAAAGAAAATCTTACAATGATAAACCTGTTGATTGTTTATTTTAATATTGCATGAAGTTTATATATATATGATGTAAACAAAATGAAGTGATGAGTCATTTCCATATAAATAATTAAAAATATGTTTAGTAATAATGTTGCTTGATAGTCCTAAGAATAAATCATTGTTATTCTAATACCCAATAACAGCTTTTCATCCTATGTTAATTCAACTTAAGACAAAAAGTTATTATACAATATTAAAGTGACTTGGAACTATTAATCAACATTACAGCTAAACATATTTTAATTATTTATATGGAAATGATATCATACTATACTTTGTTTGCATCATAATAAATCCCTGAAAATATTTAATCTAAAATATATATATTAGATTAAATATTTACCTTTTTATGGATTAAATATTTACCTGTTTAAGAAGGTTTATTTAAACTTACAATCTTTAGTGTCTATATAAATATATAAAATCATTAATAGATCTTGGATTCCACCTTTATTGCTAAAAGGTTGCTTTAACAATAGTTTGGAATTCTTGATAGTTATCTATATTGGGATTGTCTAAGCGTTGACTGGTTTCTAATGGTTACTTATAAACTCATTTAGCCTTGAGTATTATTACACTTACTATTTAAATAATACTTTGGATACAATTTGTAATGTTATAATTGACTATTTATTAGTCTTCATTCAGAACAGGTTATATTTACCTGTTTAAGAAGATTCATTTAAACTTCTTTCTATCAATAATTTCAATCTCTGTGGTCAAGTTGCAGTCTTTAATATTTATATAAATATGTGAGATCATTAATAGCGGTGGGATTCCATCTGTATTGCTAAAAGGAGATTACCTTGACAATAGTTTGAAATTCTTGATTGTTATCTATATTGGATTGTCTAAGTCAGCGGTCCCCAACATTTTTGCACTTAAGAGCACATTCTATTATACTGGCCAGGTGGCGGGCACCATCTGAAATCATCAATTTAAATATTTTAATTGTGGTATGAAAGTAAATTGTGGTTGAGAGAGATAGTTTTTTAATTTGGAAAGATCAAAATTATTATTAAAAAAAAGTGTTTCGATCGCCATTTTAAAAATATAGCAGTTTAAAAAAAAAAAAAACCTTTTTGTTGAATGTGTGTTAATGTAAGGATTTCTATAACTAAGTTGTACATAAGATTAGTTGGTTTAAATTTGCTACTAAAGTTTTTTTTTTAAATTTTAATTTAAAAACAGTTAGTTATTTTGAGGTAAAAGATAACGTTTAGAAGCCTAAAGTACACGTGGTTATTGATCGATCGTTTTTAAAAGTAAAATTTTTTATCTTTCTGTGCAAAAGGGTTTGAAGAGTAGGAGAGAAAGTATAAAGTTAAATATAGAATAGTTGGCTTGGAAAATAAGTAATATGGATTGCATTTGTATTTTACAATGCATATATAGTCGTCAGAAAGGAATTAGATGTGCTGTGGTAGAATGTAATATATGTGATCAGATTTTCCACTTGAAATGCTTAAATAAGACTAGGAAGGATGTAGCAGGTTTATGGTTATGTAGACAGTGTGTGAAGGTGATAAACGAGGTGAAAAAGTGGTTTCAAAGTGTATATAGCGTAAAGAGTAAGTCAGGAGAAATGGTGCAAAACATAGTTGAGGAAGGCAGGAAGTCAGGAGAAATGGAACAAAACATAGTTGAGGAAGGTAGGATAGAGTGTGTTTGTAGTGGAGTGACAAGAGATATGGATGGAAAAATGGGCAGTGCATTGGAGATGGTTGACCAAAGAATAAGTAGGATAGAGGAAGATGTAAAGGATGTAGAAGCAAAATTAAAATTGTTAGAGAAGAAGTGTGAGCAGATAAAGGGTTAGAAGAAGTAGATAAGGAAGTCCAGAAGGTGGTAGAGAAGTTGTGAATGAAACAGAGAAAGTAGACTATGAGACAGTATTGATAGGGGATTCATTAATAAGAGAATGTGGAGATATAATTGCAAGGGAAAATAGAAACAGGTATGTAAGAGTATGTTTGCCGGGAGCTAAAATTAGGGATGTTACAGATAAAATAAAGAAGCAAGGGAATAGAGATGTATATGTTATGGTAGGGACTAATAATTTATCAGAGGCATCAGAGAGAGTAATGGGTGAGTACACAGAATTGATTAGGAATTTGAGTATGGTTAAAGGAAGAGTAGGAATAGTTGGATTATTACCAAGATTTGATAAAAGGTATATGTTAGATAGGGCATGTTCTATAAATGAGAGATTGAAAGAATTGTGTGAGAGAAATGATGTTACGTTTGTGGATGTGTGGGATTTTTTTATTGGGAAGAGGGAGTTATTTGGTAAAGATGGGTTGCACTTAGGGAAACAAGGAAGTGAAGTTTTAGGGAGTCTGATTTATAAAGAATGTAGTTCGGGAAACTTGTAAAGGGGGGTGGGATTTTAAATTGTAGTGTTATTAAAAAGATGAAGAATGGATGGGAGGTAAGGAATAAACAAAGGGCAGTTGATTTAGATATAAATGTAGATGTGGAGAGGGAATGGGTCTGTAAAATTAATAGTAAGCAAGTTATTTATAAACATAATGGAGAAGAAAGAATCAAAAAAATTTATAAAAGAGTAGTTAGGAAAGAAAAAATTGTTAAAATTGGGTATTTGAATATGCAAGGTGGTAGGAGATCAGAAAAGTGGCAGGAATTAAACAAAGCAATTGAAAATGAAGGGCTTGAGGTATTAGCAGTAGTGGAAACACATCTAAGAGAAGATGAAGAACCTGTTTTGGAAGATTTGGTATGGCAGGGTATAAATAGAAAAGAGAAAGAAAAAAAGGGTGGTGGTATAGGTGTTATATCAAAAAAATATTTAAATACTGTTAAATGCCAAGAACATTTGTGGTTTGAAATAAGGTTGGGAAAACAAGAATGGATGGTGGCTATAGTTTATATAGCTACTGGAGATAGTCAAACTATAATGGAATGGAACAATAGCATATATGCATGCCTAGTTAAGGATATACAGAGTTTTAAAGAAAAGGGGAAGAGAATAATGGTTATAGGAGATATGAATGGGCATATTGAAGAAATTGATGATGTAGACAATAAGAATGGACAGCTTTTGAAGGAATTTTGTCAGAGAGTAAATTTGAGCATTGGAAACTTATCAAATATTTATGAGGGACAATACACATGGTCTAGGAATAATATATCCCACACAATAGATTATGTATTGGTAGAGAAAGAGGGAATGGATAAAGTACAGAAAATTAAGGTGTTTGATAATGAAGAGAGAGTATGTAATAGTGATCATAATTTCTTTGTAATTGAAATGGTTAGTAATGTGATGGAAAATAGAAATAAAAGTAGAAACAATAGTGAAAGATGTGGATGGAGAGTGAATGATAAGAATAAGTTAGAAGAGTATAGAATACAAGTTGAAGAAACCATGGAAGAGTTGGTTGGAAATGAGTATGAGGACTGGTGTGATGAAATAGAAAAAGTGGCAAATAGGGTTTTAGGTGAGAATATTCAGAAGAATAAAAGTAATAGAAAAATGAGAGTTAGTAAAAGTGTAAAAGAGAGGAAAAAAGCATGCAGAGAATATAAGTGTGCTATTAAGAACAAAGAAAGTGAAAAAGATATTAATGCTAAATGGGAAAAGTACTTAGAAAAGAAGAAGTTAGCTAAAATAGATAATTATAGAGAGAGAATGAAACTAAATAGTAAATTATTGGATGATATTAATAAAAGTGGAAGAGATGGGAGTAAAAAATTTTGGAATTACATTAAAAGGAGAAATTTAGGGGAGAGAGAGATAGTACTACTGGATGAGGAGGGAATAGAGTGTAGCTCTAGAGAAGAATTAGAGAGAATATTGAATAGTTATGTAATGGATATAGAAAAGATGTTAGATGTGAAGGACAGAGGGATAGAAAATATGAAAGCATATAGTAATGGGAATATTAGCTTTACAGAAAAGGAACTGAATGAGGCAGGGAAGAAATTGAAAAGTGGTAAGGCAAGAGGGTTAGATGGATGGGCAGCAGAGATGGTAATGAATTTAGGGCATAGGGCAAAAGTAAAGTTACTATCATGTTTTAATAAGATGGCACAGAAGAGAGTTTTTCCGGGTAGCTGGAGTAATACAAGAGTAAGATTATTATTTAAAGGAAAAGGTAAGGATCATAGAAAGTTAAATAATTATAGACCAATAGCGGTAACATCAGTTTTATATAAAGTTTTTTCATATATGGTGGCTGGAAGAGTTGCAAAGTGGATGGAAGAAAATAATGTAGTGGGGGAAATGCAAGGAGGCTTTAGGTCAGATAGGCATATAGGAGATAGTTTATTTGTAGTTACACAACTTATAGATATGAGTAGAAATTCAGGTAGACAGTTATATATGAGTTTTATAGATATAGAGAAGGCATATGATAGAGTGAATAGAAGTAGATTATGGATAAGTTTAGCAAATCTGGGAATGGATGAAGCTTTAGTGGGTGTTATTAAGAAATTATATGAAAATAATTACTATACATATCAATTAGGGGATATAGAATCAGTTAAAGTTAAAAATGTGGTGGGACTGAGGCAAGGATGCCCTATGTCACCTATTTTGTTTGTGTTGTATTTGAGTGAAATGGAGAGAGCAATAGAAAGTCTTGGAAGAGGGATAGAGATACCATTAATAGGTGGCAAGAGAGTATATACATTGTCGGGTCTTTTTTTTTGTGGATGATGTCTTTTTGTGTGCAGAAAGAAGAGAAGATATGGAAGTTATGCTGAGGACATGCGCAAGGGTGGGTAAAGATATGGGGATTAAATTTAGTGAAGAAAAATCAAATATAATGATGGTGAATACTGGGGAAAGAGAAGACAAAGATTTCTTATTGGGGGATATAAAGTTAAGTGTGGTGAATAGATATAGTTATTTGGGAATCATCTTGAGTAATAAGAAAAATTGCTTGGATGAATGGGAGAAAAAATTGATAAATGAAGCAAAGAAAAGAAAGGGATTGATAAAGAAATTAATATACTTTGTTTTCATATAATAAATATGATGTAGCTAGAATTGTATGGAAGGGAGTGGCAGTAGCAGGGTTAACATATGGCAATGATGCGTTATGTGTTAGTAAAGGGGTATTAGATTGCTTAGAAAAAGTACAAAGGGAAGTAGGAAGACATGCATTAGATGCTGAGGTGTGGACAGCAAAGGAGGCAATTCAAGGAGAAATGGGATGGTCAAGTTTTTATATGAGGGATGCAAAAAGCAAATTGAAAATGTTTGGTAGATTGCAGTTTATGGATAATAAAAGAATAGCCAAAATAGTATTTAATTGGGTTACAAGTAAAGGGCAGGCAACAAGATGGGTGAGAAAGGTAATGCGGTATGCAGAAGATTTGGATAAAGAATTTATGTCAGTATACTTGTACAAAAGGTGGGATGATTGTGTTAGGAGGATTGTTGAGTGTTATAGTGGTAAGGAGTGGGATAGAAGAATAGATGCATTAATAAAGAATAGGGAGTTGGAGAGATGGAGAACTAGTATGGAGAGTAAAATGAGTTTAAATATATATAGAAGTAAACAGAACATTGGGTGTGAGTTAATTTATGATAATAGTAAGGAAAGTAGTTTATTGTTTAAGGCTCGAACGGGATCTTTAGCAACAAGGGAATATACACGTAAATGGAAAAATATGGGTGATTTAGTCTGCAAGTTGTGTAAGGAAGGCATAGAAAATATTAGGCATCTGTTACTTCAATGTAAATGCTTGGAAGCAGAAAGGGTACAAATAATGAAGTTATGGAAGATTAAATATGAACAAAGTGATTATACAGAAAGTGAGTTATTGGTTTTTATGCTAGGTTTGGGAAAAGATAAGGGGGATTTAGATATGAAGGTCATGGAGTTGACAAAGATTATGTTGTGGAAATGGGATGGAGCAGATTATGGGAAAACTTAGGGTGGACAATGGAAAAGGAAGGTAAAGTGGCTAACAGGTTTCTCTGAGCATAGCTGCTGAGAGATTCCTGACTCCATTTAAGGAGGTCACAGTGCATCACATCACATCACACACATGTAAATTTATAGTTGGATATTGTTAATAATACACATAATATACAAAAAAATATTTATTTCAAAAATAAAATTTTAACATTTGATTACAATATAATACAATAATTTATAAGAAATTTTAAAAATTAAATTTATTTGTATCAGATAAATAATTTTTTATCGTGTTCGGATAGCGGCGGGCGCATGTAAAATGATCTGCGGGTGCCATGGTGCCCACGGGCATAGGATTGGGGATCCCTAGTCTAAGTGATGGGTGGTTTCTAATGGTTATATATATATAAATTTAGCTTAAATGTTCCAAATTTTCTGCACTCACAACTATGATACCATTCTCCCCAGATAAATATCTTAATGATTATTACAATTATTTATTAGGCTAGAAATTATTATATTATTTACAGCTTAGAATGATGTACACTTTAAACTTTATATAAAAATTAATATATCTAATATTTTTAAACACAATCACGTGGATATAATTAATTCAATTTTTATTCCTCTTTTTTCCATTTATAATATTTTAAATATTCTTATAAGTTTTCATTTCACCATCTGTTTTAGTCACATGAATAAAGATACCTGAAAAAGGTAAATGCCCCCAAGTTTTCTTCAGGTATTTCAAGTGACAAAATCTTCCATATGATAATTGGGTTTAAATAAATACTAAGTAAAGGGAATGAAGATGTGAGAGATTGTGCCTGTATCAACTGAAGAATTCTGATTGAGAATGAAATGAATCTGTGTGGTTGTTTAACTGATGATCTTATTTGTGTGATTAAAATATCTATGATGAAATGAAAAATTATAGGTATATTTAATTTATTTCATGTGAAAAAAAAGAGTATTAAATTTGAATTAATTATTTCATGTTGTTGTTTTTGGTAATAATTACATTAATCTTTAATTAAAATTTAATATATTTGGCTAAAAATGTTATGGTAATTTTTAGCTTATTTATCTGAAAATAATTAAATCATCATTGTGAGTCCAAGAAATTTAACACTTTTAAAATAATTTAATATCAATAATTGCTGAGCAAAAATAATAAATAAAGATTAAATTATTTAATGCTCAGAAGTTCATATGAAAATTTACCAAACACGAGAAGTGATAAGATTGCACTAGAACCATAGACTTTGGGCTCTAGGATCTACCATTCTACTGCTGCTCCAAATCACATAGGAAAGAGGTATAATCAAACATATGAGGGGTGTAATCTGGTCAGCTAAAGAGTTCTTGTTTGGCATGAAATATAGCTTGAGAATTATCTTTTTTAGATGTCTTTATACATAAGATTAAAATATATGTGATGAAATGAAAAGTTATAAGCATATATCACATAAAGTTGTAATATTTTTGTCTAATCTCTAAACTAAAAATGGAATTGCTTTTAGTTTAGAAATCTTAATATTATAAGAGTTGTAAATCAACCATACATACTTTATATGCATAAAAACTGGAAGGTCATATCTTATCTCAATACTTTTTACATGTAAATAAGTCTCTCTTGTACAGACTTTTAATGTTACTAAATGATGTGATTTTAGTTTACAATTTTTATTAATTATTTGCTTAATGATGAGAATTATTTATGTAAATATATAGAAATTTTCATTATACTTTCAGTGCTTACATCAATAAAGTCCATTTTATAGTTAATATATTTATAGAGAGAGTTTAATGTTATAGTCATATTTAAAATATTGGTATATAAAGCAAAATCTGAGTTCTCAAAAATCATTGGTTTCTTTTTTATTCTGTAAAATATTGAGAAGTATTTATGAACTTTGAGGAAAACTTTCATATTTATTTCTCTCAATATTGATTTACACAATTTTATGTTGTTGAAATTTTTAATAAAAGATTTTTGATTAACGTAATAATAACATACTTGAAAACCTTGCAAATGCAATCCTTTGGATCTTTGAAAATATAAATGTAGTCTGGTAAGGAGCAATAATAATAAATCTACCTTCTGTCTGTACTGGATTTGAATACAGGAAAAGTAAAAAAAATTACACATCTAATAAGACTTAAGATTTTTTCAAATAAATAGCCCACAGTCTATCCAAATGACCATCCAATGTTAATAGATAAATGGATATCTATTTTTAGCAAGAAGATAAGCAATGGCAAAAATTTCTCAAATCCCATGCATCTGCAATATGAAAACCTAGTGAATAATGTTTTCTCTATCACTATATCTTTATGAGGAGTTGATGTAAAACCATTGATCTGACATGTTTATTATTTTATATATGTAATAAAAGCCATCTCATAAAAATAAAAAGACTGTCAAATAAACTACTAAACATCACATTACTATTGATTACTCTGGCTTGCACTGAGTGGTACTACTGTATGAAGAGTTTTGACTGTGTCAAATAATAATATTAATATTATGATCAGTGCATTAACATTCATTAGAATAATGTATGCACCTGTAACACTCCTGTGTCTAACTTGGTTAGTATAACTAGCAGAGAAAAATGCACTGCTTAGAAATTCTTAGTTATCTGGAAAAATTTGCAAAATTCCATTTTGATACAAATTATAAAAGATATGCATTGACTCCTATACTATGAAAATCGTCCAATGCCAAGTCTATTATTCAAAAAATAATAAATGCTAAAAAATAAAGTGACCTCCTAAATAGAAGAACGAAAATATTTATTAATATTATACTTCAACAGAGAGAAGAGATTTCTGAGTAAAATATTTTTTAAAGGAGTCAAATTATCCAATAAAAAAAAAGGTTAAGTAAAATTAGAATTACATGTGTTAGAGAAATAATATAATCATATAGAAAAAAAGATGTATAGGGCATTATGCATTTACAAACAATTATGTAAACACTTCATATTTAATTCTGTGCAATTATAGAGTGATCGTTCTAGAATAAAGATTGCTGCTTCAAATTGTAACTAGTTACTTTTAGTGCTAATAGACGTATTATTCGAGGGTTTAGGCTTTGGTTCTTGGAACTTAAATACCTGGACTTTCTGACTAAAATTAATCTAGAAGCCTTGCCTACCAATTTTTTCCTATCCTTCAGGAGAGGAATAACTAAGATTGATCCAACATCCCCTCTGTGTCACCAAGCAGATGAAACTACAAATCATCTCATTTTTCAATGTAAAGCTCTGCAGCAACAAATTCAAGAAATTACTAGATCCAACAGAACCACATTGTTTGATCTGATACATAGCATCAACAAATGCCTTTTTCCATCGATAAGAGTTACTGTTTTCCTCCTGTTTAATCTCCGATTGACCAGAAACCACCTGGTACAAATAGAAGCCTGCAATATTTTATTTATACTGGACCATACAAGATCACATGCACACATTTATTCAGCCACCTAGAGCCTACTGAAAATTCCAGATGCACAATAGAGCTTAATCATGATCAAACTAGTGCAATTACTATCTAAATATTTAGGAGCAAAGATAATAAACTGCAAAGTGTCTAAAGCTTGATATACAGCCATATAAGAAGGAGTTCTAGTTAAGTTAGCAGAATAATAGTATCATAGATTTGAGCCATGGAGAAAGAAACAATGACTACTTATATTTCTTTATTGAAACGTAACATAATCTAAATAATAAAATGTTGTATTAAAAAAAAGTCACAGACCTCTTAGTAATTACCGAGTCTACTATTTTAATATATATAAACACATACGTATGTACACACCCCATACAAAAGAAATATCTATTGATGCATCAATTACAAGTTTTACTTTCGATTTTTTAATTAAAAATTTTCATAAATTAGATCCTTCAATTTTTGATTTGATAATCGAACAACAAATCTTTTTAAAATATGATCTCATCTTCTTTGCCTTTTAAAAATACAGACGGAGCATGAGGTTACCTAAAAGGGGTATTTTGTCACTGTCAGTTAAGGAATGTGGGTAGAAGTCTAAAAAAATATTAATGACTTTATATTATATTAACATTTCTCTGCTGTTTTAAACTTTACTGATTGCTATGAAACATTTGTCCCATTATTTTTATAATGAAACTCTTTCTCACTCATGTTTTTGTGACATCATAGTTTTCATATAATGTTATATATATAAGATTGTAGCCTGAATATCTTACTTGCTCTGACTTTATTAGTAGTATAGTTTATACATAATTTTTTTTTTTACATATTCACATTGAATTACGACAAACAAAATATCTTTTGGCACTTAGTTCAAATTAAAAATGGTAATTTGTTTAGTTATATATTTTATTTTTTTCCATGTGTCATAGCATCAGCCGGGAAACGAACCCGCTAACCTGGGACAACTGCTTGTAAGACAGATGTGCTGACCTCTCGACCACCAACGCTTGGTTAGATATATATTTTCTGAAAAAAAAAATCAGAGATTTCTAAAATGAGCATAATTGATATTGAGTGAATGCCAGACCTTAGCTTGACTTTAAATCTTAAAAGTGCTTCAGAAATTCAAGCCATTAGTATGCATTATATAAAATGACCGAAATATGAATATTAAATGGATATAAGTAAATCAGTGTTTTCCACTGAAAAGAGTCAATAAACTAGAAATTGTTTAGTTGTTTGTTTGGTACTACCATTAGGTATCAATTTATTTCACATGTTAACGCAAGCGACTCTAAAGGGAAAATAAATTGGTACTGACATCGTATATTATATATACAAAAGCATGTTAATGATTTGTCAGATTATTTGAAAATAGAGTATAATGATCATGTGGTAATGTTGAATTATTATTGGCATTTTTTCCTGTTCTTCCTACTATTCTCTCTTTCTCTCTTTGACACAATTTACCCTAACATCCCATGTTAATTTATATAACTAAATACGTTTTAATTTTAAAAAATAATTTTATGTGTACATTCAACTATAATGGTTCTCTTTTAATGAGATAATAAAAAGTTTGATAATATTAAATAAATGATAAAAATTTCTTATACTTTTCATTTTTTATTTGATTACAAATTGTATTTAGATTGAAAAAATCCTGTTACTACATATTTTCTAATTAAATGCGATTCAGTTCTAATTATTAAAAAATAAGCTTCTAATCATCATTTTCTTTTAAAAATTTCATGTATTATTTACTAAAAAATATTATAAAAATAAGCAAAAATTTTTTCTTCCCACTAATTTAATCGTTTATTATGGCCTTTTTCAAGGGTTTAAACAAAAAAAGATATTAATTAAAATGTGTTATAATATGATTTAAAAAAAATTAACATGAATCAGCATAAACAAAGAAAATTATAAACAATATTAAAAAAAAAAACAACTTTTAAAAAAAAATATTTATATCTATCTCACTTGCCCCACTCCATTATTTATAAACATATTATGGTAGATTTATGCTAATGTTTTGAATTTGTTTAAGCTCTTGAAAAAGACTGTGACAAATGTTTGAAACACTGGGAAAAAGAGTTTTGATATTGTGATTTTTATAATATTGTTTCAATAAGCAATAAAAGATTTTTAAAAAAAAATGATTGTAGTTGAAATTTAAAATTTTTAAAATAAAAATACAGTATATATACAATCACGTTGCAATTTAATTTTGAAAAGTATACCAACATCAACAAAAATAATTAACAACAACAAAAAAGAATAATGTAGTGATAAAAATGTAGTGCAGTAATAATAAATCAAGAGAGAACAATCACATGATCTAGACTGTTTTATGAGTTTATAGCACTGCGGTAAATCTCCAATACTTATACATTTATTTTTCTTGCTTTCATACATGAAAATTATTTTATAATATTATTCAAATCTAAACTTTTATATATTTTGTTTCAATACTTATAATAGCCAATTTTGTAAGCATCTCTCTGTCATGCTTGAACGTAATTAGTTTTTTATAGTAATTTTGAGAAAAGTCTTTTATATGAAGCAACTGTGAATGACAAGAATAGAAAAATATGTAATGCTGTTGTTAAAGTTGGAAACAATATATTTCAGTGTGATAAAGTCAAATAATTTCACAAGTTCTAACATTGTTTTTTTTTTTAAGAAAATTAAACAAACTTCCTTCTTATTTATAAACAAAGCATTAATGACAATGTTTATTGATAATTAAATAATAAATTATTTTATCAATAATATATTACTATTGTTGACAGTTTACCAAACAGTAGACTCATTTAAACAAGATGATAAAATTAAATAGTAAAAAATGTTTTTTAGGTTTATGTTCCTACAAATCTGTTGCCTCCTAAATTGCATACCCAAGTGTTTTGTATACATTGTGCCCCATACAAAACATCTCATCACATAACTGATTGAGTATATTATGCTGGATGCACAAGGGAAATTACTGGCTGAAAAATGATTAATAAATATGCTTATACATACAGGTGTGTGCATAAAGCTTCTAATTTCTAATTTATTTAATATGAGTTCACAGATGTGGTAGACTACTGCAAATAAATCTATTAATTATTGACAGCAATAACATGGGCTTCATAGAATACTTGTGATCAGCAAACAAAATATTTATATATGTATATTAGTAATCACTAGAATGTTAAACTGATTCCAAAATAGGAGCAGCTTCAATAAAATTGTTATTTATTGTCTGCAATATTTACAATTTAAAATAATTATTTTTTCTTTAAGTAAAAAGAAAACTACTGCTACTATTACTATTATCTTGTTTAGCACATTTTATTGACAGGGTTTCAGTAATGTGTATGTTCTGCATGGAATTTGTGGTCCAGTTATGTCATTTCTGATACTCAAACTGCTAATGAATTCATATTAGTTTTATTGTTTATGCTTCACTCTCATAAATTGTATTCCATATTAAATGTTCTGCCTAAAATCAAGTTATATGACCCCAAAAATTGCTTTTCATTAATGATTAATCTTATGTTTATTATAATAGATATCATGTGTTTCTTTTTGATGTAGATTGAGTGAAATGAGAATTGACTAAATTCTTTAATTTATCTACATGGCATGAGCTGTAGAAATTTTTCATGTTATTTTTATTCATCGATAAATATTTTTGATATTCACTTACTTCATGTTATTTTTTTTATTGCTGTTGTTTATACCAATTTTCTTTGTTTAATTTTATTTTTCACCCTTCACACTGAAATGTATATAAAATATAGATAATTATTTTAATGTTTATTAGTGTTCATTAAGCATTTTTTAACATTTATTCCAATAACTTATGCAAAGTTACCTTATGATGAAGCTGGGTAACAGGAAACAGCTATATTTTTATTAAAATAAAAGATATTGTTGTTTTATACCATTGTGTGAATACTTTAACTGCCTTAAACCAGTGATTTATATCTTATTTTAAACCTAACTATTTTCACGTTGATAAAAATTTTGGAACTCTGACAATTTTTCTGATTATTAATAACATAAATAATTTATTGAATATGCAAAAAAAAAATCACAACAAAAATCAAATATTATTAATTTAAATTGGTAATGAAAAAAAAATTAGACAATTTATTATTTCAAGTCCATGAGATGTTTCAAGTACCAGAAATGATAGATAGGCAAATAATGTATGATTTAACTTCTTTTCTTTCAATATTATTTCAGAATTTGGGATCAACTAAATTCTAATGCCAGGAGTGATATCAACTTTTACATTTTGTTTTTGTTGAAGTGGAGAGTGAAAGTTTTTTATACAAACTTTATATAACAGAAGTTTAGGGCTCAACAGAACCCAAATGGAAAGCCCTCCCTTTTGATTAATTATTCATCATTTAGCATATATACAGTGTAGGATCATTCTTTGGTTTAATATATAATTAGTGTTATTTTCTTTGTATTTTTTAGGCCTGGTTAATGCAGTTGTCCTCCATTAATCCATGGGGATAATCATCCATAATTTGAAAATAATATTAAATAAAAGAAAAATACAAATTCATAAATTTTTCATATGCCCACCTGTATGAACTGGCTCATCATTTATCTGTAGTCATCCTTTTTCTCATCTTTTATATTCATTATGCATTCAACTTACACTCAGTCATGTGGCTGCTCTGTTTTTTTCAATTTATTATAGAATGTTATTTTAATAACATAATAATTAATGACATTGTTATTATTAATAATAAAATCTTTCTTTATTTGAAATTGATTATTCTTTAAAAACATTATAAGCAATTCCTGTACTAAATGATTAACAGACCATTAACTCAAAAACCCTCATAAAAATAATATATAGATAATATCAATTCATATCTTCATGTTAATTTTGCAAGTGAATAATACAAAATCTATTATCTTTTAAATTGCAAATGAAGCAATCCAGCTAATGACACTTTACAATCAGAATGCTATAATATTTAGACTTGAATGACTTTCTTATTCCAAGCATAAGAATGGACATGAAATTTTTTGAGCATCATTTAATATAGGGCCCAATTTCATCAAAAAGATTATATTACAAAATATCAGATATTATTTGAAAAAATCATGTGACTCAAAAACAAAACTTCTTTAGTTGTAGATGTCATTCCAGCCAAAGTCTGCAAACAGCTTGATAACATTATTGTACCTGTTCTACATTGATACTTTAATTTTCTCTGTTCTTTCAAACTTGACATCTCCAATCTCTTCACCAACGTAACATTTTGTCTTAGAAAGAAATTAAATGCATTATATGTATTTAGAAAATGACTTATGATTTATTACACTTATGGAAATTGATTAAAAATTATTTTGCAATAATCATCTTATGTAACATTCAAATTTATTTATTTAGTGCTTAAATTGTGTGAAAACCAAGATGCTTTAGATTGGCCTATGTAAATCAGAATTTAGGTTAAAGATAAGATGACCATTATTATCTTTGTAAAGTCTATCTTGTGTTTGGATTTGAGAATTTCCTCTGTACTCAATACAGCATCATTGAGCTATTTTAAAAATCAGAAAGGTACATATGTTAAAATGGCAAAACTCTTTCTCTTTAATAATCACTTAAAGAAAACTGAATAATCACGTTTACCATTTCTTATACTTATACAAGCTGTTAAAGCACTTTGCACCTCTCTCTATATAGTAATGCCACACAGTACAAGACAGTAATCAAATCTTCAAGCATCCATTGATTACTATGGCTTGCTCTAAGTGGCACTATTGTATGGAGAGTTGCTATGGTTTTAAAATTAAATGATTTTATTTTTCTCAAACTCTCTATTTCCAATTATATAATAAAAGATCACCATCTTTTTCAGACTATGTCAAATTAAATTTAAGCTGCATTTGATCTAGTAAATTGAAAACATTGGTTCAACACATTTTATCAATATCTTGCACTTGTCATCTAGAGTTATTTCACTAACAGTCACTGAAGAATTGCATGTATCTATTCCATGTTTTTTAATCCTAGTTGAGGTATTTCCCAGAATGTACCACTTGCATCCTTACTGTTTGCAATTTATATAAACCTACTAGTTCTATATATATCTTGTAATTGCTATCCCTCTGTTATCTTTTGTTATCAATGTTCTAATAGTCTTCAGAGGAATTGTGAATATTACTCTGGTTCTGCATATGCTAAAACAATTCCAAACAATGATTAGATTCATAATACATCTTTACAATCATGAATTGTACACAGACTATAACTTGACATTACCCTTTATGGGGAATCCTTAAATCATTTCTAAGCATTCTAATAATCAATCTAAATTGCAATTAAGTCACTACTTGAAGCAATTTATAGAGGATAAAATTAATGTGAAAATCCAAAATTGCTTTAATCTATTCTAAAAGTTTGTATAATTAATAATATAATTAATGCTCTACTTGAATATTATAAACCATAGATGTGATTTATTTAAGATTACTATTAATAAACTCTTGAATGCTTAAAAAAAGCATATACCTGGGTCTCTCACAGAAACACCTTATTTTAATATGTTGTAATTTTTTTGCAACCTATATAAGAACCAAAATATATATTGCAAAACTAAGTAACCATACAGCCTCTGTACCATTTTTTATTACATTACTGTATGTTAGCAGAATATTTTTCGCAGATCATGTTTTGAGAAGTTGATCTATTAGATCAACATAATGTCAGATTCCTAGTTGAGATCTCATTTAGTGGTGTTATCTGTTACTAAAACTCTAGTCAGATTCTACAATTTGTGTGTTCTTCGTTGAAGGTTAAAATTCCATTTCAATCAAGTGTATGATATAATCTGTATCAATAACTTCCTCATAAACCAGCTCAAGTTAAATCCCAAGCTTAAGTGTTTGTATCACAGATATCCAGAAGAATTACTACACATTTTTCAAATTTGTCTCTAAGTCTGTTTGTTTTTCACTATATACTCAAAAAACGATAGGCAATTGTTTCAAAATATATAAAATACTTCCTTCCCTATCATTCATCTATAACTATTTATACATTCAGAACTATGTGATTATACATACCTTTATTATATTCAATAATAAAAAATATAATGTACTTAAAAAAAAAAAAAAACTAGGAATAGTTTAAACATCAAAATTTATAATTCCTGAAATTTTTACCCAAAAATATTGTGAACAAAACTTGCAATCTACTTTTTTTTTCAGCTGCACAATGGTATAACATGGTTTTATTGTTCAAATATTAGTGTAACAAGCGTAATATAAAATTTAGATTTAAATATAAATACCATGTAAACTATTCGTGCAAAAGGTGTATATATATAAGACTTTCAAAAGTATCTTGAAATATTTATAGAATGTGTAGGTATATATCAAACAAAATTTATATTCATTTTTTTTTGGATAATGTAATTTTTTTTAGTGTACTATTAATGTATTTGCATAATGTCAAAATTATTATGATTTTTTTTATATACTAGTGTGTGCAATTTAGAATATATATATATGTTAGAAATATGTTAATTTCTTTTTATAAATATTAATAAAAAAAAACAAAGAGTAAAACTTATATATACTTCCGAGATTAATAACTATATCTTATAATAGGCACTTATAATAACTATTTAACTTTTTGATATAGAAAAATATCATAATACTTTTAAGATTTCAATTAAAATAAAAAGTACCAGTTTTCATTGTGCTTTTTGCTATAGTGTAAAGTTATAATCTTTTATTTTAAAAAAAAATGTAAACAATAAAATACAAATATTAATCTAAAATTATAAGGAGTAACAAAAGTTTACATTTATTATAAGGAATAACAAAAGTTTGTATTTGATTCGGACATTATAATCAAAAATAATAATCACGCTGTTATTTTATTCCAGATCATGTGACATTCCATCATTTAATTGGCAGACTGAATATAAATATTTCCATTCAATTTAATGAAAATCCTTCTACTCTTCCTTTAATCGGGTATTGATCTAAAATCTTGAATATTTTATTCCTCCACTCTTATTCCTGCACTAATAAAAATAATTAAATGATTTCTCACTTTATGGCTGTGTTTGAATCCTGAAGTGACAAAATTGAGCTGCAAATCATGAATTTGTTAACTCTTGGGTCATTGTTGCACTAAACCATATCAGAGATCTTTAGCTTCAGAGTGATGGACTTCAGAACTACAGGTTTTTGGATCGAAATTCAACTTATCACTTCTGGAGCGCTTACATCATGTGACCTTATGAGAGAATAACCATCCTATTATTTTTTTTATATTGCACTAACAACAGTTCAAGACGAACGTAGCACTAAAAATTTTTGTTGATCATCAAAATTTTAAATAAGTGAATAAAATACATTTATGTATTCATAGGCGTTGCTTTCAACAGATTTTATATAATTCCCTAATGTTATCAATTTTTAATGGTTTATTTTATAATAGTGAACCTCGCATTTTATTTTTAATATTGTATACTGTATTTAGATTATATGTTTGGGCAAGTCCAATACACAACTGATGATGTCTCGAGTAGTTTATTTTTATTTGACGATGCTATCAAGTTGATGTCAATTTGTGTTTTTTTTACCAAAATATCTTTTTTGTTAGAACATTTTTTATAATATGTTTGCGTATATACATACAAATCTATTTCAGACATATGTGGAAGAATAAACAACTAAAATAGTTCATCTGCGGGGCATTACCGACAGCTGTTTGTTTTTTTCGCTTTTCCTTAGCCTCCACTCCTCTTCCCCTCCCCATTTTTTTCTTAATATTTATTGATTGAGGACACCAGTTGTCCTCGTGCATAAAATAGGATTTTAAAAAGACAACGTTGTCACATCCCAACTAATGTTAGTTACTTCAGCAGACAATCTGAAGTGTCAGCGGGAGGAACTTAGATGCATTCGCTAAATATGTCAACCTTTAAAATGTTCCCCACCCCTACAATATGATGTAACAGAAAGTCTTTCTAAACTTCTTTATATAGTTATACATAAAATTGTTTATATTTTATGTTGCTAATTAAAATTTAAAAAAGAATATATATAAAAGCATCTCCTTTTTTTTATATACAAAAAAAAAAAAAAAATGCTTCAAAATAATCTTTCTGTATTTTTTATTATTATTGATCACCATAAATTCGATGTTAAAAGTATTTTTGAATAAACGATTATATTTAAAAAAGAAGATTTGGCATTATTCAGTCTACAGTATTTACTTTGATTCTCTATGAATGTGAAAGGCTATCTTTGAAAAAAGAATAGAAAAAATATTGATGCATTTTAATTATGTCTATGTTACTGATAAAAATTAAAAATTCCATGACTGTGATAAATCATGTTTCTGGAGGAAAAGGCATTGTTTTTTGTTTGTTTTTCAAAACTAGGCATTTGCTAGTGATTAATAATTCATCATTGCCCTGTGTGGCTTAGAGCAATGGTATAGTAGGGGGGAGGGCTCAGAGCTGGAATCCTAGCATCAATATCAGCTGAGTGATATAAATAAAAAAACAACTAATGAATTGACTGGAACTCTTATATATTCATTGTAGGTGTTTAAATATCACTTAACCCTAACGAGCAACTAACCATTGAGTACATTTGAGAGAGCATCCTATTCTTAGTCATTAAATTTGAATATCACTGATCATAGAAAAATATGAATTTGATTTAAAATATCTATTACATTAACAAATACCATGGACAAAAGTTAATATCAAAGTTGTGAATACAGAAATAACATTTGTGAATGAAATTATAATAATAAAATTTTTAAATTCAGTACACTCTTAAAACATATGGATAAAGACATGTGTCAAAAGCAAATGATCACAAATATGGTTTCTGGCAGAACTTGCCATCATCCATTGGTCCAGATCTTTAGCCATATATGTCTTCATCATCATAGTTTACTATTCATCTATAGCAAACAACTCCAATTCAATTTACAAGTGAGCACATACATATATAAACAATTAAAGTAATTAATTAAAAGCAAATTTTAGCTGGTACTAAGCAAATGTAAATCTATAATATCATAAGCTAACATTCAAACAAAAAGGCTAACAATTCCTTTCAGTGTACATGTATAAAAGTTGGATAGATCCTAGCCCTGTGTGAAAGTCTGAGTTCAAACCCCCTAAATATTACATATTGGAGTGCAGGTCTGTACTGTAAAAAAAATTTATATATTAAATATTTTAGAAAAGCTATCATTTGATTTTAAAATGGAAAATGGCTTACACACAAACAAATGTATTTATGGTATTTTCAATATGCTGTCAGCAAGGATATACTATCCAGAGTGAAAATCATTTTTTATTCACAGTCTTATATGAACCAAAAAATATCATAATCCTTAAATAAATATAAGTAATAATTGCAGTATACGTTTAATGTAACTAATCAGAAATGAAGATTTTTAGTGTACTCATAAGCAAATACAAATTTATAATATCAATACTAGAATTGGTAAACAAATGAAAGATGAAAGTGCTGTAGGTAATTTTGGTTGTGGTAATAGAAATGAGAGAGGACATAGACTTGTGGAATTTGCAGAAAAAGAAAAACTTTATATTATGAATTCTTTTTTTTGAGAAAAATATTAAAAGGAAATGGACATGGAAGCAGCAATTGACCAATAAAATTTCTACTGAGACTAGAGAATTTATGAAAAAAAGAAGGAATATGAAGATATACAAAAATGATGCATTTAAAAGAATTGAATATCTCAAATTTTGTAAAATGGTGTGAAAAAGATTTGAAAATGATATAAGAAAGTATAACTGTGAACTAGCAAAGAAATCTGTCAAAGAAAATAAAAGTCTCAAGAATGTAAAACAACATTTTGGTATTGGTAGGAAATTTATATCTGCAATAAGCAGAAAAGATGGAATTATTACTAAAAAGAGAGATAACATCATAAAATGGGTAGAAGACTTTTATCAAGAATTATATAGTAATAAAGAACAAGTACCTCCTATATTTATTACATCTTCTGAATTGCCCAGAATTTTAAATGAAGAAGTGAGACATGCAATTAAATGTATGAAGAAAGGAAAGGCTCCAGGTAATGATGGAATTGTAATTGATATATTAAAAGAAGCAGGTGAAGAAATAGAAAAAATTTTAGCAAAGTTATATACCAAATGTCTAAATGATAAAGATGTACCAGTTGATTGGAAGAATGCAGTAATAATATTAATATTTAAAAAAGGTGATAAAGAATATATTAGAAATTACAGACCTATCAGCCTTTTATCAGTTTTATACAAAATTTTTACCAAGATAATTACAACTCGTCTACAGAGAACATTGGATTTCCACCAACCAAGAGAACGAACTGGATTTAAAAGTGGTTTTAGTACAGTAGATCATATTCAGGTATTGAGATAAGTTATAGAAAGGGCAAATGAATATGAGTTGCCATTATGTTTTGGATTTGTAGATTATGAAAAGGCATTTGATTCTATAAACATTTCTTCAGTGACTTAAGCATTGGATCATCAAGTATAGATCCAGGATATTGTCATATTTTAAAGAATATTTATAAAAATGCAACAGCAACAATTAGATTACATAATGATACTGGGAAAGTCAACATTGAGAAGGGTGTAAGATAAGGTGTCTCCATATCTCCAAAACTTTTTATAGCAGTGCTACAAGAAGTATTTTGTGGATTAAAATGGGAAACTAAAGGAGTGAAAGTAAATGGAGATTATTTATGTCATTTAGATTTTGCAGATGATGTAGTTGTTTTTGCAAATAATGCTTCAGAGCTTCAGGAAATGTTGCAGGAGTTATCAGATGAAAGTAGGAAAATAAAATGAAAGATAAATGTTAAAAAGACTAAAGTAATGTTTAATTGATTTGCTCAAAATATGAAAATAAAGATTGATTATGGTGAATTAGAAGAAGTTAACAGTTACAAATACTTTGGTCAGATTATTAATACAGATGGAAACATAATGGATGAAATTAATCATAGAATTAAACTTGGTTGGAGTGCTTTTGGTAGAAATAACTTGATACTGAAAGGAATTATGCCTATGTGTTTGAAAAGAAAAGTTTTTAACAAATGTGTTTTACCAGTTCTTACTTATGGATCTGAGACTTGGACACTTAATAGAAGAGCAATACAGAGACTTCAGACCACTCAAAGAAGTATGGAGAGATGCATGTTGGGAGTAACAAGAAGAGATCGAAAACGCAATGTATGGGTAAGAGAACAAACAGGTGTTACTGACCTCATTGAAAAAGTTAAAAGATTGAAGTGGAGTTGGGCTGGACATATTGCTAGAAGAGATGATAATAGAAGGACAATTGAAATCTTAAACTGGATTCCAAGAGATTGTAAAAGATCCAGAAAGAGACCATATGTGAGGTGGATGGATGAAATAAGAACGTGTGCAGGGGTGATGTGGAGTGGAGAAGCTGAAGATTGGAGAAGATGGATTGAACTTGGAAAGACCTTCATCCTGCAGTGGATTGATAATGGTTGATGATGATGATGAAGCCAACATATATACTAACTAAAATGATTAATATAAAAGTTTATTACCATACTAATAAGCAAAGGATATGAGCTTATTTTAAAATATTCCCAACAGAGATTTACTGAAAACCAATTGTCTCATTAGTAAATTCTAGTGCGCGTGTGTGTGCAGGTGTTTTTCAAACATTATACATTAAAAATTCAAATCAATAACAGAATTTGTACCAATCAAAGCTATTTTATGTTATGGTATTATTAGTTACCAAATAAGATGAGTTGTGTTCAAGCTTCAATGTTTTAAAATTCAATAGATTTAGGAATAGTTTTTTCACTAGAAACTATTTTATCCAATGAGTCAACTCCTTAGTTTAATTGATTTTACTGTTGATTGGGAAATGACTAAATGTGTCTTTGCCATTTATTTCTTTATTTATTTGGAAGAGAACTCTATCAAATATAGTATGTATTAAAACAAATTAAAAAATTTGACGTATATTTTTTTAATTTCCAGACTTATCTTTACATGATTGGGAATGATGACGCAATGAGTAGCATACCTACTTAATATGCCCACTACTTAAGATTTGTGTCTGGGCAGAACTTTAGCATTTTTTTTTTTTTCAGACAGATAATTTCCAAGCAAACTAAGGATTTTTTTTATGGTAGAAGGTTTTGGTCCATTAAGTTAGTTTTCTAATTTGTTTAGTCAGACTAGAAGGAATAAAACTTTTTAAAATGTTCCCAAACTGATCGTTGATTAGGCTGTAAATAATCTTTTATTTTTTATTTTTATCTAAGCTTTGCAATGATTATTTAACGTTATGCTTTTTTTATCTTAAAGAGGGGGTAAATACTAATCTAAAACTCGGAGAATCGTTTCAAAATATCACTTAGCAGCCTTCTCTCTTCTATTTCATACATACATATATGCATGCATATAAAAGCACTCTTGTACATGTTTTCTTCTTTTTAGAAAAAGACTTGATATGTAATGAAATGATTTTAAACTGCTCCCTTAAGCAGCAGCTTATTTTATCCTCATCTTATTGAAACTAAATCTGCTTTTCACTCCAGAAATAAAATCTAATGTTGCAGTATTTCTTTCTGCGGTTGTTCTTCACTACTGACACTCTTTCTAGGTCTTATTTCTTGCTTTGGTGAATATAGGGGAGAAATTAAGCTAATTTCAAGAGGGGTTGCACGCGCCAGACTAAAATTAGCTTCCTGTTTTATCTCAGCCTAGTCACATGTCACCGTTGCCATTAATAATTTGTATAACCGTTTCTTGACAAACAGACTCATGTTGGCTGCAAAGTTTTAACCAAATCTACTTATATGAATGAAATAAAGAAAACAGTTTAGAAATGTTTTTTAGGATTTGTTTTGTTTTTTAACAGAAGTTGTTTTGTTGAGAGAATTGTTGGTGACTCAAGTATTAAAAACATGTCACTTTTAGCATGGGTTCTTGGCATCCTACTGACAGAGAAGTAAGGATTATTTCTTGAAAACTACAGATGAAGATAGCTTACGGAACACACAATGTATTTATCTGTTAGTGGCTCGATAATTACAGGTCTCTCTAATTTCTACGTTCGAATCTGATTTCGAATTATGCCACTTTTAGATATGGTTATGCGTTACCCTTTATCGCCAAAACATTAGTGGCTACTCACTTTCTAACTTCAGAACTTTGAAAAAAAAAATTTAGAGCCAATCAAAAAAAAAGTGATAAAAACTATAATTGCTGTGTTTGTAATTATAGGATGAAAATCTTAGTGCAGAGAGATTACCAATAGTATTAGAAATTCGTGATGACCACACCTACCTTAATCTAAGTAACTGAAGATAGCAAGATAAATATATTTATTGACATCACCATCATCATATTAAACATTATCAGCCCATTGCAGGATGAAGGTCTCTCCAAGTTCAATTCATTTTCTCCAATCTCTAGCCTCTCTTTCACATCACACTAGCACCCTTCCTTATTTTATCTATCCATCTCACATGTGCTCTCATTCTAGGTCTTTTACAAGCTCTGGAATTTCATTTAAGATTTCAATTGTCCATTTATTATCACCTCTTCTATCAATATGTCAGTCCAACTCCATTCAGTTTCTTAATTCTTTCAATGATGTCAGTAACACATGTTTGTTCTCTCACCCATATATTTTGTTTTCAATCCCTTCTTGTTATCCTAACCTGCACTATCCCATACTTCATCAAGTGGTCTAAAGTCTCTGTATTTCTCTTCTGTTAAGTGTTCAAATCTCAGATCCATAAGTAGGAAGTGGTAAAACACATTTATTAAAAACTTTCCATTTCAAACATATATGCATATTTTAAGTTATATCTACCAAAAGCACTCCAACTAAATTTAATTCTCTGGTTAATTTCATCCATTATATTTCCACCTGTAGTAATAATCTGGCCAAAGTATTTATAGTTGTTAATTTCTTCTACATCATCATTATCCATTTTTGTTTTCTTCTTTTGTGAAAATCCATTGTACATTACTTTAGTTTGTCTAACATCTACTTTTAATTCTATTTTTTTATTTTCATCTGATAACTCTTGTAACATTTCCTGATATTCTAAAACATTATTTGCAAAAACAACTACATCATCTTTAAAATGTAAATGACTTAAATAATTTCCATTTACTTTTATTTCCTTAACTTTCCATTTTAATCCATAAAATACTTCTTCCAAAACTGCTGTAAATAGTTTTGGAAATATAGAATCATCCTGTCATACACCATTCTCAATGTTAATCTTCCTAGTATCATTATGTAATCTAATCATTGCTGTTGCATTTTTATAAACATTCTTTAAAGTATGACAATATCTTTAGTCTATATCTTGATGTTTCAATGCTTTAATCACTGAAGAAATGCTTATAGAATCAAATGCCTTTTTATAATTTACAAATTCAAAAAATAATGGCAACTCATATTCATTAGTTCTCTCAATACTTCAACATAATCCCTTGTACAAAAATTACTTTTAAATTCAGCTTATTCTTTTAATAAGTTTAAATCCAAAGTTCCCTGTAGACAAATTATAATTTTTTAGTAAAAATTTTGTATAGAACTGATAAAAGTCTGATAAGTCTGTAATTTTTAATATCTCTTTATCATCTTTTTAAAATATTAATATTAATACAGCATTCTTCCAATCATCTGGTACAACTTTATCATTTAGACATTTGGTATATGATTTTGCCAAAATTGTTATATTTTTTCACCTGCTTCTTTTAAGATATTGGTTATAATTCCATCATTACCTGGAACTTCTCCCTTTTTCATAAATTTAATTGCATGTCTCACTTTCTCTACTTAATATTCTTGGCAATTCAGAAGATATAATAGCTGCAGGAATATTTTTCTTTGTACTTTATTGCTATATAATTCTTGATAGAACTCTTCTACACATTTCATGATGCCATCCCACTTTTTAGTAATAGATCCGTCTTTTTTTATTATTACAAAAATACATTTCCTACCAATACCAAGTTGTTGTTTTACAATCTTGAGACTTTTATTCTCTTCTATATCTTTCCTTGCTAGTTCACAATTATACTTTTCTATATCATTATCAACTCTTTTTCATACCATTTTACAAAATTCGAGATATTCAACCCTTTTTAATGCAACATTTTTATATATTTTTATATTCTTTCCTTTCTTCATAAATTTTCTAGTCTCAGAAATTTTACTGGTCAATTGTTGCTTTTTTCTACCAACTATCTTTGTTGCTGTTATTTTTCTTTTGATTTCATTCAAAATTGAAGCATATTCAAAATCTGTTAATATTTGAATATGATTTGCAAGTTCTAATTTAAATTCATTGGAATGTTTCTAAAGATTAGGAATATCAATTGTGTATATTGTTTTTTTTAATAATTTTTGTCTCACTAGTTTTGTATTAACATGTATAAATATTTTCTTCATTCTATAGTTTTATAAATGATTATATGATATAAAAAATAGTTTTTATTTATTTACAGTAATGATAAGAAGAAAGAAAAATCATGGACAAACTTTGAAATTATTCTATAATCTTTTTAACTTTAATGCTTTATAATTTTTAATACCATATTAAAATTTGCTATTCAGTTTACTATAACAAAAGGTAAATTACTTCTTTAAATCCCAAACTATTCATCCGTGTGCACTAAAACTTAAATAAACTATCTAATTTCTTTTTCAACAGATTATCTAATTGTTCTTTTTTCCCCCTCATATAATGCCAGTTATCATCTTATTAACTTTAATTTTACAAAACACATTTTGTTTACAAAATATTTGATAGAATTATGAAGTCTATATACTAATTTTCTTTTATCTATTTCTCTTTAATTTCTCAAAATAGTAAAATTTAGATACACATTGTATATTAAGTATCAATGCTCACACACTCATGGCAATACATAAATTTATTAATCAATCTAACATAGTAATTATTACTCTTTTTTTGACCAAGCAGTTCTGTAATATAATTTGAGCTGCTGTCATTGAAAGCAGTCAACACTTAAATAGGACCAATATCAATACAATAAACAATTTCAGTATGTTGTCAAGGCAACCTCCTTTTAACAATAAAAATGAAAATTCATCTTTGATTAGAGTCTAATATGCTTATATAGATACTAAAGATTGCAACTTGATCACAGAGGGTGAAATTATTGATACACAGAATTTTAATTAAATCTTATTAAACAAGTATATATAATGTGTTCTGAAAGCAGACTAACAAATAGTCAAATATAACTTTCAAACTGCATTCCAACAATTTATACTCTTTTACCAAAGTCTATCTTTATCTAGAATTTCATTATCTTTGGGGACAAGCTTTTATTTTTATTGATTAGTGCAAAAGAATTTTTCTCTTTAATTAATCAAACTAAAATCCTAAAAGAATTCTTTAGTAGTTAATCTAGAATAATTATAGGATTTAAATTTAATTGAAAACATTTTTTTAAATATTAAAATAATTTATGGGATTTACATATTAGTCTAGAGATGATGAAAGTTGCCAGCACAAATAAATGCATATATAAGACTGAATTAAACATATTTACAATTTTATAAAAAGGAAATGAGTTAATTTTTTTAAGTGAATATTAGGTAATAGTCAAGCGTTAATGGTCGATGCTATGACACATGGAAAAAAATTTAGATAATATACCGATCAAAAAAAGTTATTAGTTAAATGTTGGATTCACTGCTAATTTTATAATTTTAAATATGCTGTGATGGCTTAAAAGATTATGGGATGACTAATCGATCATCTGATGAAAGGAAGGTGTACGTGTGATTTAATGTTCAGTTTTAAATCCTGCCGAAAGAATTTTAACTATTTTTTTTATCCAATAAAAATGATTAAAATTTGGGGAATGCCGTACTTAGGATGATGCAATTCTCCACTACTTTTAAAAGATTGTTATACCTTGGAATTATTTTTGAAAAGTTTGTGCATGTTGCATTTATCCTGAGAAAAATGCAAAGTTGTGCAAAAGTGATACCTTGCAGATCATTTTCATATAAATCATAGCTATTTTTTCATTTGCATTTTGCATAACGTAAAAAAAACTTCAGTCCGTTCCAGTGATTATAAAAAACAATAGTTTACTTTTCTTTTTTATTGGAGTAAATGTACAATGCTGCACAAAAAACAAAACATAAATATGTATTCGTTTATTTCCAGTAAATAAAGTTATAGATGCCATTTTGTATGAAATAAGGTTAGTCTCTCATTTTTACAAATAACTCGACTTGATTCAAAGTGTAAACACGTGTTTGTGTATTTCCACTAAATAAAGGCATAGGTCATCCTTTTGTACCAAATAAAGTTACATATCATCATTTATTAGAATTGATGGATTAAGTTTGTCAGAAGACTCCATGTAGCTGTTATTTTATGAGATCGCAAGGTTAATAAGTTATCACCTGACTAATACGAGTGTGAAATCTCACCACCAGACTAATACATAAGAACCTAATTTATAACTATAAAATTTTGATCTAAGCAGTTTATTTTTAGTTTATTCTCTTTTAATAATAATAGTGGTGGGTCATGTGAAAGTCTGTGCTCATACCCTGTCTATTACATATATAGACACAGGTGTATATAAGCCTGTGTATTTCATCTAATAATAATACTGTAAAATAATTATTTTATCTAATTTTTTTTGCCGAAGAAACATCCTCAATTATAATAATTAACATTCTAATCAATTTTAAAACAATCTTAATTCCTAAGAAATAAAAGAAAAAGAAAAAATTACTTTTAGTTTTTCTTTCATTTAAATATTTAGTAACAAAATTAAAAAAATTAATAATTTTGAATGAATATATTTCTGATATGTTTTACTTTTATATTTCTCTTAAAATTAATTTGTACCAATTATTTTTCATGCACATAAACATATACACATGTATATGTATATTATATGTTGCTGTTTTTTTAGTTTTTAAACCATTAATTCTTTTAACTAATTTAAATGCTCTGATTCTATATTTACAACAGTAACTATTCTAATCCTTTCCTATTCTTCCTGCCTATTCCATGCGCTTTGATGTATTCTGATAATTTTCGTTTTGAGTGCAACTGCAGAAGAAAAATGTCTCTTTGAAGAGAGGGAATTTACCTACTCTTGTACTTACATGTTGAGATAATTGTTAATTCATTTCTGATACATACATACATATATAGGGAATTTGAACTTGAACTTTCAAGTTCCCTACATTTATCCCATTTATCTTATATTACTGATACATGTGAGAAAGATAAACGATCTCCAATGTACATATTTTGTACTGAACCAGCCCTCATCCGTTGATCCAGATCACCATCTCTCACACATATACACAATCAGTGCTCAGTTTATATTAAGATAACAAATCTTTAAACTTTAATGGACAAGCTTCAATCTTCTCCACTCTCCAACTCTTCAATCATCCATTTCATTGCAAATCCAAGGATAGAATGCTCAAAGCCTTTGATGATACCAGTATTGTTGTCATACCCATGTATGACCCCCCCACACATAGAACCTTTAATATGTCCATTTAATTCTACAGAAGAGGGAGCTCATTTCTCTTTTTCACATGGATGTGGTCATGTGTTTCAGTTGTATAAGATAAATTGGATAGATGTAGGAAGTTTGAAAATTCAAGTTCATGTTCCTTATAATTACATTAATTTTAGTATAGACAATATACATACACCTGGGTCTCTTTTTACACAGACTTATTTAACACGATTTTGAAGTTACGCGATTTTGAAGTTCACCAGAAGTCGAACTCCGATAATGCGCTATTACTTTAAATAATAAATTTTGCGCACTTATATTGAAAGTAATAGCACATTATTGGAATTCGATTTTCATCTTAGCAATTTCAATATTTTCAGTGCTTTATAATAGTAAGATTTTATGCAATAATAAAATTAAAATCATGATTTCCACATTTTATGTATACACATATTAAATTTTACAAGATTATGATGTAAATTTGTTCAAACATTGTGCGTGTTAATTTTGCATTTTAAATCACATTCTGTTTTTGCTTTTTAAAAAAGAACGTAATCAATTATTAATCATTTAGTGACTGCAAGTTTATTTTTAAAAGGTGAGTAATAGCAGTGAAATGAAATTTGATTTTTAAACGGAATTGAAAATTAAAGACAAAAATAAGAATTTAATTTTTAGTTGTTAGTTTTAATTAAATTTTTCCCAGCAGTGGTGAATAAATGTCTTTTTATTATCGTAAGTCTAAGTTCATAAACAATTAATAAAATCATCGTCTCAAAGATTAATTACGTTGTCACCAGAAATCCATTGACCTAACATGAGTGTGAAGTTAGCGCTAGTTGTATTTCCTCAGTTTGCAAACGAACGTGTTTTCGGCAAATATCAATAATAATTAAAACATGTATAAAAAAAATGTAAATTATGCATAAAAATATATTATTTTGAATAAAATTAACTATTATAGTTACATAAAGTTTGTCTTGTATCAATTTTTTTCAAATTTGAAATTTTTTATTAGTCATATTTTATTTCCTTATTTTTTTTTTGCGCAAATTTTAAAGTAATTTTACGTTGGTGCTTTGCTTTTATGCGAATTTTAAAAAATCACAGACCGCATCCCCCCTTTTTCAATGTAAGTTACGTCTATTTTTGCGTGATTTCATTTGCACGTGTTTTCTGAGGAACCTATCTATCGCATAAAACGAGACTCAGTTGTATATTTAAATATTATATAATATATATAATATTTAAATATATATATTGTAATGTTTTCCTCATCTTTCTAGGCCTCTATACGCAATAAACTGTGCGAGTTGATCAAGTTATGCAAAAAGAAGAAAGTTTCATTCCTATTTCTAAAAACATAACTATATTTCCTGATCAACTCAGCCTAAAATTGTTACAAATACAATTGCGAGCTGAATCAGTTTTTAATTTATAAATGAGGGTGCCAGAGTCATTAGACTCACTGATTCTGCATCAAACATATCGTAACTCATAAATTAAAAAGAAAAATGTTTTTAAAATAATCGGTATTATATTATACCATAACTATAATTATTTTTTTAGACATTATTATTCCTGGAGCTTATTCAAAACATATTGCCAAAGGTAAATTATATTTTCAAATCTTACTAAACTAATATTAATAAATTTAATAATAATCATTAATAACATACAATGAAAAAAGTTGATAAAAGTAGAATCTCTTTTATTCTAACAAACTAAAAATATTTTTTAAGTTAAATTACGAATTAAATAAACTGGAGAGAACACATGCACATTAATACAAACATGAATCAATTAATAAAAAAAACAATTTCACAATTACGGTTTACTTCCAAATTTCTTCTAGAAAGTTCCTTAAAATGAATGTCTCTTGCATAAGAAAATTGATGTCTCTATCGGGATTATTTTAAGCATATTTTTAAGAATTATTTGCAAATGCTTAATTTTGTCACAATCAGGAATAAGTAATCTTAACTTACTGGTAAGTTTAGTGAGTTCATGAAGCTTGTAGATTACTATGCATGATTTTTTTTTTGTGGGAGAATGAGCTCGGCCATCGGTTATAAGTTGATCTTGTGGTCTATTCTACTGGTCAGTCACGAAGGCTTTTCTGGTGTCCATATTCAGGATTGATGTCAGCAAAAGCTCTGGTTCACTCCAACATGCAGAATTATTTCAGCGTAGCATAATCCTGAATATATTCTTTTGTTATCCAGGACCGACCATAAGAAAAATAGATGAAACAAGACCTTGATCAAACTGGCCTCTTCCTTTTTATACTTGAGGTCAGTTTTCAGACTTCTGCGCATGTTATTATCATGGCATTTAGGTTCATAATCATGTACATTCTTTATGATTTTTCAATTACCAAGTTCTCTTTTTTATAATGTCTTTTGGCCATCTTTAATTAGCTAAAATATTTTTCTTTTAGCTTATCTAGATTGGTAATTTGTGTGTCTTTTGTTCTCTCCAATTTTAACTTTTATTTTTAATTACATAAAAAAAAATATGAACGACAATTTTAACTTTCATTATACGTTTTAAAAAAATAAATTATACTAATCAGAAAAAAAATCTAAAAATGTTTTTCTTTTAAAAGATCGCTAAATTTCCTTTTTTTTTTTTACCTTTTACCAAATGCCAATATATTTGTACCATATATAAATAAACGGTACAATATATTGTACCATTCACGGTCTAATCTCACATTCCTGATTTAATTTAGGCCTTCTTTTAAGTACTAAAAAGTCCAAATTAATCAAGCTATGAAAAACAAAATATATTCAGATCATTTACAAATCTGGGTATCTCAAGAATATAGCTATATTTTCTGATCAACTGGCCTTCTATTTATTGTGATGTACACTGCTGGCGGAATCAGTTTTTTATTTATTTAGAACAGGGCACCAGAATTCTACACAAGAATTCACTGATCCATCACGTCACATTGCATCATCATTTACAAAGCAAATTATTAAAAAATTGGGAATTACATTTCTTGTCATTTTAAAGCTTTTAGAAGAATTTTTCCTAGGGCTTAACTTTTAAACAAGCATATTGGCAAAGGTAACCTATTCATTTCTCATGCAATAATTTAACAATACATCTAATAAATTAAAATTAATAAAGCACAATGAAAATTATTATTAAAGATAAATATTTTTATTATAATAAATTATAATATTTAAATGAGAATTATTAATAAGCTAGAAAGAATGCGCACATGCTAATCCAAATAATATTAATAACTCAAATGATTAATTCACATAGTTCTTCTTATGTTTTTTCTAGAAGCTTCCTTGAATGTTAAAAATTAATATTTCTATCAGTATTACAAGATTATAATTAACGTTAGTTTGCAAATATTTTTAATCACAATTTAGGATATAAATAATCTTACCGGTAAGCTTAGCGAGTTTATGCAGATTGTTAATTACCATTCATGACTTTTTATGGGAGGTAGAATGAGCTCATGGCCATTGGTTTTAAACTGTTCATAGTCGATCCTAAGGCTAGTCACGAAAGCTTTTTGGGTTGACATCTTCATGATGAACGATATCAGCAAAAGCTCCGATCCACTCCTGCATTATGAATTATTTCAGCGTAGAATGGTCCTGAATACTTTGTGATCCAGGACAAGCCAAAAGAAAAAAACAGACAAGACCCAGTTCGTAAAGTCTCTTTTTTTACAAATCATTTCCACCATCTTTAATTAGCGTTAAAGTTTTCCTCTGATTGTAATTCTTTACGTTTTGAATTTCCTTTTATTTGGATAAATAATCTGCAAGTACTTTTATTCTTTCCAATTTTAACTTTTATTTTTAATTAAACAGATAATATTAAATACAAAAATAACTTTCACTGCACATTATCTAAAAATAAATCATACTAACTAAAAAGGAAAATTAAATTGCGTCTTTTAAACGATCTTCAAATTTTATTTTTAAAGCTTTTTTTAAATATTACCAAATGTCAATATATTTGAACAATATGTATGTAAAATGATTCAATATATATATTGTAACCTATAAGAAATAGAGGATAATTTGTAACCAATAGAAAGAGAAAAAGTTAAAGACATGCTGCACAAAGTATAAGTTAAATATCTCTTGATAGCTAAGATTTGACATTCTGTAACCAAGAAAAATAAAGCTAACAAAGAAATAATGCTTAAACCCTAGCCAATCAATCTAAATTCTTTTGCTGAGCAATAGCAAACATTTTGGGCAAACCATTCTATAACAAAAAAAAATACAATAATAATCAGTGCAGTGGGAAAGCAACATTTTGTATCCTAGAGATCTCTTGGTTACTATACTCAATGGGTTCATAACGTATGCCACAATATAAAGATATATTGGGAAGCATTATAATAAAATATAGTAAAATACAAAGTAATATTATATTAATAAAGATGAGGAGAAATCTCAACTCACTCTAGCATAAGTAAAAGAATCTTGATATTGTAAACATATGCCATTAAGGTTACATTTAAATTTATTTTTTCTACAAAGATCTAATGCAATTACAATTTTTTTTATCCATCTTCTAAAGATCTTCTAAGTATCTCATTGTTTTGTTCAGATAAAACATTAATTCCTAGAATTTAAAAATGTTCTTTGCAAATCTGTGCCATTCAAGATCGATCTTTAAATGTAAAATTTTAATATTAAAATAAAATAATGAATTTAATAATATAGTCCATTAAATTAAATCATGGTATCTCAGGATAATATGATCTCATAAATTCTTCTGACTCTTTAGAATTTATTCCCTGTTGAATGCAATCCTAGTTAATAAAATAAATAAGACATACACTTCCCTAACTATATCTTATCATGATTATGACAATAACAATATTATTAACTTTAAATAAAATATAACATGATCTCTTAATTTTAAAATAAAATAAAGAATAATCTAGGATTACACTCAGATATTAAGAATAGTTAAGGGATTTTATAACCATCCTAAACATCCTAGAATAAATCTATTTAAACACCTTCTAAATATGAACTAGGTTCTTGTAAAATTAAATCTTATCATAAAATAATAAATATGAACTTCAAATATGAAAATAACTGTAGAATAAATAATGCATAGTGATTTGAAATAAGCAAATCAAATTAATTAGAATGATTCAAAAAAGAAATCCAATTGTAATATTTATTTTGAAAAAATTACATCTTTTTTAGATGGAATACTAATGCTGAAATAATTCAATAAAGTGACTCTTATTAATTTCAATATCGTGTACTCTTTTAACAAATATACTTAAAATGATTGTATAATATTTTATAAGCATTTAATTTTTAATCAATATGTGGAGCGATTTCTGTTTGATAAGTGGTAATGTGAAGAAACAACTATGAGAAATTTCTTAAATAATAACAAATATTTATTTAAAGAAAGACAAAACAAAATTACAAACAATTTATATTTGAGTTCACATAGCCAAAAGTTTTACAATGTCACTTCATCAAAAATGTATAACAGAAGGATTAAAATAAAAATTTGCATCATATTTTAATAAAATAAATTTATATTGGATTAAGAAAAAATAATCCAGCATATTAAAGTAGCTTTCTGTTGTTTAATTGGTCAACAGTTCTTATTTATCAATTCATTCATACAATGATAATAGCCATCATATAAGTAATGCCCCTTTTATGAATATTTAGCATACTCAATAATAATAATATTAGCTTACTAATCCAGTAATAAAGAAATTATGAGACAGATGTATATTGTCTATTTGTGCCTAAAATAAACTTTAAAATTTTTTAAATTAATTATTTATCATACATGGTCCTGATAATTAGCAAAGCTCAAATATAGGACTTGCACATTTACAATGTATTATTCACATTTAACCAACCAGCAAATGCTATAGAGATAAGGTAGAATTCCTTAATATCTTGATAAAATGACTAAAATCCCGAAAAACCCAGTAAAATCTTACACATGCTTTATTAAACATACTATAACTACAAACAAAATCCATCTTCACTAATAATAAAGTAAGGCAAAGTGAAAGTATGATGGCATAGCTCATAAGATGCACTTCTGAGGGTTAATAAAGGATCTAGGACTTTGTCACTAGTCAGGAAAAATAATGAGAATGCACATCAGGGACAAAAATACTAAATAGGAATTGCCTTAAAATAGAAAGAGCCTAAGCTACAATCCCTAAAAATATATACTATGAGCATATAAATACTAGCAAGACAACAAATAATAAGAGAGAGACAATGCTACCATCCCTTTTTGAAAGATAAGCTAGGCAAAATAATGATGGAGATTACCACTACCATCTTTAAATAAACTGGCATATAAAAGCACTCCTAAAATAGAGAAAGAATAAATATAATATCTTAACTAAAAATACAACAGCTAACAAATGTGAAATATGATAAATAACAATTATTAATGCCAAATATGGCTCTATTAACATTAAGCAATAAATCATAGAAATATACATCTACTTATTCAGCTTACAGCATAACAATATATCTTCATAAATAAATTATTCATATTTTAAATAGAGGGAGACATACTATTTTTAAAATATGCTAATATGATAAAGTACTATTCTGAGAACTTTAACCCATAATATTTAAAACATAGCATATAACATGAAAACAATATACACATAATTAAAACAATGAAAATACATAATACAAATAAATTCAACATTTTACCATCAAATAAAATAATGTCCTTCAATTTTCTTTTTGAATTATTCTTCATTAAACTTGAATATGAAGAAGAATGTTGAGAATAACATCTTGTAGACAGCAAACATTCATTATCTAAGACAATATAACTAAGATATTAAAATTTATAGTGTAATTATGCAATATTAAATGTGTTTCTTTTGGATATCTTTAGTAAATTTTAAATAGTTCTGTTAGAAAATATATGACAAAACCTGTGACTATTCATTAAATATATTCATGGATTTAAATTAGAATAAATGTCCTTGAACACAAGTTTTTAAATTAATTCATTATATATACTATTTAAATTTATATTAGTAATGTAAATATTGTATAATAAAATTCTTCTGGAAAATAACATCAAATATTATTAAATACTTATAGATTATTAAATATTTGGAGAGGAAAATATTTAATTCAAATATATTGCAACCTCAGCAGTCTCCATAGCAATGCACAGAGGGAAGAAATATTTTACTGATTTAAAACATTATTGCAGACATTTATATATCTTTAAATTAAGAAAATTCATTTAAGTTTATTAAATGTTATTTTTGCAGGTAAATTTATATTTCAAAAATTTTATCATATGAAATATTTTTGCAGTTCACATATTATTCATTAACAGTTTGTTGTAGGTTGATTATTTCAATTACCCAGCCTGGAGAAAATAATTTCTTTGTCTCTTTCAGGGAAAAAATTGAAATAGTCATAAGTAAAGTTTTTGTGTTGATTTTCAAATAATAAAATAATGTCATTTATTGCAATGCAGCACAAGTAACTTATTTTATTGGAGTATAAATTGTTATTAGTTAAACTTTTTTTGTTCATTTAAATTAGTGTTAAACAACTGAAAAGATATTCATTATATCAATAAACAGTTCTTATCTTGAATTTTAAAGTCTATTTGCTCAGGTAATTAAATTCAAGGTAATTTGACATAAATGAATATGTTAAAGAAAATATCAAGAAATTATTACTATTTTCTGTAATGTTCTTGCCAATAAGATAATTAAATATTCTATGGCAATTTTATTTATAATGCAGATGTTCAGTTGGATTTCAAAATTGGCAATTATTTTTTTAAGTCCTTATAATGGCAATAACAACAACTGAAGTTTTCCAATGTACTAAACATTGTAACAATGAAACATATTACCATTTAACTAGCAGATATAGAGACTTCAATTTCTTTGGTGTTTCCATCTAGATAATTGTATCAAGATAGTTTTAAATTACCCTATCATATTGAGCTTTAAAAAAATCTAAAGAAAGTTACACCTTTAAAATTTTAAATATGACTTAAAATAAATCAATAAAAAGTAAATTGATGTCTTGAGGAATGGATATAAGGATTAAGAAGAATGGGACTGAGTGAGTGATGTGTCTGTCTAATCTTCTTTATACCATTGGATATATGAACATTTTATCAGACTGTTTATTACTTTGTTAACTTACAACCTCTTTCCTGATTAGTTTGATTCCTTGACTTATTTATCACTAGGGAAGGTTGTTAATCAAAAATTATCTAATTAATTTTTAATTTTACAATAAATCAAATTTTTTAGATACTTGAAATTAATTAAAAAAGACTTCCTAGTTGCAAACAAAAATAATATTAAAATTGCACCAGGATGAAATAAAAATATTAAATAATTAAAATTTATATTACATCTTTAATAAAACAATTATTAATACAATTTAATACCTTTATTTATTACTGTTTTAAATTTAGACAATTCTCAGAACAAGTTTTAAATTGTTTTTAAAAATATTTTAAAAATAAATAATATTAAATAAGTATAATATTTATTCATTCATACAATATTCATTTATTCATTACTTTAAATATTCTGTTTAATTACTAGCTTTATTAAATTCTTTTTAATTAAATAAATCTAAAATATTTTACTAGAATATTATGTTTTAACATTAAAATAAATGAAAATACTTACAGCTTTACTTTTAGGTACCAGCAAACCAAAAATAGGAATTGAACCTGGTTTTTTAACTTTAAAATTAATTCAAGCTTTTTGAAACAATTTACCAGTTAGATTACAACTACATTAGCATTATTAACTTAATATTACATTGTTTATCATTGACATTAGCAGCTATTTAATACATTTACAGATGTTTAACATCTTAAACATTTATTTAAGTCAAACTTTCATTTTTTAAGCTGCATAAAAATTATTTTACATCTGTATAGCAGATATAATACTGATATAACTGCTCTTATGTAACAATGATGACATTATAAAGTATTAGCAATAATTTATTCACAACAAAATTAAGCTATATAATTTTTTTAGGTGTCTTGGCAGAAAAATTTTATGTATCATTTAGCTTTTACCAAAGCTAAAGGTTATAATATATATTGTGACCTTTAATTATTGCTGCTGAACTGCAGATTATGTTTTGTAATAATATATATTTAAAAAATTATAGTTTAGTCATATCATAGTTGCTACTGCAAGACAGCATTAACTTAAAAACAGTCTTGTATAAGTATACTTTAATAATTTTTAAACTTATTAATTTAATTTCTTTATAATTATAATTGCTTAACCATAAAATTATTTATTTAAAACATAATGTACTTTTTACACATTCTTGAATAGTAAGGTTAAAATAGTCTATGCTTAAGTGTTGTATCTTTTTATTATAAAAGAACTTTAAATTAGATTTAAAATTTGGAAAAGATCTTAAATATTTAAGCTAGTGTTAAGTCACTAAACATCACATGATCACTATCTCATACTTGTTAGCACAAGATGGCACTACTATATGGAGAGTGTTGTTTTGTTTTGACTAGTGTTAAGTAAAGTTTTTTTTTTTAATTTTTAGTGTTGTAGCGAATCTATTTACAGTTTAATTACAAGTATGGTTATAAATGCTTATTTAGTAGTATTATAATCTAGTTTTATTTTAGAAAATCTTAGTAAAGTTTAGCTAATTAAAAATTTTGTTATATTTTAAATTAATAGCTAACTAATGTCTTTAAATTATTATTCTTAAATAAAAAAATTAAATATTAGTATGTGTGAGTGCATGAATGAGATTTGTTAATTGTTTAAAAATATTTCCTTGTTATCGAAGTTAATTAGTGTAAATTCCATAGTGTTCTGAGAATTAAAAAAAAAAAGCAATAGAACAAAAAAAAAAGAAATATATTTAAACAATGAATTACAAATATGCGACTTTTTTTCGCATTAGTGTAGCTATAATTTTACTAATTTATAATAGCTTTGCTTAGCGCTTTCGAGATTTCATGTTTGAATCTCATACTCATAGCTTGTAAATAACGATTGTTATGATTTATGCAAATGAGTTTGAATTTTTAATTAGTCCATTGTTTAGAGCAGGTTTAGAGAGAGCAAAACATGCTTCTCTTCTATTAATGGCATTGATGTCATTTGCTATATAGAAAGCTTTTTTAACTTTTCTTTTGGCGTCATTTTTTTCTGTGCAAATAAGCTTTCTATATAGAAAATGACATCAATGCCATTAATAGAAGAGAAGCATGTTTTGCTCTCTCTAAACAATGGACTAATTAAAAATTCAAACTCATTTGCATAAATCATAACAATTGTTATTTACAAGCTATGAGTATGAGATTCAAACATGAAATCTCGAAAGCGCTAAGCAAAGCTATTATAAATTAGTAAAATTATAGCTTCACTAATGCAAAAAAAAGTCGCATATTTATAATTACAATTTTACTAGTGAAGAGAAAAATAATTTATTAAACAATGAATGTTTTTATTACTATAATCAATTTTATTTCATTAGATAATCTGTTAAATAATTATTTTTTAAAAATGATGTAATATTTATTTATCCTATGTAGACGATTAAGTATGAAATTTTTTAGAATATGTTAATTAGGTTTATTTTTAGAATTTTATACTTGGTAAGTATAAAATTGTGACTTTTTAGTTAATTGGGTCATCTGGCATGGATAATTCAGTTGTCAAATATCTGATCCCTTTCTATCACATTACTTATTCTATAAAAATATGATTTGCTAACACCTCATTTTTCTTTAGTGCTTTTAAGTTATAAATTTTAGTAACTAATTTTTATTTGCTGATTTAAGTAAAATATGTAGTAATAATTTAACCTAGACTTTCAATGCTTCAAACTATTCTAACTTCATTATGGAAAACTATACTACCACTCATGTGTACATTTCAGGAAATGACATATTGTCCAGTCATATTAAGACAGCAGTATGCATTGTAAGAACTTTAATTAATTCCAATTTATTTATTTTATTATATGCAAACTTTATTTTAAGAAAAATAATTCTTAAATTAAGTGCTAAAACTTTTTAACTATTTTTCATTAATTTTAAAAATATATATGATACCATTTCTAACTTTCTTATACACTTAACAACACTATTTTTTACATTAAAACTTTACTCTTACAGTTTTGACTGTCCTGCAGTCATCATTAGAGATCTTTATAATCCTATTTCCAAAAAGTTGGTTTTTGGAAATAGGATTATAAAGATTTCTGCAGTTGAAACTGTAAGAATAAAGTTTTGGTGTAGGAAATCAATACATAAAGAAAGGAGGGAGAAGAAGAAAATTGTAATTTTAAAAATAACTTATCTGCTACTTTTAAAAGAACTTTAGAAACAATGTTTATTTGAATATTGAACATAGCTATTGTTTTCCAAAGGATTCTCTTTTGGTTTTAATTTAATATTATTATTGAATTTGAACTTTTATTCAAAATAGCAAGATCCTGCACATGATAAGGAAATTCAAAATTGTAATTACTGTCACATAAATGTCTATTGATAATCATTAATAAGTGATTCATCTACATAATTTATGAATGCTCACATTAGAATTATTTTAAAGGAAGGATGCATTTGTTTTTCATTCATAAAATTTGATACATGCTATATTTAAAAAAAAATATTATAAAATATTTGCTACAAATTATATTAATAATAAAAGAGATATTATTTGTGCATTTTACTATAAATGAAGTTTATGTTTATGAATGTCATAGTGAAAATATTTGTTTTCTTCTAAGTAAAGTTATGCTAAAATAATCTTTGAAAGAAAATATAACCGGAATTTGGCCTAATGCTTATTTAATCTGCATACTTTTAATAAAAGTCATATTTATTAAGTATGCTGTATTGTTTATGAAATGTTTTATTTCAAAAAGATTATGAAATTTTATTTATTGTTGTTTGTTTTTGCAAGAACCTGCTTTTCATTTGTCAGTGTATTTCATGAATGCTAGTTTTATAAAAATAATTATTATTGCATTTGCAATATTTAAAAGAATGAAATCTATCCTCAATGTGTTTGCTCCAAGTAATCAAAATGTGTTTGCTCTTCAAAAGGTTTATTTTAATTTGTTATGATGCTCTATTTGCTCTTCAAAAATATTAATCTAGCAGCTTCTCATCATGCTCCATTTAGAATATTTACTCTTCATTTATATTTGTCAGAAAATTATAACCTGTGCTTATCAAAAGAAATATTAATCTTATTTATCCATATAATTAAAAAGTAGATTGAAGATAAGAGTGGACACTCTTGTATTGTAAAGTCGTTAATCTTGTGTTAAGATTTGTAGAGGTCCCTACTGTCGCATCTAGGCACACAGTCTTAAGGTTATAGCCATAATATATATTACTTACATAATGAGTATGCACTTAAGAAATTATTAATTTCACACATTACTATAAATTTATGCATTGCTTATAGTATTTACCATTCTACATATTTAGCCTACATTAATCTATTTAGAATGGCTCTCTTTGTTTGTGTCAGTAACTTCAAATTTCTACTTACCTCATATTTTAAATTGCTATTATTGTTTAAGTTTACCATGTCATCTAGATATTCTATAAAAATTTCAGTGTATCCAAGAATTTCTATTTGACTTTATCCAGTCTAATGGTGTGAACATCAAGATTTAAGAACTCTTTATTTTATTGGTAAATGTGTATAAAATATTTAGTTTAATATTTATTTTTATCTTATATGCATTATATTCATTTATGTCTCTCTGTATAATTTTATGTATAGATTTAACATGTATTTTCATGTTAAACTCTCAGAATATTCATAGTCCCTTTTTGGAGTTGTTTTGAATGCCCATAAATGCTTGATAGAGTTTGTGAAGTTGGTGTATATTCGATTATTAAATTGTTTTGCTACAATTTTAAATGTTTGCCATATTTTTGCTATATTTATTTATTTTATCAGTTTTACACATCACTTATTTGGCATTATTTTTAAGAGATGGTAATGTTTTTCTCTTTTATAGATTATTGTATTATGCCAGTGAATTTTATTATATTTTTGTGATACTAAGCATATAATGCTACATTTAGGCAATCCCCTCTCTTTTGGTGGTTCATTCTCATATTTCATGATTAAAGACAGGATCCTAGCTCTTTGCTGCCCTCATGTGTAGGTGCTTATTCAAGTTCATGCCATCATTTTATATTTCCTTTGCTTTTTCAATAACTTGATGTGGATTAAAGTCATATGTAATGTGCAACCATGTTTTTATCATGGCTTTTGATATTTTTGAAGGTGATGTGTAATGCCAATCATATCTTCAGTTGCACTTTTTATAAATAAGAGTGTTTTTCGATATGTTGATGTGTCAAGCCAGCATATCCAGATGTTTTAAAACTTGATAAAATATTTGTTATTAACTTTTATAATTGTTCAAGTGGCTATATAAAAATGTATACATCTTCAGAATTCGTCACTGCCAAAAGATTGTAAGATTTTATCTTACGTAATTTTATTGAATACATTTCACATAGGGATTATATAGCAAGTGGAATTATTAAAAGTGAGAACTTGACTAAACATATAGGAAGTCGTACTAAAATTTCAAAATTTACTGGGAAATTTTGCTATATTTTAAAATTGTAACTCATAATTTTTCTTTTATATTTCATTTTCTTTTGGGGAATTTTTGTATTTATAAAGTTTATTCAATAGCTTGATGTTTGCTTTTTCAATGTTATAAGTGTCAATAAATGGTTTCTCATTTTTATCATTATCATTTGCAGTCTCAGAAATCTAATATTATGACATACCTTAATTTATTTTATGCATTGTTAGTCCAAGACTATAAGGAAATATGATATTAAAGTGACTTTATTAAAATTATATTACTGATATTAAGAAAACATCAATAGAGGAGAATTATTTTATTTATCTTAATTAATTAAAACTGATAAAATCATTTTATTCACCAATTATAAAATGACTTTACTTTATTTATTTTGAGTTAAGATCATAAAATTGCTTTATTTTATTTTAATATAAGATTAGAAAAGGAAACCTATAGGTATGATATTTGGATAGCAAGAAAACCCCTTTTATACTTATAATATCACGAATGTTATCCTATTGTATTATAATTATTTTTACTATAAGAGTGTTTTATGTTTAATTTTAATTCTAAATTTAATAATTATTTGATTTAATAAGATATCATCTTAAAGGTAAGGTCATATTTTGTTGCTATTATTTGTTACTAGGATCGCATTATCGGTTGGTTTTAGGAAATAAAAAAGAACACTAAGATTACTAATTATTGAAGAACTCATTATTAAATGAACCCTGAGATTTGTTTATAAAATTATTTTAAAAAAGAATTGCTATGCTTAAGATAAAAATTATTCTAAGAAAGAATTATATTGGATAGAAGACTGGAGTTATTGCTATATTTTAGTGGAGCATTTAGAAGGATAATTATGATTATAAGATTGAATTTTATTTTAGAAGATTTGCTGCATAAAGAGTATTGAAAGTAATTTATCCCTTTGGTGGAATATGCTGCTAAGATTTTAAGAGTTACTGTGTTTAAAGAGAGTAAGAGAACTGTCCTGATTTAATGTTCGCATTGATCACGATATGCATTTTTCTCTTATAGCAGCATATACATTAAGGACTAACCTATCTAGTTTTTGAGTTTATAATTTTGAGCTGTTTATATTTCACCATCTTTTACATTTCTTTTTAGGTTACAATTTTTGCTTGCCCAACATGTTCGGTCTTTTCCACTGATTATAATAAGTATACATAAGCATTAATATGACTACCTCTACAACTGCTGTAGTAACATCAGTATACTAGCTTCTTTAACATAAATTGTCATGGTAACATGAAATGATCATTTATGTATGATAATTCTGATTTTATAGAGAGAATAAGCTTGATAAGTGATTTTATTTAGGCTGAGTTTGAAATCAGGCACAGAAGTAAGCAGGGCTTCACAAAGCAGAGATTATTTTTAATTAATTTAAAACAATTGTAAAATAGCAATCTATTTTCGAATTCAAAATAATTAATTGATACAGCATTATTATACAGAACTCATAGGAAGAATCACCATTCTGAGTGCTGTTAATAATAATAATACATTAGCCTCTTTTACTAAACTGCAAAACAAATATAAAATGATCATCTACAAATGCTAGATCTAATCTTTATAGATAAGACATCTCTGATAAGTGATATATTATTCATTATAAAATAAAAAAACACGAAGAAATTAACATCAAAAGAAAAAATTATAACTCTCTCTTTTTCCTTCCTTAAAAGAATAATATTTATTACAATGATCTTCATAATCTTCTTAAATGTCTATTATTGTTTGCTTTTAAGGATATTTGGGAGAAGTCTCTACTGAGACTGGACTATAAGTTGTTGTTTTTTTTTTTAATTCTTATTTTATTTTACTTTATAGTGGTTTAGTTATTTTTTTATTATCTGTACAAAAATATATATTTTGTAATATATATATATATAATTGGACACTTGTCATGCCTACAATCTAGAATTTGAATCAGGGTTCTAATTAGATTTAGGAGAAATGACTCGTAATCAACACATCTAATGAGACAAATATTGATCAGCAAATGGATATCTAACTATAGCAACAAGAAAGGTTGTTAAATAATTTCTTTTTCACTATTTTTTTACAGTGGAAAGTGGAGAGAGCTTTGCCCTTTAGTGGGACACTTAAAAACTTTTTATCCTATTCTTTTTGAAGGGTGTATGATAGGGTAACTGCTTGGCAAAATGAGGATATAAAAGATTTTATATACAAAAAAGTACACAAGAATGGATAAAGATTAATATGCATATATAATAAATTTTCCAACATACAAACACTATGATTCCTAATCTATAATTTATATTTCTTAACATTGAATTACTTAATAGTAATGAATATTTTTCTTATTTGTGGGCATGGGACAGATAACAATTGAATTTGTATACGTAAACACAAGTTGCTTTATAAATATCTAGTTATTTACTATATTACAAGAAGAAAACAATGTTTTTATATACAAGCTTTTTAATAAATTAATTGTTTTACAAACCACTCCTACAGTATTTTTTTCTTAAACATTCATGTGATTGGCTTCACTATTCAAGAAGATAGTTTTTTTTACAGATAGCAACAAAGGAAAAACTTTCAAACAGGTTTATTTTAAAAAATTTTGAAATAAAAAATTAAAATATATTTTTGTGCTATTAAAAGTTATTATTACATAATACTGAACTCTAAAAGAAATCCCAAAGAAATACTAAATATCATTTTTATGGATAATAATTACTTACTAATATTATATTTTTTGTTTCTAAAGAATTTGTATGAATAGTTATTTATAAATTGGATAATTTTGTAGTAAAATGTAGTAAATGCACAAATTATCAATTTAAAGAAAGAATAAGCATTTGTCAGAATTAACTAAACTATTACATATTTATATGGTTTTATAAGTAATATTATTTATTTATGATAAACTTCATCAAAAGTGCACTCAGCTTTAGATTATAAAGAAGGAAGAACACTGTGCAGGTGAATAAAAGTATGCAAATTTAAATTATAGTTATATTAATATAAGAAATAGAAAATCATAATTATTAATATTTAATATTATTAATAATAATAATAATAATAATAATCTATAAATTAATAATCTATAAATTTGATTTAAAGAGGAAAATATCAAAAGCAAAACTAAGAATAATATATATGAGAGTAAAAGAGAATTCATAATAATTCACTTTATTTTTTAATTAACACCTTAAAATGTATATACAGATTATTAGTTATTAACTCACTTTACTAGATCATCAGTTTTTTATGTAGTATTGTTGGTACTATAGTTGCTTCTAGCTTTTCTTCCCTTGTGGTTATTTTAATATTAGAGTTCCAGTTTTGCATTATTTGATAGCAGAAATTGAAACTGAAATATTATTGATTTATTGCTTTTTTAAAAAAAAATATTGGTAGGTTGTTTGTTTTTAGCTTTAAGAGCATTTGCAAAAACTTTTGAAAATGATCATTCGTTGTTTCTCTTTGAAAAGAAAAAATGTATTTTTTATAGTTTATTAAAATATTTATGATTATTTTTACAAAATATTTGTATAGTATTTATTTAAAATAAAAATATTTGTGATTACACTTAGATTTTATTCAAAAATATTTATTTTTAAGAGTCAACTAAACAAAAAAAACTTATAGTAAAAAAAAAAAATTACAATTGACTCTATCTTCACAAATACCATAGCAAAAAAGGTTTAATAATTTTTTTTATTAATAAATTTTAGAACAAAATTTTATTACTTTATGACAACTTAATAATTTTCTCAGATTTTAAAATTGGAGTTCAGACAACAAATATTTTATTTAGTCTTTTTTTTAACAGCAATGTGGTATCATCTTCAATAAGCAGAGGCTATTGTTTTGATTCCATATTTCTGTTTTTTTCTTTTTATATATATATTTTCAAAGTTAAAATATTATTTTCAAGAATGTTTTTTATTTGTAAACTTATATTTCTATTTAATAAAGTCAAATTTATTGGTGTTCAATATAGAATAAAAGTTTAATCCTAAAATAAAATGTTGGAAATATAACTCAAATAGCCATTAGTGTTTATCAAAAAACCTTCAATGCAAAAGAGTTAATCTAGATTATTTATTGTTATTAAAGAGGTCATATTAGTAGTCCTATTAAAATAATATTTGCTAATTATATACTAAATGATATTTTTCATCATTAACTAAATTAATTATTTGTTAATCTATTGTGTATTTAAAACAAATTAAGTTTGATATCTATTTTTTTAATATTATAAAATACTTTCACAATTCTATAATTAGATCCAGGCAAAACATCAATATGATTATAATTATAATAAGCAAGCACTGCCATGACTATTGTTACAATAGTAATACATTATGCCTTTTCATATGATCTAGTGCACATCTAGCTGAGTAAACTTGGGTGTTTTTAAAGTGTATTTATTAAGTCTAATATTATGTAGAAAGTAAATATATAACTTATTAACACAGAAGTAAAACTCTCCATATAGTAATGCCACTCAGAGCAAGCCAGAGAAATCAATGGATGCAGGAAAGTTCATGCATAAAATCCCTATTTAAGATCTACTCATCCACTATCTCTACACTAGTTTCTTATCAATGAGAAGCTTTGGATCTGAGAGCACTGCATCTAGATCAGGATCTAATGCAACTCTCCATAAGCCACCTTTTACTTTTTGGTTACCTATAAAGCTTTGAGTCCAAAATAAAAAGACAATAATGTTTTCAATTCAAACTTATTTCCTTGTATGGATAGTCATATAGATCTGAACTAATTTCAGCATCTGTATATTTTGAGATTTTTGGTTCTTTAATAACCACAGTCACCATAATTCTGTTGGGCAGGATTGGTATTAAACCACTAAACATCACATGATCACCATTCTTCATGTTTATACAAGCTGTTAACACAGAGGTAAAATTCTTCATACAGTAGTGTGACCCAGTGAAAGTGGGGTAATCAATTAATGCAGGCACTTTATGCACAAACCTTCCTGTATCCATTTATAACTCTGCCTTGCACTGAGCAGCACTACTATATGGAGAGTTTTTCCTCTGTGTTAACAGTTTGTGTAAGCATAAAGAATAGTGATCATATTATGTTTAGTGGTTTAATATAACTTATTTTTAAAAAGAAAACTTTTAATGAATGATTTGTTGTTTTGTAGCATTTGGTTAAAAAAATTGGAACTTATAATATTAAAATATGTAAAATTGCATATATATATATTGTAACGGAAACCCGCCGATCGAAGGCTTAACTTCCCTTTTATTTATATATAATGGGGAATTCTTAAAATTCAAGATCGACCACTTTCCGCTACCACAAGCAGAGAGAACATATGGACATAAACGAGTCTATATCCGTACTTGACCGAACCTGTAACTATAGGGGTCTAGTCCCAGGTTATTTTTTCCGGTCAACCGTCTCTCGACTGCTGTAAGATTTAACAGAATTACAGCGCTTGGATATTTATAAATTTTAATGGGATCAAAATACTGCACCACTAGTTTCACATGTTAATTCAGTACTCAAAATGAGCAATAATTATTTCCCAAACCCTACGAATATATTACTCTTTGGAGTGGTGAAGAATGAGATGAAACAGATTTAAATCAATAATAAATATATTTAATAGAATAAATTAACAAAAAAAGAAATTCTTTAAATCATTTACACACAATAAAAAAACAGATTATATGCAATAATGCTATGAGTAAACAAAATAAAAAAATCATATAAATGATTGTACATTTATAAATCTTCATTCCGGATATATATAAAAAAGTTAAAGAATGTCTTTATCATTCAAAGTAAGAATTTGGCCATTGTCTCAATAAAGGTATGTGCACATGGAAATACAAAATGTAGTATACATATTTACCTAGGTTTTAAGTCTCTGAATTAATTTGAAGTCTTGCTGACCGCCACGTGGAATTTCTCCACTTCTTTAGCAGAGAACGGTCGCTCTTAAGTTAGATTTTGGTTGTGGGAACTCCTCCGCATTTAGGAGCATCAAGGACCAGGCACAACAAACTCTCCGGCAGGTGCTGTGTTGGCAGTTGTTACATCTAGATGGGAACCATTAGCACAGTGAGTCTGGATCGGCAAGCGATCACGACGGCCCTTAGCCAGCCATTCTTGATGAGGCACCGATGTTAGAAATCATATCTTGTTAACTGTGGCTGCTTATTATTGGAGCAGTATGTCCACCAATGTCTTGACAAGAAGTCCTCAACTCTACTCCTGTTTTTTAATTAATTAATTAATATCCTTTATTTTCAAATTCTTTCCTTATCTTGATCTCCTGCTTGGTTTTTCTTACACACCTTTTTACTTTACAATGCTTTCAACAACTTATACAAAATTACTTTTAATTTGATATAATTTTATAATATAATATTTTACATTTATTTATCAATCACTTTCTTTAATAAAATTATTTCATTTTGACATGCAATAAACCTTGCTCTCTTTATTCATACATTCACATATGCATTTCATTTTCGACAAAATGTGTAATTTTAAGAATAGATCTTTATCTTCCGTTGTATTCTAAATTTTACTTATATTTTATTAAACTCCCCAACTACCGCTTTTTTTTACATCATTAAGTTTCTATTTTATTTATATTTCCTTTCTCATTTTTTTTAATCTTACACTAAACACATGATATCGATATTTCTAACCTTAATATTTCTATTCTTTCTAAAATCTGAACTTTGGAGGGTAAAAGATAAGAATCTTTTCGATTCTAATTCCCTCTCTTTTCTTAATTAAAACATTTCTTTGTTTATAATTTTTTAATCTCACTTTTTAATATTCCAAACACAATATTTAATATTCTTTAAATGTTAAGTATCTATATGTGTGATCGCAGTATGTGCGATTATCACAATATATATATATACACACATACGTACAGTATATACAGAATGCATAAGCTGCAAAAAATTATTTCTGAAATGTATATGATAATTTTATTTATAGAAAGTGAACTATACTGGGATTATTAATTAAATAATTGAGGGCTTCATTGAAAAGTGAATGGTATTTTCATTTATCATATGCATCATCTAGGATTTATAGTTAGATCATATTTAGATTTTTTAATACTAAAGATTTCCCCAAGAAAACTTGGTATTATTAATGTGGCTGATTTAAGTTAAAGAATAAAAGGTTCAATGATAATCTTACTAGTCAGATGAGTGTTAATGTGCTGAGCTGAAAACAAAATCTCACATTTGTAGTATATTGCAATCTTTACTATTGACGATGGCATATACTCTCAGATTCTCACTATGATTTACCTTTACTTTTATAATATATAATCTTACCTGCATTTATTTATATTACTTTTATCAACAGAGAAGTTTAAGAGAATAATGTAAGAGAATGTTTTTGCCCATGCACTTTAGTGCAATGATAGGCTGATGAACTTCCATGCTTAAAATACTTGGATTGAATTCAGTTTTTGATTACTTAATTTATGGTTGCTTGTTATTGTTATTGTTGTTGTTATTGTTATTATTATTATTATTATTATTATTATTATTATTATTATTATTATTATTATTATTATTATTATTATTATTATTATTATTATTATTATTATTTTCACCACCAGGGGTTTTTGAAAGTCATGGATTATATAACAAGCTTTTTATAACCAAAATTTGTTACTTTATTGGAAGAAAACATGAAGTAATTTTTTAAAACTTTATTTGGATACTTTGGTATTAGAGCTGAGACACAGAGCGTGTATTAGACCCACTGGACCTGTTGACATTTATATCAATCCTCCAATGGCTTTGTGATGTCACCAAAATGACAGGTACATGACTCTTTCTCGAAAAACAAAAATGAATGTGTACATGGCTCTTTTGGCAACATCTCCAAAGTTATCAGGAGGTGGTTGATACGAATGTCAACAGGCCCAGCAGGTCTAATACATGCTCTGTGTCACAGCTCTAAAAATGAGTACATTCTAAAAAAATAGTAACACATAATACAATGGAATTCAAAGAAATATTGCAAGATTTTTAACAAAAAGTGTAGTATATATTCAGTAGATGATTATTGAGAAATCAAGATAATATTGTAGTGAAATTCAAACAAATATTGTACAAAATTTAAAAAAAAAAAATACGAGTAAATCTGAAAACTTTTAAAAATGATGCAGTAAATCTAAAAACGTTTAAAAATGACGCATTTCCAAAAAAAAAAAAAACAGCAAATGCAATGCCATTGATGGTTTTAGATATTTCAATATTTTGGCAGGTTTTTAACAAAAAATGTAGTAAATATTCAATAGATGATTATTGAGAAATCAAGGTAATATTGTAGTAAAATTCAAACAAATATTGTACAAAATTGAAAAAAAAAAAAAAATACGAGTAAATCTAAAAATTTTTAAAATGATGCATTTCCAAAAAAAAAAAAGAAATAGCAAAGACGACACCATTGATAATGGTTTTAATAGTGCAATATTTTTAACCAAAAATGTGGAATATATTCAGTACATGATTATTGAGAAATCAAGGTAATATTGTAGTGAAATTGCAATGGAATTCAAAGAAATATCGCAAGATTTTTAACAAAATATGTAGTATATATTGTACAAAATGTAAAAAAAACAAAAAAACAATACGAGTAAATCTAAAAATCAAAAAAAAAAAAAAAACTCATGCCATTATTGGTAAAAATTTCTAATTAAAAAATGTAGGAGAAACCATAAAATAACCTTAATTTTTAAGTAAATTTACCAAGTTCAGACAAATAGTGTACTAAATGTACATGAAATATCTAAATATTGTGGAAATTTCAAAGTCATACTGAAATTTTTAAAAACAATACATTTTGATTTCCAAAAAAACAAATGCAATGCCATTAATTTGTAATTGAAAAACCTACAAAACAACCTCAAATGATTTTAATTTTTAACTACTTTTTATATAAATGGATTAAGTACATTTTTGTGATACTGTGAAATATTGAACAGGGAAATTCGGTTATTTGAATGTCTTCTACATAGGCCCAAAATGGACACCTGCTAACATTTTTGGCATATGATTGGAAAGAATGCCGTGATTTTAATATTTCACATAAAAATTTATTACTATTTTTTTGGATAAATGACATACATAGTCTACTAAAAATTATCCTGGGGGAAATATTCCCTTATATCATTTAATATTGCCAAGAAATGTCCTCATTTTTGTGTGAATTCTCTGCCACATAAACTCCGCTAGATACGAGTTGAGGTGTTATCTCACTGTGCCTCGTTGATGCTTGTTTCTCCATTTGGCAGAAACCCACAGTCTCTCAATACTTTGGGTGTGCACTCCAGCATTCAGATTTATAAAATTAGTGGTGTGATTTACTTGGAAGTGATCATAACTGGGTTCACATAATTCTTCTGTTTTATAAGCCTTCCAACAATCGGAATATATTGTTGAACCCTCTTCAACATTGCTTCAAATGTCTTCCATTAGAGTTTTCACTGTCCGATCTTTGATTTGGATAATGAATCATTCATCTATTTCCCGACATAATCCACCAAACATCCATTGTTTTGGGAGTATTCAGCTTGCATGATTTTTCCTTCTAGAAAATAAGCTTTCATCTATTTCCACTATTTTGTTAGGTCCTCCAATTTTGCGGTGTACGCAATTTAACATAACCATTGTGCAAATTTCTCTCATATAATTGTTTCAATGAATGACTGTTTTACTTGCCAAACTGCGCTCATGTTCTCCCCATTCGATTGATGTTAGTTTCCATGACCAGCTATAAATCAACTGTATTGCAGTTAGAATAGGAATTTGAGAGCCTTCCAGCCACATCTGCTTCTGTATACCAATTTTTTTGTCACATCCTTGGACATTGCAATGCCATTGCTTATCTGATGTATGAACATACAAGGCCATATTATGTTCATTTGGACAGACTTTCACTAACAGCAGTATGCCTCACTCTTGGAAATATTTGACTGCTTCAATCTCAGTAGTAGGTAATTTCCATATATTAATCATTGTAAAAATCTCACAGAAATCTCAATAAAGATCAAAAACACACACAGAAATCTCAATAAAAACCTCTCAGAAAACACAGAACAATCTAATGTGGTGTTAACCCAAAAGATTGCACTGATAAGGAAAGACATGTTTTGACACCTCTCTCTCGGATTATACAATTGTGAGTACCATTGGTCATTCCATCATTGCGATATCATCTTTTAATACTTTTGTTATGGATTACTGTCTTTCAATTGTGAGTGCCAATCATTGTTCCAATAATCATTGTGGATGTGAGAAGTCTCCCATCTCCCCAACATTACAGTTCGTTCCATCATCGCATTATCACATGTAAGGAAAAACACATTCTCACACATTTGTTTTCTTTCAATTGTGAGTGTCAATCATCATTCCAAGAGTTGTTGTGGATGTGAGAAGTCTCCTATCTCCCCAATGTTGCAGGTTTAATACCAAAGTATCTCTATTTGTAAGGAGATAATATATCACTGAATTTAATTTATTCTATTTGGATTGCTCTAATTTTAAACATATGGATTTTTTAGGAAATCTTGCCCTTTATATAATGATTCAATTTATGGTAGCCAAAAAGTGTTAATTGCTCAATGAATTGTTTTAAATTTCATATTGATTGTTTAATATCTGGAATATGTATATTCTTAGAAGTAATGGCCAGGATAATGTTGTATGTCCAACTCATTTAAAAATATGTGAATATATAAACAACCAATCTGGCTGCTATAAATTCAGATATAGAAATGACTCTTTGTGGAAAATGTTTAACTGAAATTAATGCTGATGAGTTTAAAATTGTTTATGGAAAAAGTGTAATAGATATTTTCATTTAAAGAGTATAGAACTAGAAGCTATAGATTTAAATTTATTAGTTGATCAAGATTACAATAATTTTATTTGTGTTGATTGTCAAAATTTTGTTCAAGGAAAAAATATTTCTTGTTATGAAACAATTTTAAGTGATGGAACTCCCTCAGGGCATGAAAATGGGTCATGTTTATAGTTTTTGTTGCAGAATATTGCAGATTCAGATTACTGGTTTATTGACAAATATAGCTAATTTAGCTAAAAAGATTGATAATCTGGCTAATGAAAATCAAAAATTGAAAACTATTATTTTGATAAATAGTAGTGATTTTAAAATTTCTGAAAATAATATACCATTAATTTCTAAACAAATTAAATTTTCTAAGATAGACAAGCAATATTGTGAATAATGATAAAAGATTTGCTCCCCCACTCTCCATTTTTGAAGACAAAAAAAGTCTAACTCAAATTTCTAGTACACCTGAAATAGAATTTGTTAATGAAAGTCTGAAAAGTGAAGAGATTAAAAAGACGAAAATTAGGAAGAAATTGCCTTTACAAAATGAATTAAATAAAGGAACAATTATTGATAAAAATGTAGCTTCTATGGAAGCAGAGAAATTAATTGCTGAAAATTTATCTTATCAACAATCTAATTTTGAAAAAGAAAATATTATTTCTAATAATGGTATTAAGACATGAAGTGACGTTTTATCTGAAGGTCTGACTGTAGAGAATAAAAATCTTAAAACAGAATATTATAATAATAATCAAGTTAAAAGCAGTGGTCATTATTTAAAAAAAAGATATTGACTCAGAGAAGGATTTGAGTTGATGACACATAAGAAAAGAAATGTAAAATCTAATACATTTAACGAAAATGCTATTATAGGAAATCTTGCTGACACATGGTTAAAAGCTATTCCTGTTAAACAAAAATATAAGATTCTTTTTGACAAAAATTAAATCCAGAAATTACATCAAAAGAGGTGATTTCTTACGTAAATGGAAAAACTAGGTACAACTGGAGTATGTCATAAGTTTATACCTGTAAATAAATTGTATTCTTTATTTTATATTTTTGTAAAAGAAAATGATATGAATGAAATAATTAATTCAAATTTTGGCCTGCAGGCATTTATGTTTATTTTATGGGAAATTAAATAAAGATTTATTTGTTAATGAACTAATAAAGGATCAGGTAGTTGAGAATAATATTAGCAATGCATAATGAATTATTGCATTTATAATTTTTGCAGAAGAGTATGATCTAATAGCCTTGACAGAAACATGGCTGAATTATGAATTTGTTAATGATCAGATTGTAGATCATAGATACTTATTGTATAGACTTGATCCAGTAAACTTTAAGCTTTCAAGAGGTGGAAGTGTTTTTTGGCTGTTAAAAACAATGATGTAATAAAGTGAGTAAATATAATCAATTCTATTTGGATTGAAATGACATTAGGATATCAGCTGTTTTGGGTTGGTAATATATATTCTTCTTTATATTAATATAATTGAAATTGATTTATATATACCAAAGGAAACTTAGGCATCATAAGTTGTTTATGAAATCAGGATCAGTATGTTATAATAACTTTACAAATTTTAGAAGATTATTTAAAATCATAGAAAAAATTGATTTCAGAAGATATATTGAGAAACTAGAGAGCTACATAAATTGCAATTCGAATTACTTTTGGTCATTCATTAAAAAGCATTCTGGTATAAAAAATAAAATGTCATTTGACAATGGGAATCTTACAGCTGATGATTTTTCTAATTACTTCTCATTGTACAAGAAAAAATGTGCTATCTAAATCTTACACAACTACTGCTTCTAAAACTAACAATTTGATAGGTATTGACTCACCAAATTATGATGATGTTTTATTTGCAGTAAAACAGCTGAAAAATAAAAAAATTTGGGGTACGATATATAACCTGTTTTTATTTACAAAGGATGTGCTGAACTGCTAGCTCTGGTGCTTTGTTGTATCTTTAATATTACTTTACAACAGAGTATTTTTACTGATTCATGGAAAGTTGCAAAAGTTATACCAATATCAAAATTCAAGTCAACTGATGTTGGTAATTATAAACTTATTTCATTATTATGTACAGCTGGAAAAACTTTGAAAAATGTGTGTATAATAAGATAATAAAGTAAGTAGATCATTATTTAAAACACAACATGACTTTATATTAAGTAAATCTGTTAGGATTAATTTGATACATATTCAAGATGCTATTGCAAATGCAATTGATAACAGGTTGTAGCTAGATGTAATTTATTTTAATTTAAGCAAAGCATTTGACCAAGTAGATCACTCCAGGTTGATTAGTAGATTGCATATTATTGGTTTTAGTTGTGACTTTCTGCAGTGGTTTGTATCTTTTGTCTCAAATATTCAGTCCTAATTTTGTTTCTTTTGGATCTACAAGATCATATACATAAGTTATTAATGCTGGAGTACCTCAAGGAAGTATACTTGGACTACTATTCTTTTCAGTTTATTGTTTGGATATAAAGCAGTGTGTAGTTGGTTCTAATATTCTTTGCTGTGCAAATAATATTAAATTGTATTAAGTTATTAATAATTTTGATGATCAGAAAATTTTACAGTCTGATATCAAAAGATTTCAAGATTGCTGTATAAGAAATTATATGATAATTAAAAAATATTGTGTAATATCTTTTTCTAAAAAATCACCTACAAGTATGTTCAATTATACATTAAATTCAAAAAGTATTTCAAGAAAAGAATATAAAGATTTAAGTATTAATTTTAATAATAATGGGACATTTAATAACAATATTCAATATATTATCGAAAAAAATTATAAAATAATGGGTTTGATTCTCAGAAACTATAAAATGTTTGAGAGAAATACATGTGTATATTTGTTTCATACATTTGGTTTTTACCTATTTTAAATTGGATCTGTGGTCGGATCTGTGATCTGAAACTCTTGTAAATTAAGTAATAGATTAACACTGGAAAAGATTTATAAAAACTTTCTAAGATATATTAAATATGAAATAATATATGAGTCAATGCACTCTATAAAAGACGAATCTATACTGATATAAAGTATTTTTAAAAAATTACATCAAGTATAATAGAGGTGAGAAGTTGCCAAACAACATTATCATTTATGATGAAAATAAAAAAATACGAAATTAAAAAATTTATATAACATTCCAAGGTTTAAAAGTGGAACATTAAAAAATTCATTATTAATAAGATTACCTAAATTGGATAATAAATACTTTAGTGCTGTTAATATATTTGAAACAAATGATAAAACATTTAAAACTAGTGTACAAAAACTCTGCAAATGTTTTGTGAGCTAGATTACCTATATATCTGTTAAATGTACTAAATTTAATTAAAATTAAATAATAATAATAATAATTATTATTATTATTGTTATTGTTATTATTATTATTATTACTATAGTAATAGCAGCATTGCAATGAATAGAATTTTGGGGCTCAACATTTTACTTGATGCTCAAATGTCACATGATTGAAACTAATCTCATGGTATAAAGTAACTTTTTTTATAACAAATATCGTACTTAAACACTACATGGTTATGTTTAATTTAAAAAAAACTTATATGTTAATTTTTAACTTAAGTTTAAAGTTTATATCTAGACTAAGTACAATAATTTAGTTTAATAAATGATTAGCAATAATTATTAATATATTTTTATCTGGTCATTATCAAAGAGTGTAGAAAGTTTGATACTTTTAAGTAAAAGTGTAACGTGTTTTTTTTTGCACTATCAGTAGCTCAGTACTCTAGGACTGGATTCTTAGCCTATTGATAATTAAAATGTGTGTTTCTGAAGTTACTTAATGCAATAGTTTCTGTTATTTTTTTTATTAAATAGCTTCTGGAAATATTGTTTTTATAGCACTAAACCTCCAAATATGAAGTACTACATTTAATTATCTTATTGAGAGCAAGAAGATAAGCAATTTCAGACCATTCCTGTCCTAGAATGGTTCAAAGCAATATTAGAATGATGTACTTGAGAATTAATAGTTCATGGATCACAATTCAACTCTGCCATTTCTGGTACTCAAACATTATATGAATTTTCAAGTGGCAAACTATCGATTGCTTATTGATAATGAACAAAACTTCTATTGCTTGTTATCTATTCTCTATAAATTTGTTGATAAAACCTGTAGAAAAAAGTTGGATTTCACTCAACTGAGAGAATAGGCAAAATTTAAAAGTGAATTTTATACTATGGATTATCTATAAATAATAACTAAAACAATTTAAATGATGAGATGAATAACAACTTCTGGTATATTTAGATTTCATAGATGTTTTGGATTATGTATATATGCCAGTTGTGAATAATGTTTTTTTTTATAAAAAAAAAAATGAAGGAAGTAAAAAGAACTTGCGTTGAAATGATTAAAACAAGTGATACATTCAGAAGGGCTTAAAGCTTTACACCGGAGAAAGTTCAAGACTCTAAATGAATAATGATTATTTGAATAGACTTAGATTAATCGAGGGTGTTTTTAATAATACTGTAATCAAAAATTTGTAATCTTTATTTAGCCAGTTTTGCAAAATTGTTGAAGTAATATTAAAGTAAAGTTTAACAATTTGATATTACCTTAGAGACAGTAGTATTTATTATTCATTTGCCAATGATAATGCATTCTGCCATCATAACTAAGCTGAGTGAATTTGATCTTTGTTAAAGATGTATGTTTATTAAATCCAACATTACATAGAAAGTAAATATATAATTTTTTCTTAAAAAGAAAACTTTCAATGAGTAATTTATTGTTTTTAACATTTAGTTAAAAAACAACTTAGTATACTAAGAATTTATTGGATTACATTTGTTATTCACTATAAGAATGAGTCATGCAGTGAACTGCAGAACATGAGCTGTTAATTGAGAACTGATAATCAGAAGATAATCAAAAATTCACACTTTTACAAAATTTGTTTGTATTAATTTTTCCTTTTTTTTCTGTACAAAATCACTTTATATCATACTTATTTACATTTAATAAATTTATTGGAAAAAATATTAAAATAAAGCCAAGATTACAAGAAAACGAAAAGGGATTTTAAAAAATATTTTGGCAACACCAGAGGCAAAAAAATAATGATTTAGGAATAGTATTATTGCTGCCATTGTACAGATTAAAGAATTGAACTAAACAGATGTACAGCAGAATAATACACAATTGAATCGCAAGAAGCTTCCTTTAAAAGTCTGTTGAAATGAGATAATGAAAAATGGAAATTTGTTGAATAATTATGGCAAAGATCTGTAGAGAAACCTTTTCTGAATCAGTATGGATGACTTGCTTGCCTTCTGAATATTTTTTAGGCCAGAGAATATTTTATCAGAATTTCACCGTAGTAGTAATAATTTCAAGTTATTACTACTGAGTTGCAATTCACAACTGAAGTTTTAAGATATTTGGGTTTTTTTTTTTTTTTGGGGGGGGGGGGGTAGCTAATTACTTCTGGAATTTTTTTATTGTGGTAAACCTCTTCCAATCATTACTGCATTTATAGTTCTCATGATTATTATAACTTATATAAAATTCCAAAATATGATTATTATAATAAAATATATATATATTATAATGCCTGAACCATTCTTTTAATTCTATTTTAATTCTCACTCAATTGCTCACCAATATCTAATTTGGGGCTCAATCTGTCATTTGGGTAGTCGAATATCACGTGATTTGCCGACCAACTAATAGTTCTATTTTTTAAATCTTTGTTTATTGTATGTTGGAAATTTTATTTACACTTTCACTTCAGAAAATTTCATTTAGATTAATATTATAACTGTAGTAATGTGTTTGTGCGCACATGTGTAGATATATTGCATTCTAATTGTCGTTTTTCTAAATAAAGCAACACTTCTTCCTGTGATATTGATTACTGTTTTTAAAAAAGTGAAATTTTACTCTTCAATTTTATTTTAGTTGTCAGTGGAAGGCGCAATTGTCCTGTTCTCTTTAAAGGCTAATGATGACCGCCTGGGATGGTAATTCAGTTCCACTAATAAAAATCTATTTATAAATGGCCCAATGATTCTTGATGTTCTTTATTTCAACCAATTTTCTTTTTCTCTTTTAAAAATGTGTCTGTATCCAAAGTATCATATTGTCAAAGAATGACTACTTAATTAGCCATTTATTCCACTGGGTAATTACTCAAAGTAAAAACTAAAATTACTTTTTCTTTTTTGCAGAAAATCAACAAATAAATTCATTAAGCATCACATGATTACATTTCCTATACGAGCACATTAATTGTTGATAAACAGAGCAAAACTCTCCATACAGTATTGCCACCTGTGCTAAACAGAGTAATCAATGGATGCCAGAAGGCTTGTGCATAAAATCCCTATCCAATGCCTACTCATCCAATATCCCCAGACTAGTTTCTGGCTTGTGGCCTTCGTCAGTGAGGAGCTTTGGATCTGAGAGCACTGCATCTAGATCTTAGGATCTAATGCAACCCTCTAGCAACCACCTTTTATCCATTGATTACTCTGTTTAGCACAGGTGGCAATACTGTATGGAGAGTTTTGCTCTGTTTATCAACAATTAATGTGCTAGTATAGGAAATGTGATCATGTGATGCTTAATGATTTAACACCAATCCTGCCTAATAGGATAGTGGTGGCTATGGTTGTAAAAGAGCCAAAGACACCAAAATGTATGGGTGCTGAACTGAGTTCAGATCCATATGACTATATAAGCTATTGAGCTTAGATTGAAAATATTTTTTGTGTTTTCAATTTCATTCTCATAGTTTTGTAGTTAAGTAGAGATAAAAGATGGTTGCTAGAGGGTTGCATTAGATCCTAAGATCTAGATGCAGTGCTCTCAGATCCAAAGCTCCTCACTGACGAAGGCCACAAGCCAGAAACTAGTCTGGGGATATTGGATGAGTAGGCATTGGATAGGGATTTTATGCACAAGCCTTCTGGCATCCATTGATTACTCTGTTTAGCACAGATGGCAATACTGTATGGAGAGTTTTGCTCTGTTTATATAAATAAATTCATCAGTATTATATAATTTTTTAACAGATTTTTAAATGTTTTATTATGTAATAAGTTTGACAGTGATTACAATTATATCAATTCGTTTTCAATTTTATTCTCATAGTTTTGTAGTTGAGATAAAAAGTGACTGCTGGAGGGTTGCATTAGATCTTAAGATTTAGGTACAATGCTCTCAGATCCAAGGCTCCTCACTGATGAAAGCCACAAGCTAGAAACTAGTCGAGGATATAGGATGAGTAGGAACTAGGTAGGGATTTTATGCACAAGCCTTCTGGCATCCATTGATTACTCTGGCTTGCACTGAGTGGCACTACTGTTTGGAGAGTTTTGCCTGAAATAAAGATTCCTGGATCAATTCCAAGCTGAGGAAAATAAATAAATAAAGCTAGATCAAGTGAATGGAAGTTCTGTTTGGATGCTTAATTTCAATGATATTCCAAGCAATAAATAAAAAAATATTATTGATGTTATTACTGATTATTATTATGATTATTATTGTCATTTTTATGAGATCATATATTGGATGACAAACAGATAACTTTGTCTTGTTATATTTTTCTTTCATAGTTATTTGAAACATGCAAAAGATATGTTAAATAAATTAAATACTTATAAAAAAAAATCAAACATCTTTTTTAAAATTATGCTAAAAATTATTACTATGTAAAAATATGCTGAGTGGTAATAAATAAAAGATTTGTCTTTTATGGGTGTTTGTTATCACATTTCATTTGGTATAGTGTTTTTTTTTGAATAATTTAACCCAGGGATGAAAAAGACAGGCCCAAAAGTTAAAATTTTCAAAAATATTTTTCATCTGATGGTGGAAAAAAAAAATGCAAATATATACATCTAAAGAAAAAAATTTAAAAATCTGTTTGTTTAATTAAATATGTTTATTTAATTTTAGTGTGGAAATTATTATGTTTAACTTGTTTAATTGATCTTATATACTTTAATCTTAAATGATTTTCTGAGCAATTCATTATATGACAAATAAATAATTTATGCATTGCCAAGAATATATGATGCATAATGTCATGATTAGTATATCTATTTGTCTTGACCTAAACTGGAAATTTAAATCTGGTTGCTTGAAATTTTTTTGAAATTAACAAAAATTTCCAAACAAACTTAAGATTTTTTGAATAGCCAGCATAGCTAAGCATTCAATTATGGATCAGTAAATGTGCAAGTAGATATTCTTAACTAAATGACAAAACAAAAAAGGAAAAACCCAATAACCTTCATTAACTGACATTTTATTAATCTGGTGAATAATATTTTTCCTTCACTATTTCTCTTTGTAAAAAAAAATATTGTTGAAGAGACCTTTAACTTGAAACAGATTTTAGGGCAAAAGTTTTTTGTTTGATCATTCACTGTAAATTTGTGTTCTTATGTTAATATAATTTATTGATAGCTTCAATCAATAGTGTTTCTAGAATAGATAGGAATAAGCAAGATTCTATCCATGATTACATTCTTGGTACACATTAAGTTACATTAATGAGCATTAAATTATAATAGAGTGAATAGAGTGACAGACGTACAAATTTGTCTCATCATACACTAAAATGCTTTTATATATTTATTTTAAATATATAAAAGATATGTGTTAAATAAATTAAATACAAAAAAATTGAAAATCTTTAAACTTTTTGCTGTTTTTATAGTTATAACCTATAAAAAATATATATAGAATGGAGAGAAAAAATTCAAAACTATAATTTTTGTGATATTACTTTAATTAAATACAAACACAAATAAAAAGTAAAGCATATTGTTTATACATGCAGAATAATGTTTTCAAGTTAAAGTTGATATTTTTTTATTTTTATATGTATTTGAGATTAGACAAACAATCACATGAACACACTAATATATTTTCTTTGTATCTGCCTAATTATCATGATAATCATAAATTAAATATAAATTCCAACATTTTCAAGTTGAAATTGATATCACTATCATTCACATTAATACACTAATATTACATCTTCATTATGTTTGAAGCACATTTATCATGGTAATCACAAATTAAATATAAATTCCAACATTTTTATATACTTGTTTTATATTTCAATTTTTATCAAAATATTTTAAACTTATAAATCCTCTCAAAATGAAATTTATTTATTGTATGATCAGTTGTTCAGAAATTCAAATGATGTTTAAGAAACAAAAAAACATGCTGTGCAAAACAACTGCATAATTAATTGATCATACTAAGATTTAGCTCTTAAACCCACTATTGGGTTAAACTAATTAGGATAGAAAGTGAAATATGTATTTACATAAAACATATAGATATGAAATACATGCAGATGTAGAAAATACAGAATATATAGAGGATATTTGTGTATATATATATATCACATATATTAAAACAAAAGAACTCATAATGTAGGTATAAGAACATTAATTAACACAATTATAACTTAGGGTTTAAAAATAAGCCTGTGATTCATACTATTTCCCTATGTTTTTATTCTATAAAAAATTGATGAGAAAGTTTTTGTTCTGAAGTTTTTATTTTATTTCTACCAAAATAAAGTTTCATATGACTGATACTTTACATTTAATCTGTCATTGATATAGTGTTTCCCCCAAAATAAGACAACCAGAAAATAATCCCTATCTTGATTTTTTAGAATGCTAATAATATAAACTCAAGTTAAGATCATCAGCCAGATAGGCACCTTTTCTTTATCCATTGAAACATGTGCTGGATGACTTGAATTATAACATAATGAATGTATAAATAAATAATATTATTGATATTAATGCTTTAAATAAATGATAGTATAAATCATATGGTACTTATATATTTTATGGCTGAACATATTCAACAAACATAATTCTATTTTTATAGAGAAACAATTTCCTCTCAGCTGAATCTTGGACTTAAGGTAATCAATTTATTGACTAAACAATTTAATAAACTTTCAAAATTTTATCTACCTCAAACCAATATATTGGACAAGTTATAAATTCATTTGTATATTTTTGGCTACTTGGTTTACTTATATTTAATACTTAGATTTAGAAGGCTTGATTTAAATAAACAAAATTAAAAGTATGTAAAGCACTTGAAAGAGAAGCTATAAAGAGTGCTAAAATATTAAGTGCTTAGTGCTTTTGAGGCGGGTTGCTAGAATTTCATCATGGTAAAATAAAAATACATTTGATTTCTTAAACAATTTTTCCTTCTAAAAGACTTTAAATAATGAAGTGATTTTAATAATCAAAGTTTAGCTTAAGACACATCTCAATGCAAAATTTTCTTCATCCTTTTTGTTATCTTTTTTATTTTGGCACACAAAGGCTACATGGTGTCAATAGAACATTTCACTTCTAGTACCTATCTATAGTGATCTGGATTTAAATTTCAGCTGGCTAAAAGTTGTAGCTTTTTTTCAATTTTAACTCACACTGAGAATATTTTTTTTAAGTAGCCAGCACTTAGCCAAGTCAGTTAAGCATCCAATAACGATCACTTAATGGGAATTTACTTTAGAGAATCAAATAAAGTTGTAAATTTGCTCAAAATTCAGCATAGTATCTAACTATCAGTGAGCCTGGTGAATAATGCTTTTTAAATGTCTGGGGTCCTGTTTAAGAGGTCTTTACCCTACATTGGCCTATTTAATGGTTGTTTTATTTAATTTAGCATAAGTAGCACACTCACGCAATCTTATATATACTGTAATATTAATTATAAAACTGAACATTTTTTTACTTGTTCGTGCTTTTTTTTTTTTTGTATTCTCTACTATATTTGACCCAGTAATATTTTCTTTCGAAAGCTAGTTTAAGTCTAATACGTTGAAACTTTTTTTTTTTTTTTTTTGCATGTGTGACTCATTTTTCAAAAATAGCATTACATTTCTACTATTTTAAGAGTTTTAATACTAACTTCTTTTCTTTAGTCTAATAAAAAGTTTTTTTTTTTTCAATTACTATAATGTTTTCTGTTACTGAAAATAGAGCCTCGTAGTATACCCGCCTCTTATATTTATGTCGTATGTTTGAATTTAGATCAAATAAAAAAAAAAACTTTTTCAAATTTCAATCGCGTTTAACATTTTTTATCAGTTAGATGGTCCATAAACCATTAAGCTATGTATTTGGTATTGACTAGCAAATAGGTATTTAATTATTTTTATCTAGAGGTAATAAAACAGTCGAAAAAATTATCAAACCTTCATCACACTACAATTGAAAAAAATCTGATGTGTATTGTTTTCTCCTTCACTATAGGACTTTGAAGGGGTTTTTTTTTTTTTTTCGCAATGGGCTATTTTAGCTTTATTTATTTTTAATATAGCATGATCAATAAATACTTTTGCCTTTACATTAGGCATACATATCCAAATAGTTTCTATATTAAGTTATTTTTAGACACTAATCCTTTGGCAGTGAATGTTATAAAAAATAATTTAAATAACTGTTGATTGTTTTGAATAGAAGTTAGTCATTGTTTTCCATTGCATGCAAAATAACTATAAAAACTTTACATTAAATATATACAATGTCAAAGATGTTTCAGTTATTTCAAACAATAGTTTTCAGTTATTTTTTATTTTTACTAGACAGATTTTCTGCAATGGTGGAGACATTTCTGATTTAATATAATAAAAGCTGCCAATTAATGATTAATTTTTAGTAATTTATTATAATACTGAATGTCTTAAATAAGTTACTGGATGTTGAAATAGGTATAAATATATTTGAAGATATATACATTCCAAAGATCCTATATAACACATTTCTTACTATAGTTGCCGTATTATATGAAAAAATAGACAAACTCCTCTGGATGTCCCTTCAAATTTATTTACATCTAATTCAAAGTGCATTAACCTCTTTTTTTATATAAATGTTTATATTAATTTTTTTATATTAGATTTTAAAGAACATTAATCTCTAATTTTTTCTTGATTAGTGAGCAGCCACATTAAAATAGATTAATTAAAAGTAAGTAACCGTAAGGCTAATTATTTGTACTTTAACACCAAATTGATTGCCATTGCAGTATTAATATAACTTGAGCAGCTGATTTCTGTGAGTGGATTGTTGTGCTCCAAATCACCCGATAAAAAAAGTTATTCCTGAAATGTACATATACTGTTGAGTGCTATATCATTTTTTTTATGCAATATGACAGCTATAATAAAAAATGAATGATGCATGATGATTGTAGCTCATATCTCTTCAAATTTTAACTTGTAGTGAAGTAAGTTTGTTATCTTAAAAATGGCTATTGAAGGTGTACATTTGGTCAAACATCCAAAAATTATATAACCATCAAAATTCAGTTTACTTATAGCTTGTATGATTTGAAATACCAGGCATTCTAAAACCTGTAGCCTAATTGTAAATATAGGGATTTGAACTCAGACTTCAAGCCACTTCACTATCCACACTATCTCATACTATTGATATAAATTTCCACACACATGCAGAAAAGATAAATAATCACCAATATACATATTTTGTGCTAAACCAGCACTCATCAGTTGGTCCAGATTATTATCTCTCATACATATATATAATCAGTGCTTAGTTTATATTAAGATAGCACATTCTTACACTTTAATAGACAGGCTTCAACCTACTCCAATCTTAACTCCTCAGCCAACCATACCATTGAAAATCTGATGATAAAAATTCCCAAATCCCATGCTGATGCCAATATTGTTGTCATACCCATGTTGACCTGAAGTCACTCTGACCCCTAATGTATAGAACAGTATCCATTTAAATACATATATTTAAATGTGCATATTGGTGATTATTTATCTTTTCTGCATGTGTGTGGTCATGTGTATCAGTAGTATGAGATAGTGTGAATAGTGAAGTGGCTTGAAAGTCTGAGTTCATATCCCTTATATTTACAATTAGGCTCAGGTTTAAGAGTGCCTGATATTTCAAATCTTACATATTAAGCCTGCAAGCTGTCCATCCCTCTATGTATTTAAATGGATACTGTTTTATACACGAGGGATCAGAGTGACTTCAGGTCAACATGAATATGACAACAATATTGGCAGCAGCATGGGATTTGGGGAATTCTATCATCAGATTTTCAAGGGTATGGATGGCTGAAGAGTTAGAGATTGGAGTAGATTGAAGCCTGTCCATTAAAGTGTAAGGATTTGCTATCTTAATATAAATTGAGCACTGATTATTTATTTGTATGAAAGATAGTAATCTGGATCAACTGATGAGTGCTGGTTTAGCATAAAATATGTCTATTACTGATTATTTATCTTTTCTGCATATGTGTGGTTGTGTGTATCAGTAGTATTAGCTAGTGTGGATAGTAAAGTGACTTTAAAGTTTGAGTTCAAATCTCCTTTATTTATAGTGTGTATGCAATATAGTACATTGAAAAGCAGTTTTGTTGATGTAAATTATCTCTGAACATGGAATTGTGGTTAATAACCAAACATCCTATTATAATTGTGACAGTTGATATTGATCAAGCAATAAAAAAAAAAACCCAAATATTGTCAGTAACAATTTGCCATTACTTTGTGTTTAACTCTTAAAGTGTTAATAATTAAAATATTCATTGTAAAACAAAAATGGAAAAACAATATTCTATATACAAAAAGTGAAACAACTTTAAATAACAGGGCAAATGATTTCCAGTGACATTACATGTAGGAACAGCAAGAGCAAATCATCTGTTGGTTTGTGAGAGTTTTTTAATGGTATTTCTTATTTGTTTTTATAATTAAACTAAGGGTAACTAGATATTTACTTAGAAATCAATCTTTATAATTGGATGACTTGCTTAAAATCCTCAGTTACCTGAAAAATTTTCTACTTCATCTAGATTCAAAATGAATTAAACACTATACCATGAGTTCTTCAGTATTCATATGCAGATAAATACATTAATAAAGAAATAAAGCACAGCCTTTTTTGGAGCAAGCTAATATGATTTGTAAAATAAGAAATTGGGTAGGCCAAAGACAAATGGGTAAAATAAGAGTTTAAAAAACTAATTAAAAATAAACATGAGTTCAGTGTCTAGTATATAATGAGTAGTGTCAAAGATTAGTTTAATGTTTTAAATACTGTGATGCACTATCTGTTTATCAATAATAATAATTTTCCTGATTTTATTGAAATTTGCTTTCATCAGAGATTAGTATGGCATCATAATTTTAAAATAATTTATATTATTAAATCATATGACAATCATTTTCATGGTTTATATATAAATATATATATATATATTATGATAGTCATTTTCAAAGTTCTTTTATCAGTTTTTTTATCAGTGCATCATGCATTCCTCATCTCAATTCCTCCATATTGTAATCAGTATAAAAGACAAATCAGTTTCTCTAACTACATATTATATTTCAGTAACAATTATCATCAGATGTGCCAAATTATCAAACACTTGAATCTCCATATCATGTTCACAAGCAATATTTCTCTACTATACCACTCTCATATATTCTCCATTACAATTATCTCTATATGGTAATTTATATAAAAGATTATAGCTGGCTAATTAACTGTATAAAATTTGCACTCACAATATATATATTGGTACCATTGTCATTATTGGTGATTCAAATTCAGCTGGCAAAATTTGAAATTCTTATAGGTTACAAATAGACCTAGGATTTGTTTTAACATAATTTATCTGTAATTGACTAATTAACATTTATATTTAGTCAGTTACTGGGTATCTGGTTATTGTTAGCTGAAGTGCATTTTTGGTTGAATTTGAGATGGTCAAATAAATAGTGATGCATTAAGTATGAAAACAAAATTAATACTATTGTAATACAATATTGGTGAAAATTAATCATATTTCTATAGATATAAAGTGGTTTACTTTTACCTTTTTATGCTATTAGGTTATACTGCACATTTGTAGTATATGCAAACAATAGATTGAATTACTACCAATATGTACTATAATGAAATATATACTTGAATAATTATTTGAAAAACCTAGTATATTTTTAACATGTCAACATCATAATTACAACTATCAATATTTTAACAACTCACCATTCAATAACATTCGAATAATCTTTAGTTTTATTTACTTGAATGTTATTGGTCCGCTGATTCACTGTATATTCATTGTTATAATTTGATAATCTTGAATGTAAGGCCAACACACTGAAAGTATATTAGATTTTTAAAACTGACATTGCAATATATGCATTTAGATTTAATTACAATATTTTTAGTCACAAACCGAGTTTTAAAAAACTGTTTATTTCTATGTATTAATTTGAAATAATTTAGAATAACATGTTTGATGTTTGAAATAGACACTGCAATTAGAATTAGAAGGGATTTGAATATAAATTTTCAAGTTACCTACAACTATTCACTCCATCTTATACAGCCAATACACATGACCACATACATGTGAAAAAGATCAATGATCTCCAATATATGCACTTTGTGCTGAACCAGCACTCAACAGTTGGTCCGGATCATTATCTCCTACACACATATATAATCAGTGCTAATTTTATATTAAGATAGAAAATCTTCAAACTTTAATGGACAGGCTTCAATCTTCTCCACCTTCTAACTCATCAGCCATCCATATCATTGGGAATCTGATTATAGTATGCTCAAAGCCCCTGTTGATGCCAATATTATTGTCATACCCATGTTGACATTAAGTCACTCTGACTCTTCATGCATAAGACCTTACTATGTCCAAATAGACAGAAGAGGATGGGCGGACTACAGATTGAATATGTAATATTTAAACACAAGTATATTGTTTATACTGAACTTAATATAATTAGAAGGGATTTGAAACTCAGACTTTCAAGCTTCCTACAGGTATCCACTCCATTCTTATACAACCAATTCACATGACTATACATGTGAAAAAGATAAATGATTGCCAATATATATATATATATATTGTCCTGAATCAGCACTTATCAGTTGGTTCAGATCATCATCTTTCATATATATATATATAATCAGTGCTTAGTTTATATTAAATTAGCAAATCTTCAAACTTTAATGGGCAGGCTTCAATCTTCTTCACCTTCCAACTCTTCAGCCATCCATAAACAAAATACATATATTGGAGATCATTTATCTTTTTGACATATGTGTGGTCATGTTTGGTTGTATAAGATGAAGTAAATGGCTGTAAGGATCTTGAAAGTCTGAATTGAAATCATTTCTAATTACATTATGTTCAGTATAGACAATATACTATTTAAACAACATATCAACCTGTATTCAGCCCATCCTCTTCTGTATATTGGAATGGACATATTAAGATCCTATACATGAGGGGTCAGAGTCATTAAAGCCAATATGGATGTAACAATAATATTGGCATCAACAGGGGCTTTGAGCATTCCATCATCAGATTTTCAATAATATGGATGACTGAAGAATTAGAAGGTGGAGAAGATTGAAGTCTGTTCATTAAAGTTTGAAGATTTACTATCTTAATATAAACTGAGCACTGATTGTATATGTGTGGGAGATGATGATCTGGACCAACTAATGAATGCTGGTTCAGCATGAAATTCATATATTGAAGTTCATTTATCTTTTTTACATATATGTGGCCATGTGTATCAGCTGTATAAGATGGAGTATATAGCTGTAGGGAGCTTAAAAGTCTGAGTTCAAATTTCTTCTAAACAATATATTTGAATTTAAATAATTATAGAAATAAGTTAATCTCAGTTAAGAAAAGGATTAGTAATTTTAGCTGAAGGTTGTTTTTTGAAAGACAACCAATATTAATTTCTACTGCTAATTCTTATTGGTCAATTATATGAAATTGTACCCAAAAATGACTGGAATTGTTCTCTGGTTTGTGCACCTGTTATATTGTAATATATACTTATAATTATAGAAATAAGTTAATTTCAGTTAAGAAAAGGATTAGTAATTAATTATTAGCTGAAAGTTGTTTTTTGAAAAACAACCAATATTAATTTCTACTGCAAATTCTTATTGGTCAATTATATGAGATCGTACCCAAAAATGACTGGAATTGTTCTCTGGTTTGTGCACCTGTTATATTGTAATATATACTTCTGCTGTTACATACTTCTTGCAGGAATGCTTCTGCATCAATATGTCAAATGATACTACTGTGTGAAATCATGGTACCATATAGCATTTTTTTTGTAAAGTGCATTTCACATATTTGGAAGTTTGAACTATTTCAAACAATGATGGCTCAGATGGTTAAAGCATTACCTAAAATTTAATGCCCAAGAATCTAAAGGTCCAGGTTTGAATCCCATGCTAGTATTGCCACTTGTCAGGCCAACAACATCTGAAGAAGAGGGGAGAATAATTCCCCTCATAACATTGTGCATATACTAACCTGATTAATGTGCTATTACTAACAGTTGAATGTATTTGGAATATTTAAATAAAAGTTAAATTTTTCTAAAGACATTCAATACATATATTAGATGATGGAAATAGTCCAATATAAAAATGCAAATGTGAATTTATGTTTTTGTTTACAAAAAACAGCAAGGAAAATAGTTGTAATGCTTAAAACAGATTACAAGCAAGCTGATCTTATAAAGACACAAGTTTTTGAGTGATTTAATTAAAATGTTAAATTCACAATATCTCCAACAATCATAGCATGTGAAATCCAAAGTCAAAGTAAAGCTGATTTTTTTAAAATGAAAGTGACATTTTTCTGTCAGATTTAGTTTGTAATGTTTTTGGATTTTATCTGCTAGTTCTGAAACATTTATGTGATGCAGTAAAACATCTCATATTTTGGCAAAAAGAAGAGTGCAAGCTTCACTCTGACAAAGTATCATCTCTCAAAGCCTTGAGTGTAAAACACTGATTAAATTCAGCATGACCAAGTTTGTCTGTCAGCCATATTCAATCAATCTTACTTCAGATGATTTTGAAAAAATTCTCTTGAATGAAAAATGCCTCAAATTTTTTTTTGTGGGCAAAAATGGTAGGAAAAATGCCACAGGCATTAAAAGGGATCATTTTGCAAGTGTTTCTGAATTCTTTGAAAAATTGAAAACATATTTAGAACAGTGAATTGCATTAAATATTTAATGATTTGAAAGGGATTAAATTTATAACACTTAAAAATAGATGAACAATTTTTTATTATAAAATTTTAGTTATTTTGAGTAATCTCTCATATACTTCAGATACCTGGAAAAATGTAAATAGGTACAAAGTAATTAGTCTAAAGGTCTTTATGGAAGTAGCTCATATCCAGAGTATCATCACCAGATTATCAAAAATTTACATGTCAGGTTAGCATAGGCTGAGATAGTCATGATTTTGGATGAACATAGAAGGTTTGTTGCAAATTTGTCATAGGATGTTCTTCTACATTTTTTTTAGAGTGACAGGTTACATGTTAAATTGGTGATGGTCAGCTTTTAACTAAAGTGTGACAGAGAGTTTCTTTCCATTTCAGAAATTATTTTTGAAAACAAAAGTGAGATCAGTTCAACTTTATATTACAAGCTTCTCATTGTTCTTTAAAGAGATGAGCTGCTATTGTTGTTTTCTTTTCAATAGTTAGACCAAGAATGACTGTTATTGACTAAATACTGAAATCGACTGCCTTCACCCCAACTATTTTTTTTAAAGTAATCTTGTTATCCATCTAATCACATACTATCTCAGAAATGACAGTATTAAATCCTGATTAATTGAGCCTCCTTTCATAAAATGATTATTTCTGTCTTTTTTAAAATTAAAAAATTCCAATTATAACCTAATTAGTGAAAAATTATTCTGAATTTTTTTCTTCTTAATTACTAAAAACAGGATAGTTTTTTAATTTTGCAAAACATTTTTCATCTTTTTAGAAAGATAAAAAGAGAAGAAAAAACAACTAATTAATTAGCAAGAGCATTTTTTTAAAAAGAATATTAATATCTTAAATTTTCTTATTTTTTTAAAAAAATGATAAACATATAGAGAAATAAAATTACTGAAGACAGAGAAAAATTATTTATTTTATTCACTTTTTATACTTTTCTTTCTTTATAACTACCTTTGTCAAACAATGAATATTCTTATTTTTATTATTTAAAAATGTTAGGAACTGACCACACTATCATTTAATGAATTTTGCTCTTTTAATAAATTTAATAATTGCTATTCAAAAAACATGAAAATAAATATTTCTTTTTATTTATCTATTAAATATAAATTAATGTTTATCTATTTTATTCTGAATAAAGCTGTAATTGAGATGGATGAATAGTGAATTGTTGCTGCTATTAAAATATATATTCAATAACTAGACAGGTCGGTATATTCCATTGCTAAGTCTGTTCAAATTCTCATAGTCCTGGATATGATTGGCTAACCCAGAAATAAATCATATCTTATTGTATAATACTGGCACACAAATATATGCAAATGTTTAGATATAATGGTTTATCTCCATTATAGTTGGTAAAGTATGCAAATTTAGTTTTTAGTAATACAGCCAATGTTTGGTAAGAAATGCTATGACTTTCTTTTCACTTACAGTTTATGAGTGGCTTCTTCATGTGCAGGTATGATTATGATTGTAGCTAGCAGATTCCTATTGCAGGCTTGAATATGCCTCACTGCATTCTACAATTTTGTGGACAACATATTTATTGCTATTCAACATCTGACAGTTGTCGCTATTGTCTGATTTCTCTCAAATGAAACTGTGTGTAACAAGATCCTCATTCTTACTGAAAACAATCAGATTCACTGACCTAGCTTTATAATTGGTCTGTATTTTATTTTCATTGATCAGTTTTATTGTAACTTGATTACATTCTTTGAAGATAAGCTTAAAATGAGGTAGTATGAATTCACTACATATATATTCAGCCATATTGTTTTTATATTAATATCAGGTGGAAAAATTGTAAAAAAAAAAACGAACTTTTAAATATTAAAAGCAAAAAACGTACTGATAAAAAATGAAATTTGTTTTTATAAAAAAAAAAAAAAAGAATGACTAGAAAATATTTATCAAGCTTCATAGATTGTTAGTACTTATAAGAAACTCCAATCTTTTGAAGTGTGTTGGCCCCAAATAAATTGTATAGTGAGTAAGGAACGTTATAGTGATGTTCTCAAAGTCCTTTTAAAGAGGCACAATAGTAATTACTTTCATTGGGAAGATGTAGTTAAAATTATGATGGAACATACAATCGTTCATAATAATAATAAAAAGATTCTGTAGAAGTTAAAAGTCATTATTGCTAGATTCAAATAAGTAAACTTTGGGACTAATACGTGTTATTTATAGATAAATATATGACTCATCGATTCCTTCATAATTATTGCAAGCTCTAATGCTAAGGACGAAAATAATTTCTATATATGCACACACACTCACGTAAGTTGTTTTATGCCATAGAATTCCTGCAGTGAATGAATATGATATCAACTTTAAGAGCTGACATTATGTCAAAGCATTCTTCTGAAATACTTGTAATTAAAATTTATTGTCTAGATTGTTTATTGGTGAGGAATGTTTTCAAAATACCTCAAGAACATATTTTGAGATTTCAATTTTTTAATTATGCATTACGGAGTTGGTTATAATCTATTTTTAGCTTCACTTGGCAAGAAGATTTTACTATCGAAACTCTCTAGTTGTTAAGAGTTTTTTAATAGTGAAATATTTGAATAATGAGATTTAAGGAAAATTAGACCGCGAGATAATTAATAATAAAAAATAGGAAGTAAAAAAGTTTCATTTATTTTAGGAATTATTAATAGTTTTAAAATCTATCCATCAATCTTTAAATTGTTAATTTAATTACGTTTATTCAGATTTTAATATATTTAGTTTGATTAAAGATAATTTACAATTCAGGACATCCTTGTTATTAACAAACTATATTTAAAATTTAATTGTGTAATGGTTTAATAAGTGCTCAAACAATTTTAGAGTTTGAAAAAATACAAAAGTTGATAATCCTTAATATATGGAATCGATTTAGAGAAAAATGTTGGACGTAAATCTTGATTTAGATTAACAGTTTTCAGGAAATTAAAAAAAAAAAAGAAATCTAATGACAAGTTGAGATCCATATATTCTTACTAAAGTCAGCCATTTTATCAATGCACTAAACTACACAATACAGAAGTAATTATGTGATTTGTCACACAGTACTTCATATAATATTTGAATATCAAAAGTGACAGAGACAAGCTGTGACCATAAATCTTTAATTCTGAGTCCATCATTCTATCACTTGACCCAAATTCAGCTGTGATCTAGAGATATGTAGCTCTTGAGTTCATTATTATCATAGAATATTGCATTAAACTACATAAGGCAGAGGCAATCGAATGTGTCAATGTGCATTATGTCATATAATGTTTGAGCATTGGAAGTGATTGGACTAATTTATATCTAAGAATGTTTAACTCTTGAATCTGTCACTCTTCCACTGCAAGGTTTTGGAAAATGGATAGTGTTGTGTTTATATCTACTTTGTCCAGAATAATGTTTCATTCAATAGTAACACATAATTAAGGAACTAAATGTTAAAATTTTTATTTAAAGTATTTACAATAGGAAAATATATAAACACTATTTATAATACAGAGTTTTATCTCTGTTATAGTTGGCAATTGCTCTTTTGAATCATGACACTTTGACCCTTCAGGTGGCTTGCCTCATATGCAGCTAGGATATTGTCAATAGTTAGTAGATTTCTCCTCAAGACTTGAACATGCCTCATTGCATTTCGCCATATAATAGCCAATGCAGTTACTGTTCTCTAGTGACAGACAGTTGTCTGAAGTTGTCTGCCTTACCCTTTTCAAATGAATATGAGTGTATAATGAGATACCTATGCTTACTGGGAACAATCAGATTCAATCATTTTATTTTCCACATGGTCTTTTTATGCTATTGGCTATTTATTTAGTTTTACTGTTATTTTATTGGCCAGCTATATTCATCATTTATTCTAATCTTGAAAACTTAGTTTGGATGAGTCCATTATTTGAGAGTAAAATTTTGTGAGTTTGCCATACAGAAGCAAAATGAGTTTTTTTTTAAAAAAAGGAAAAGGATAAAAAGTTCTTAGAGTCATAAACACTTTATTTAATGGCTTATAACAGAAGTCTTCAAAAAAGTAGACTTGCTATATTGGTTTATAAATGAGTAAAAAGTTAAAAAAGGTCAATTTGGTTAATTAATAATGCATATATTTTGCTTTGGGTTATAATGTGATGCATAAACATCACTTCACTTCTGAGCAACTGGTAATACAATAAATATTGCAATTATTCTTAGTTGCTTCTTGGTAATATATGCAAAATCTCATAATGTTGCATTCAATGTATTCCATACTATTCCCACGACCTGGGATTCAAATGAACTGGATGGAGTTCAGAAATTTTTTTAGATAGATGAAAAATTTTCATAATCTCACAATTTTTTCAGGTTAGTTCACTAGTAGTCAATCCAAATAACTGTTCATTATTAATCAATAAATAGACATCTGCTTATTCTTACATCTATTTGTTCTTGATTGAAAAATAAAGATTCCAGAATAATCTCTATTGGTCACATAAATGTCAATATATTCTCAAATATTTATTAACATAAATGAATATATGGATATAAATTGTGGAGAGTAAAGGTCACATGGTAATATGAGTAACAAGATATTTATGAACTAACCATAGAATGAAATACATCTACAAGAGATGAGTCATTTCAATTTTTTTTAAAAAGTCTATACTCATAGAGAAGATTATACATTTTTCCAGATTATATTATGATTTAATGAGTCATTTTAAGGCCTCACTACTCCCACTTTTATTTCAAAAACTCTAGTTTCAATTTTGGTCATGTTTTGCTTTTTTTATATGGGATCATAATCTTGCCTATTCATAAAAATTATTGAATGAAATATTTCTTATAAACTTCATTTTTAAAATGAAATAATTGAGATATAATAAAAGAATGAAAATATGTCTTAAAATTCAAAATTAAATTTATTAAAATATCACAAAAAATTTCTTCATTGGAATTCATGAAAGCAATTCTTGTTCTCTTCTGCTTTATTGTATTTCAACTTGTTTTATTAAAAGCAAACATTTTCAAATAAAATCTAAATATAATCACATAGTTTTTTTGGTTTAAAATAATTATTTTACAAATATCTTGCATAAATAAGCTTAAATATGTAGAAAAATTATTTAAAATTGCAAAAATATTTTTGAAAATACTAAAAGAACGAAGGTGAAAATTCTGGGGAAAATAATCTACCAATCAGTGATGATGATTTTTTTCTATTATGATACAACCAATAAGGCCATTTGGTTACTTGCTTCAAGATTCATATTGAAGTAATATTTGTATGAGATCTGTATGATACTTGTTTTTTCAGATTTTTAAAAAAAAATTAATAATTTTAATTCTGATTTCTGTATCCAAATAAAATGCAAATTGGCAAACTAATATATAGATAATCACAAAACAGAGAAAAAAGTCTGAATTAATAGCAGCACTCTAAAATTAGTGAATTTGTAACTACTAAATTACAACATGTTATTAAATGGTTTTGTAGCATTTTTGTGGTGACTATGTAAGATTTTAAGTATACAAAATAACTATGTGATAAAAGTGAAATAGTTAATGTATATGTTAGAAAACAATGGATAATATAGCACTGTTATAATCATTAATTCAAAAATATTCTCTGGTACTGCTTGGTAGAGTGGAACACTTAAGAGCTAATCCTGATCAGTTGATAGTTAAGTAAAATAAAATGCAACTTTTGTAATTAAAAAATATTGGGATAATTAGTCACCTATTGCTTGAATGTTACATAACCCCAATGTGACTATTTGATCTGAGTCTCCAAATACATAAATATTGTTGTCAGGAATAATATTTTATGTAATCCAGTGATACAATCTAACAATTTTTATAGTGACTTTTTTAATTTGATTTTTTATAAATAGAATTAGTTCACTAAAATATAAAAATAACCATCAATCCTATAACATCAGAGACCATATTATAGAGTTCTATCTTAATCTTTTTCAAATACTAAATATAATATATACAATTTTAATGCACAAATCAGTGCATAACAGCAGAGCTTCTTCAAATTAAATCACAATTTATTATAAACTTAATATAAATTATAATACATAATAAATAATGCCCGAGCGCTTTCAAGAGAACTTAGCTCTGATAATCATGGGTAACAAAGAGTAAGCGTAACAAGGTTGCTATGTGTAAATATATGCAGATATATGTAAATTGTGATTTAATTTGAAGAAGCTCTGCTGTTATGCGCTGATTTGTGCATTAAAATTGTATATATATATATAGTAGGCAGCTGAGTGTGAAATAATTTCTTTTTTTTTTTTTTTAAATATAATATAATATCATCACTGATGGGAATACTGTTCTTTGTTTTTAATTTTCTGTGGCTATTTTTAGCATTTTTTGCTGATTTTGTGTTTATTAGATGGCAAAAACTGAAAGTAAAATAATATTGACTTATTAATATATTTTTTAAAATTTCAAGATATTAGTATTATACAGATAAACTTATAACAAACAAGTCAATTTGCCATCTATAATATCATTGATTTTTTATTTTTTGTACATGAGGACACATTTCAGAACTTTTGAGCATATTCATTTTTTTGTTTCACTTTTGAAAATGTATATTTTCTGTAGTTTGCTTACATATTTATGACTTTTTTTAAAAAAAAAATATTTGTGTAATATTTATTATTTTAGAAGAATAATGTGATTATATTAATGTTTTATTTGAAAACATTTACTTTTAGAAGAAATGTCAAGAGAAATCAATAACATATATCTAACAATTTATAATTGGCTGAAAAAGTATGCTTTCGTATTTCCCTCAGCGGATTTTTTTTTTATTTTGTAAAAAATATAAGTAAATTTAAAATTTTAAACAGAATTTCATTAGCTTTAAGTAGTATATACAATAATTTATTTAGGTTTTGAAAAATGAATTAGAACACATCTGATTTTTTTAAGTTAATATTTTATCAGTGATACAATAACCAATAAGGAAAAAGTTACTGTTTTTATTCAATCTTATTACATATTTCAGAGTAATATATTATTTTGTATATTTGCAAAGTGTAAACAATATTTGTGAGAGTGATTTTTGTTGTAAACATAAGTTTCTAATAAATAATTTGAAATTTCTGAAAATATAATAAAGATTTAAAGGTAAATTTAATCACATAAAAAGTTGGAAATTTAATCTAGGAGTCTTCAAAAAAAATACAAACAGCTAAAGATTAATATTGTAAAAGTAGCATTATTTTTATTTTTGAAAAGTCTAAATTTTGGAATTTATTGATGTTTTTATTATACTTTTAAATATTAGTTTGATGATGAAGTTTTAATTTGACTCCATTAAAAGTAAAAACTAAAATGTCATCCTCTTTGTTTCTAGATTTACAGTAATGATGATATGTTACCCTTGTCACTTGAAAAAAATAATCTACAGAATGTCTGTAATGATTTGAATACAGCGGATAAAATCTTGATTATTATTTAATATTAAACAAACTCAAATCCTGTATCAACCAGTGAGAGAGAAAACAACCTTCAGTAAATTTTAGCTTGGGTGGTTATCATTTTATATGCTATTGTTTTTCAAAAATATGCCTCAATTATCGTAGTTTTATCACACAATGATTTTATACTCTGAGAAATATTTGTGCCGTTCATCACAAAAATGCTTGAAAAAAAAATTCAATAATAAGGCAGTCTAGATCAATTTAATAACTTCCTCTATATGCTACTACACATTTTTTTTTTTTAAAAATGAAATGACTCATCTGTTGAAGATGTATTTCATTGCCCTCATCAGTATTGAAAATTGTACTATATTATTTCACTTAAACATAATATCCTGTGACTTTTATTTTTCAGAAAACTATTGCCATATAGTTATTTATTGTTAATATTGGTTAATGCAATCACATTTTTGTAATAAACCCTCACTCTTCTGGAAGCTTTATTTTCCAGCTAAGAATAAATAGATATCTATTTATTGATTAATAAAAGTCAGTTAATTTGATTGGTGCAGCATAGACTACTGCTGCTGCTTTTATCAAATTAAAAGATAGGTTAATCATAGCAAAGTACCAAGCAAGTAAATTAGTTATGTACAGAGCTGTTATTTTATCCAAATTATTGTATGAAAATGTCATATGATTAGTTTAAGATGCTTAGTTAAATTAGCAAAATCATAAAATGAAACCATTTTATTTTTTAGATTTCTGGATGCAATATCTGCTATTGCAAAATTGCATCTTTATTAGATTGGATCTGTGAAACCACCAAATAATACAAGATTAAGGTAGATTTCATTTACATCATAAAAGATTATTTAAGAGACACTCTTTAAAATGTGCAATATGTAAAGACTTTCATTGGGAAGATATGACTAAGGACAGAATACGATGAAGGCTGGAAATTAGACAAGATATTGAAATATTTCATTAAAAAGAGTTGCTGCAGAAAAGTTTAAAGACAGCATCACAAAAATCAAATAAATAGAATAATTAGGCTAGCATGTGCATGCTTATTTTTGTGATTTAGGAATTAGTTTGTACAGTAATTGCAAAATTCATTTTTAATCATTGCAAAACTCAGCTCTTTTATACTATTATTGTTGTTATTATTTCATTATCTTTGTATATTTTCCCCTTGGAGTTGGAATGTATGATTGCAGATAATAATAACTTCTAAATATATAAATTATATGATTAAAATCTATTAAGATAAAAGCATGCATTATCAAACCCTAAGTAATCTGATAACGCTAAGGCTCAGCTCTGATAAGAAGAGGATACTCCTCACACTAGTAGTGAACTCTGCATTAATAATCATATTTTTTGTTTTCAATTTATGAATCCAAGCAATTGTAATTAATGTGGAACTTTTACTCTTTACATATAATACTGGATTTAAATACATTGCTTATACACTAACTATCCAAATTAAAAATCATGAACCTGTTTGAAAAAATGTCAGAATTCAGCCTGTTTAAATATAATCTCGTGTTATTTGACTAGTAATGGAAACACTTTTCTATGAAACATTATCAGTCCAAAACATTTTGTCAGTCACCCTCTCAACTGTATTATTTATATATATAAAGTTCAAGAATAAAATTAATAAGCAGGTGGAGAGATCCCCAAGATATTTAAAAAAGAGGAGATTTATGTCGTTATTTAATTACAATACCTATTGCATGGACTTTGCTAAAGAAATACGTGTCAATCAAGGCGATAGAATGTTAAACAAACAATAATTTGTACCCAAATGTTGAGAAGGGAAGTATTGGAAATCAGGTTTTATTACTTTTAAAAATGACTTTCAGTAAAAGCAGTGACTTATAAAAAATCTTTTAACTATCACCACAAAATTTTAACTTCAAATTTTAACTTCAATTTTTATATTTCTACTGTATATACACGCGGCTTTATCCGATTCTTTAATCATTACAACCAGTTGAAATTTGTTAAAGAAACTCTTGGAATTCAACGCAATAAAGGTCAATTCTAAGCCAAGCAAGCAATAATAGTCGATCATTAAAAGTTATTTGACACCCTCACCTGAATAATTTTTTTCTTCTTTTAAATATTTAGCATCAAAAGCTTAATAAAGAGTTATACTATTTAAAACTAATGTAGTTTCTCTATCACTAAGATCATAATAATCTTTGCTTTGACACTGATATCCTGGGAATTTCTTTAACTGCTTCGTTAATTTTACTCTTGAATTTTATAAGCATGGTACTGAGATATTCTCAGTTACAGATAATGCTGTTTAGGGTGTGACTGAAAAGGTGTTTGTATCTAGTAGTGATTTTGCCAATTAGCACAATCCTCAGGAGAAAAATAAAGCTACTGGATGGAGGGAGGGATAATGATAGAAATATTTATTAATGAAGAAATGATTGTATTGGAAATTCCTGTTAAACTTCTTTGTTACTGTGAATTTTTTTTTTGCAATAATAAGATTCTATATATTGTATACGAATTGCGTATTTAGAAATAAATTTACAAATATCGTTTTCTGTAAACATATGTATAAAAGAAAAAATAATGATATAAATAATGTAAGTAAAACATTCTTAATCAGAGGTAAAATTTCTCCAGAATTCTTCACTGAAGAACAGTGGTTCTCATTCTAATTTTGTTTTACTCTTTAGCCGAAAATGAAAAGATGCCCATTTACTGAGCAAAAAGTATATAGCTGACTTTTTTTTCCATACGTCATACCAGTAAGCTTGTTAGCTAAGAATTGACAGCTTACAAAAATAGCTCTGTTTACTTGGAAATCTTAGCTATTACAATTTTTAAAAAAATTGTACCTATATTCAAATCTTTAAGAACTCCATTTTTTTTCTATTTTGCTATATTATTTCTCTGTATTTATCTCATGAAAGTGTTTTAATAGGCAAAGTATCATGCTGTTATGCAAAAGATTTTTGAATTCCTTTAATCTGGGTGCATTTAATTGTGAATTGGCACCTTGTTAATTTATAAGCACCCACTTTTAAGTTATATTCGTTGTAAAAATTACGTGAGTCAAGCGGTTCATTATATTTTATTCCTGTTAATGTTTTGTTCTTATTACAATTCAGTATTTACTTTATTAAATAAAAGAAGAAAAATATGGTAAATTTGAAGTTGTGGTGAATTTTGTTAAGCCTCATGAAATGCTGGCAAAAGTAAACATTTTCTCAAATATCAAAGAATTTTTACAATAAAATTAAATTTTCATAAAATTGATAAATCTTAAACCATGATTTTAATTATGTTTACACATAGAATTTTGTTTTTTGTAACTTTAAAATCAAAATTGTTATGGGAAGTAAATATAAAAACTATATAAATACCTTATCAACTGTATTTATTGAACAATTTATAATCCGTAATTATTACTGCTGAAGAATGCAGAGTAAAATGGCAAACTCTGGAAATCAAAGTCCTTCAGTCCTGTCATTTCTGGTGCTCAAACTTTTTAATAATCCCTAAGCAGTAAATCATTTGACTACAGAGATATTAAAATTACACACACATAGATATATAAACACACACACTTTACAAATAATAGATAAAAATGTTTTGAATCATAAAATCTGAGTTGTACTTAACATGTATTTTAGTAAGAAATTATTAAATTGTTTATAACTTTTAACGATTTATCTGATCCCTTGAAAAAATGATGGTTCAAAATTTTGCTATATATTATATAAAAAGTCTTATTCTTATTCGACTTAACATAATTTAACAATATAAATATAATAATCAAGTAATATTTTTAACTTAAGTAAATAAAACACCTTTTAAAATGTTTGCAAACTACAGAATAAATATTTTTACCTTTTTTTTTTTTTTTTATATAAAATCAAAAAGCTTTAAAATGTGTATACAAAAATCTTTATTGATAAAAATGAATCATAAAAAATTTGAATATGAGTAAATGAATTCTAATATATATCAATAGTCACTCTAAGCATAGAACCAAGATGCTTAAACAAATATGTGTTCAAGTTTATATGAGCTTGGTTAGTAAGTGGTACATATTTGAATATGTCAGTGTTCAAATTTAAGTCAATAAATGTCACATGATCGTCATTTCTTATGCTTGCTCATAACTGGTATTAAAACAGGCAAAACTCTATACATATTGCCACTTAGTGCAACCCAGAGTAATCAATGGATGCCAGAAGGCTTGTGCATAAAATCCCCAATCTAGTGCCTACTCATCCAATATTCCCAGACTAGTTTCTGGCTTGTGACCTTCATCAGTGATTACTCTGGATTGCACTAAGTGGCAATGCATATAGAGAGTTTTGCCTGTTTTAATAACAGTTATGAGAAAGCATAAGAAATGGTGATCATGTAATGTTTATTGGTTTAAAACTAATCCTGCTAATAGGATAGTGGTGGCTGTGGTTATTAAAGAACCAAATACATCAAAATGTATAGGTACTGAACTCAGTTTAGACTTATATACTATATAGGCTTATGATTTTGGATTGAAAAATATTATGGTGTTTTCAATTTGAGACTCATAGGTTTATAGTTAAGTAGAGATAAAATGGCTGCTGGAGGGTTGCATTAGATCCTAAGACATAGGTACAGTGCTCTCAGATTCAAATCTTCTCACTGATGAAGGCCACAAGCCAGAAACTAGTCTGGGGATATTGGATGTGTAGGCACTAGATGGGGATTTTATGCACAAGCCTTCTGGCATCCATTGATTACTCTGGCTTGCACGTTTGCCTGTTTTAAATTTAAATGATAGATTTTAAGACTGAGTATTACAAGCAAGAGCAATGTTCAGCTAATATGCTCAGTACTATTATATTACTCTTAAAATTCATAAAAGCTTATATGCTGGTTGCTAAATATTTTTATGAATAAAATGCTTATTGTTTAATATTTATTTAACACTTCTTTTTCACGACTCCTATTCACAGTCATGGATAAAGATTTGTAAATTAAATTGCAGTAATTTATTATTTTGTGAGATGTGCATCAGCAAATGCTGCAACCCAAATTATATATAAAGTACCATTCAACATTTTAATATAAACAACCCATTAAAGTGAAATCTCAATCAAAATCCATGTGAACTAAGTTACTTGGAATTCTGACAGTTTAAATCATTTTAAACCCAACATCATCTTATGTTAAAGCAATTTAATTAGATGATCTCTACATATATTTTGTTTTGAAGAATTAAAGTGGCAAATAATTATAGCATAACCACATATAGGAAGTGTATGTTCAGCAAAGTTGGACATTTTTTAGCTTTTCAATGAAATGTAACAAATTACAAATCTTAAAATGTGGCAGAAGAATATCCAATTTTTATTGCTTAATGAAGAATTGATATATCACAGTTAAGTCAGAAAGTGAAATTTGAAAAATATATATTTCTGGAATAATAAACAAGTAGAGAACTTCAAGCAAAAATAAAAATGGTTCATAATTTCTAATGATAAAAATGTCAAGCAAATTAAATATTTGTAAATTATTGGAATAAATTTTGTTAGTTTCATGCTGACATTCATAAACATTTAATGTTTAGTTCATGTTTAGTTATGACATAGCAAGTAGTTAAAATCAATAGTAGACTTATTGTGTCTAAGTATGAAATATTCTTTTTAACAGCTTTGTTTTTTTTCACCCAACATTTATGACTATGGTCACCAGTTCTATTATAAATTTGATAGAAAATGACATAACATTTTTTTTCTTGTTGAAAATTCTCAATAATAAAATTTTAGAGACTCCCTATGATTTCTGGTTTATTATATATATATAATGGAGGAGAGTATATTTTGATTATCACAACTGGTTGCAGACACTCACACTAAAAAGCTGAAATTTGTATTATGTATTTTTATATGTAAAATAAAAATTAAACTCTATATAATCTGTAAATAACAAAGCATATATACATCAATATGTGAATGCAGTGAATATATTATAAAATATTATTAGACAAGCATGGAGTACTTATATTGCACTATATTAAATTCATGACGATCAACAATTTAAAAAATGACATTATTTAATGACCCGAATATCAGTTTTTCTTTAAATTTTAATAACTATTTCAAGAATGTGGTGTACTGCATCAAAAATATGCTCAACTATTAATAATTTACAATGTATTTACTGTGTTTTATTATGTAGGTGTGTTTTGTTATATATATATAAAATAGTAAATAAAATCAAGCCATACATCATATGACTTAACTTAATAAGCTTGTATTACAAAATAAAATAATAAGCATGCTAATATCTCTAAACAAGCTCTATTGATAAATGCCACAAGAGAAAGCATTTAAAATATCTATCTAGAATTAGTCCCATCTCCAAACCAGTTTCAAGCTAATGACTCTCATCAGTGAGACACTGGGATATTCAGAAACTAGATATAAAATACCAACTTAAGGCCAGTATTCATCTAATACTTAACTATTAAGTATAAATCTGAAATGTTCAGACATCTATATATCTTCAAATCCAGCTATCTAACTTAAACAGTTATATGAGTCAAACACACTTCAGCCACACCTTATATTAATAGTCTTAGCAATTAGTGTGTTCAGGCACATATAGCTATTTAAGCTAGATAGCTGGATTTGAAGACTTATAGGTATCTGAAAATTTCAGTTTTTCTATTTAATAGTAAGTATCAGATAAGTGCTGGCCTTAACTTGATAATTTGGATCTAGTGTCTGAATATCCTAGTGCCTCATTAAGGAGGCCATTAGCTCAAAACTGGATTAAGGTGGGGATAATTCTAGATAGAGATTTTAAATGCTTTCTCTTATGGCATTTATCGATAAAGCTTGCTTAGAGCTATTATCATGCTCATTATTTTTTGTAATACAAGCTTATCAAGTTAAGTCATGTGATGTATGACTTGATTTTATTTACTATTATAATCTTGCTTTTAAGTCTTAAGTAATATATTGCTAGGACTATTAATATATGGTGTGGCTGAAATATGTGTTCAGACCCATATAGCTATTTAAGTTAGATAGCTGGATTTGAAGACATATAGGTGTCTAAAAATTTCAGATTTTCTACTTAATTAGATAAGTGCTGGCTTTGAGTTGGTATTTTAGACCTAGTGTCTGAATATCCTCGTACCTCACTGAGAAAAGCCATTAGCTTGAAACTGGTTTAAGGATGGGATAATTCTAGATAGAGATTTTAAATGCTATCGATAAAGCTTGTTTACAGCTATTAGCATGTTCATTATATATATATTGAGATAATAAAATGGAGATGATATATATATTGAGATAATAAAATGGAGATGAACATATAATGATGTACAGGCTTATTAAAACATGATAATTTTGAAATAAATTTTGTTGAAGGTGTTTCAAAATTATTATCACCTATGACCAACTGTTATTGTTTGCTCATAATATCTTGTTATATCAACTCTAATAGAAAATGTAATATATGAATATAAAAATATTAGTTTGTGTGGGTGTGTATATGCATAATAAAAAAATAATAAGATTGTTGCATTAGTATTTGAGCATCTAAATGGAAGGTTTAGCAGAACATACATTCAATTTACTATTTAGAGATTTTGTTAAAAGTTTATTCAGCTAAGAATCAATCTAGAGATCTTTAGTTGTTGATTTCTCTACTTTACTACTATATTAAATCTTTTGTTTACTTTATAAAATTTAATTAATAATACAATAATATTTAACAACTTTAATATATTTGCAAATTTATTGGATTAAAATTACATACATTAATGTATGCTGAATAATTTTAATTTTCAATAGTTACATACTAATAATTCAAAAACTATGTCACTCCAAAAAATAAATATAATAGCTTTGATGGCATGTATATTTACACAGTATACAAACATTTCAAGATGCCATGCTATTTAAAATCTTGTAATTTATGCAACTTTCACATGAACATTTATGTATAATATGTAATATTTTTTTATTAAAGTGGTAAACCAATCCATATTATGTTATTGTGCAACTGAAAAAATATATATACTGTCATGTTTCATTCATCATGTTACTGGATAAAGTAGATGTTAAACATTCTTTATCATTTCTTTTGAATATATTGAATTTTTTATTATCAAACGTAATGGAGTAACATGCAAGCCACATGATTCATAGTATGTGAATAATTACAATGTATTGTAGGAATGTAGATGTTTTACTTGTTTTTAAAGCAGTTTCTTGAGGCTGATTATGCACTTGTAAAACACAAACAACTTACAGATGTAAAGTATGTGAAAGTTTTAGCATATTTTCTGGTTATTCATAAGATACATATGGATTCAAATTTAGTCTAAACTTTGTTCATGAAGTAGCAACATATGTTAAGTATAAATAATTCAATTCTTTTTTTTTTTTTAATTTCTGGTCTTTTTATAATTAGATTTTTACTTCTTTAATTTTTCATTGCAAAACATATTTGGTACTCATACTTATGACAATCCATACTGCTCGATGATGCTGTTGCTAGTCAAAAACATATAATGTTTCCGAGCTGATTAACATTTAAATTTTTTTTAAAATAATGCTTTCACTGGTTTCTTTTCTTTTTGGGGATTTACTTTTTTTTTTTTAGATATAAAACATTGAATTTCTTTCAAAATACATTTTTTTTAAACATTATTTTCTAAATTAAAGTTTTTAATTACATTATATATTTCAGTGTGTAGCATTGGGATGTGCAGGGAGGACCACTGTTTTTGATCGGCCAATAAATCCACTACTCTGATCAAACCAACCTTACAATTTTTAAAATGACAAGCAACCTCAGACATAATTTGTCTGATAGCTGTTATTTATGGAACAACATTGTTTAATAGAATGGAATAATTACATTTTAAAATTACATTATACATTTCAGTGCGTAGTGCTCCACCACAGCCATTTTAGTAGTCTCATAGATGTTCTCATGCAAATGTGACTTTTTCTGTGAATTCTCTGAAATGGTGCTGGAACCTACTCTTTTGAAATTAAATTCACCTTCAAAGATGTGTAGAGAAGCACGATGATGGGTTTACAATTATTACTATGTAACTACATCAGGTAAGGTGTAAGATCATTACTCTGAATGCACTTTAAAAGTGTTATGGCAAGTTGAATTCTCTACACCCTCACATCGTACAGTAGCGATATGTCAAGTGTGTGCTATTTGTATAGGCCCATGAAGCACATTAAGGGACCATGTGCAATGTAATCTAGGTCTGCAACAGCTAATGTGAATACAACTGTTCTATAGCTGTAAGTTTGGCCACATAAATGACATATTTCTGTGCTTTTGTATGGAAACAGCACCATCGAATGGGATGGATTGTCATAAGTATGTGTACCACATATTTTTTAAAATTACATTTCAGATTTGCTTGATGGTAATCTTTCTGAAGTCTCACTATCCTAATCTTCTGCCCTCATATTTTGATCTTCTACATAACAAATCTTATTAGCACTTTTGATTCATGCAAATCAAAATAGACTTCCAATAAAGAAAGTAATAACATGATTATTCCTGATACAATTCATTAACCAATTTAAATTTTCATGTTAATTGTACGTAATTTTTATTTAGAATGTATTATTTTCATTCATGTCAAGGACAGTTTTAATTAATATGTTATTATTTCCCATCTTATTTGCTTTCATAAGTATCTAATAGAATATTATCATATAGAATGTGCACTATGTGAGTTAATGCAGTGCTACAATTATGGAATCAAGAAGTAAAGTTTTCTGGATCAAAGCAAAACCTGTTATTTTTTATGTTAAAGCTTCACATGTTCATCTGAGTGTAGAATTATTTGATTATTTATCTTGTTATACAAAGTGTATGACTTTTGTATCTCATAATAATTCATTGTGTTACTACTATTTCGTATCCTTTGATTACTGAAGTTTACAATATATGGCTCTGGAATAAATAGGATATTCTTATGTGCTTCCTTTAAATATATAATCATATTATGAGCTTTTTAGCAACATTAACGTGTTTTATAGCAATATTTTCAAAATAAAAGTATTATTTACTGTTAATGTTCCAGTTCAAAATCTTTTTTTTTTGTATCTTATATATTTTCTTTTTCTTTATATTAATTCTTAAAAAAATCTAGAATAAAGGTAAATTAAAGAGGATAACTGCTAATTCTCTCTAATTTCTAGATCATTTTTGACATTGTTGAGATTATTTCTTAATTACTGATATTAAATATATATATATTTCTAATTTTCAACTTTTACATTTATAAATCTCTCAAATATGCATCTCTACTAATTTATATGGGTACAATTCAGTCAGTTAAAGCTATAATGCTTTATATTCAGAGAATTTTTTTTTTGTTTTACTTATTTTAATTATTTTCTTTACAATTTATCCAAACCACTTTGAGCACTTTTTAGCAAAATCCTTTACTGAACACATATAACAAGATAAAATAAAATAAAATACATAACTATATAAATAATATCATAAAAAATGTAAACAATAAAAAACTAAAAACAACATAAAATATGTAACAATACATAATTAAACAGAAATAAATATAATCAAACCCAAATAAAATAATCCAGTTAATATAAAATAAAATATACAATATAAATACAAAATGAAAAATAAATATAAATTATACATGTGTATTTCTAACTATATACATACATATTCAAGAACAACTATTAATCTAAATATATTATTCATTTTTAATAATCTCCTAATTACTTCTATTCCTTATAAACTTAAAGTTTATTCTTATTAGCTTCCCACCTCAATGATATATTTATGTACAATAAAGGATTTTGCTAAAAAGTGTTTGGTTAAATTATATTTATAAGATATTACAGCAAAATAAAGGAAAGGGTGATTTTGATATTTTCTTTACATCAATCAAATTCAAGAGCATCAATTCTCTAGTTTTTATGAGTTTTTCTCATTTGTTGCTATGTAAAGTAGTTTCTCAAGTCAGAAGTTTCTGTTCATATGTTTTATGCCTAGAAATCCTGTTAGCCAAGTTAAACATTTTCTTCACAAAATCCTTTCATACAACAAATAAATTTATCTACTTTTTACTCTTTATTATCCAATTATTTCTTTAACTCTAGACTATTCCTCCCTTTCCTTTTTATCCCATTTAAATAAAAGTTACTTTGATAGTTCCACTATTCTGTCCTCATATTCCCAATTTCATTATAAAGACCTAAATACAAAATCATATGATCCCTACTTTTTTTTTACTTTCTTTATTTTTAAATTTTTCACACTTTCCATACAATTTATTCTGATTCTCTATCAACATACTGTATGCTAAAAACAAATGTTTAATACTCTCTTATCTCACTCCCACACAATCTACAACTACAATCCAAATTCTCATTCCACTTCTGCCTTAATTCCCTAGTATCTAAAGATGCTGACCTTGTGTCAAATATCAATAAGCTTTCTTTAGTGCTATTATATATCCTTCCCTCCACAAATTTAATTCTTTTTCTCTAACCATCTTATCTTTTCTCTTTTCTCGCCCTGTGTTTATCTCATTCTTAACTAATTACATTAAAATAAATTATCTATTATCTTCCTATATTGTAAATGCTCAACTTGTCATTATATTTGATAAGAGCACAATTTCCTCTTATCAATTTATTATTATCAACAATTATCTTTACATATAATAGATCTGCTTCATTTTTATATTGATTTGAACATTCTATAATTCATCTACTACTTTATTTAAAAAGACTTATAATCTAATGTTTAGTATATTTGCTTCCCATGCAATGGATCATGCTGGATTGGTTTATGTAATAAATAAATAAAGCTACATATATTGTAACGGTAAGAATTGTCCTCCACGCAACAAAATCTAGCACACAGGCAAAATACACTAAAGCTAATTGAGTACAGATACTGGGATCCAGAATCTGACCAACATTCAATCCTTTCACCTCTGCTCAATGATTTAATACCCTATGGATGACATTTCTCAATGTACACAGACATTCAATTTAACCTCGATCTGGCAGTCACCCCCCGGTGGAACAAGAGACTCATAAATTAACTAGTTTATCACTGATTTGGTCAAACATATACACATATGGCTGATCTACATATATATGAAATGGTGTATGTGCAATTAAATCTAAAGTTGGATAAAAGAAACTCACGGACAATAAAATTATGAAAACGAGTTATAATTTTAAATATTATTAATTTAATAAAACAATAACAAATAATAAATCAAAACATACAAATTATATGATGGGAATGTGAGATATAATGCATGCAGGCGTTAGATAACTAATGAGATTAATGTTACATATCTTATTATAAGTGTTTAATAAAGTGTAGTGCGGTATTGGAGTGTATGCCTAATTCAATATGCCAAATTTCTAGCTCTTTTTGTAGTCTGCTAGATCATACGGAACTTTATAGCCAAAGTTATATAACTAACTTTAATAGCACTCCTATGGCATCTATCTATACAAAGTTAATTCGAGCATGTAATTAAGATCAGAGATATGCAGGTTAGCATGTTAATCTAGATTAGGATATACTCTAATGCTAGATAACCATTTAATATAAAAGGAGAGAAAACTGGTTTATGATAGGTTTACTTATATCCTTTATGGCACATATTAAAAATATTAATAAAGCTCAAAGGTGTGAATGGGTCATTATTCAGGGGCTTAAGCATTGAATGCTCGATTTGCCCTAAAACCGCTCAACTTGCTACAAATAGGAACATTAATTGTTCAGGGAGTTGGATAAGCATTATGAATCATCTAGGTCCTTGTGCCCTAGTTCTAAAAGTGTGCTTGAACCCGAACTAAAGTGAATGAGAGTGACCTCCATCAACAACTCGTCAATAATCATGCAGCAAGCAGATAATTGTACATTGCGTACTTTGTAAGGACACATCCGCAACTTATATATAACGCAAATACGTAAAATTATATTACCGTGCCTTAAAATTAGATAGTGTCTATTTGCATATCTATACAATCCAGTTATCAAATTTAGTATTTTAAATATACTATTTAGGGACTAAATTAATTAGTAACCTAGTTTAATATTATCACCTGCATCTCAACATATATAAATCTAAGGAAGATAAAGCATATTTGTGGGGTAATTACGAATAAAACATTAAAATATGCTTTGAGAATATCTCTATGGCTAGTTCCTACAATGTACCGAGTTACATATATAAATAGTTATAATTTTTTTTTTCATATGTCATAGCATAGTTATAATTCATAACTAGAATTAAGCAAACTACAATTTTAACTAGATAACTGATTATTGTAATATTAATACCCAAAACTTAATCAGTAAAATAATAATATGATCTCGAAACAGTGAGTGAGAATGAATAATAATAATTCAATTATTTAATATTTATTATAGTGAAGATTTGAAATTATCTTCGCAGATCGATAAGCTAAAATTATATTTATAAATACTTGCAGTTTCGAGTCATTTGGCATATTAAATACATATAATATTAAAATGATAAAATCATAGAATAAATCAAATAGATTTAGAAATAGGCATAAAAAGACCGCAGGAAATTATACATTTAAAATAGATTATTAGAGCTTTACATTTTAAAAGAGAATTCAAGTTTTACATTTTAAAAGAGAATTCAAGTTTTACAATCAGGCAAGATTTAGCATTTTACAATCAGACAATATTTAGCATTTAACAATCTTTTTTGTAGATTTTAGTAAAGGTGTTTGGGAAAAGGCAGATTTAATAAATAGCTAGCTTTTAAAAGAAAGAATTGAAAGTCACAGTTCATAAACAGAGCTCTGAGAAAAAATTTACCATTCAACTGTTTTCCATTGCAGTTAATTTTTTTGGGAGGATATTAAGATGTCACTTTTGACGATAATTTAAAGTTAATAGAGATTTTCCATGGGCTACTTTTGCTGGTTATGGCATTAGGTTTTATTGGACCAAAGTTCTCCATTCTCTGGCTAAGGGCCGAGAGGTGAGCTATCACCGTCCTACTTGATCATTTTGAAGGTAAAATGGGCCTAGGTTTGGCTTATAGTTCACTTAATATATATATGATCGAATCCTTGGTAACAAAACTTTTAGTATTTATACTTTTTAAACTCTGGCCACCTGTTAATTTTTACGAGCTTGTACGTAGCTGAAAAGTCCATTTATTTATTTTAGTAAAACATATTTACTAATTACAACCAGTAGAAAAACTCATTTATTTATTTTAGAAACACATTTTTAATTACAAACAGTAATTGAGATTTTGTTGTCCTGCGTTATTTTGTTATTAACATTTTATATTTACCAAATCAAGTCCATGCTATTTTAGGACCAATGCATGACCTACTTTAAAATCTGTTTACAAGATCAAATGTTATTTTGACAAAGTTACTTTCATAATTAGTAGGAGACTAATTTTATAACCATACGTGCAGAACAACGGGAAATATGTGTATGCGATTTCAATAATAAAGCAATAAAGTTGGCTAAATAATTTAACTAAAATATTTCTTAAACTAGAAATATTTATAAAATGAATTTCTTTATAATATATACCAACAACATAACAATAATTTAAACTAAAATATTTCCCAAATTAAAAATATTTATAAAACGGATACATATCTGTAATCTATACATATACTATTAAACTACAGACATGCTGCTTGCACATATATATATATATATACGTGATTCTGCATATATAATAATTTGAGGTTATTTGAATGGGTATTCTGAGAGGGTTTAAACCTGGCATATGGATAGGTGTGTGGGTAAAATAAGTAAAATGGGAAGATGGATGAAACTGACCGTTTCAATATATGTGTGCACAACTAGTCAAATGAATATGACTAATAAGTTAAATTATGTAAATTACCAATTTAACCGGAATATGCTAATTTTCATAAGGCTAATAATAAACTGTTTATGTAAATTAGTGAACTATATCAAAAAATGTTATTAAAATTCTTTTGTGTATTATTTCTAAAATAATTAATGAGTGTAGAAACTGCTTTAGGTTAAATTTGGCCATGTACACACCAAATTTAAATTTAAAGTCAAGATAGAGAAACTTTAAAAATATTTTCAAATCATAAGTAACATACGATTTTCTCTCAGATAATTGGCTTATAATCAACTGCATCAGCTAACTAATATAGAACAATAAATAGGTATCTAGAGGGTAAAATTATTTGGGTATGTCAGATGAGTTTCAATGAACTAACTAAACACAAAAAATACATTTCACTATTTATGTGCCTTCATCATTAGTGAAGTAGTTACTATATGAGTGCATGTTTTTACTTATTACATATTACAAATTTTCCATTTTTAAATTTAACTTTGTATATGCTTTATATTCTTTATTCTCATTCTTTTTGCCATTTTGTCATTATAAATTTTAACAATTCCTTAATTTTACTATCTTAATAATTAGTGATTGTTTCGTAGCTGTCATACTAATTCTTCTTTTTATATAAATATAGTTCATTCATTGTTTCTGCTCTTACAACAATTTCTTCTAATATATATATATATTTATAAATTTTTTAGTTGCATTTGATAACATTTAGTTTATATGTTGACAAACAAACTTCTCCAGTCTGCATCTCATATCTTTCAACATATAAGTAAAAAAAATAAATCTTATCAATTAATTGTTATTTCCACAATGTATTTCTTATCGACCATAAAAATCCTGGACCTACAAGTTAAACGGCAAACATATACACACATAATCTGTTATGGATTTTAATTATATATATATTTAATATCATGTATATCTATGACTAACTTTAGGAACAGAACTACTGTTAGAGATTAACAGAAAATAATAATTAGATAAATAATACAAATCTGAGGTATTAGATTAACCACTATAAACCACAGTCTACAACTTCTCAATACTCATATTAAAAGGTCTTAAACAAGGGATTCCCTTACTATTCTAATGCTATTTTTTTCCAGTTAGAGTAATCAGTGTTTATCATTATTTGTGCTATTTAATCTCCAAACCATGTCCTAAATTTTTTTTTTATCAATGAGAACTTGGGATTAAATTCTGAAATTGCTCTTATATATTAATAGAACAAACAGAAAACATCAAATGATGCCATTGGTATTTCAAATAAACATCAAAATAGAAAATATTTTACCGATTCTCCTGTTTTTGATTATTATTTTTTATCATCTCACTCTTTTGTTGTATAATTCTTCAAATGATCATACTAAAAATCATCAGACATATTTAGGCAGTTTTTGTTTTTTGTTTTTAAATAATAATAAAAAGTTGTGAAAGAAAGAAGTCTTGCATTGTTAGCCGAGAGGTATCGCAGCCGCCATGCAAGCAAGTAGTTGGTTGCAGATGGTTGTGGGTTCGCGTCCCGGCCGATGTTATGACATATGAAAAAAAAGTCGTGAAAGAATCAATGTTTACTACATTGATAGGTTCTAAATAATTGACATAAAAATGAAAGTTCCATTTTTTTTCAAAATGGAAGTTTTCAATGAAAACATTGGAATTGTTCCTTAAGTTTTTAGATAATAACCTGATTTTATTTAAAAATAGATTTATATTATCTTTTAGCAATACTTTAGCATCTCTAAAAAAAAAAATTCTATTTTTTTTGGAGGGAAAGATCCAGTTTAGACTTAAAATATAGCTTTAATAAATGGGCTTATATATATATGTTTTGTAGTGGGTGGATTATATATATATAAACTGTTTTGCTTTTTTTTTTTTGTATTGGGTATTCCTGAAATTATTGTTCCATGGCAAATTATTATAATTATACAGGTAAAATACTATTAATCTGAATACCTGTTAGCTAAACATTTCTATTATCCAAAAGAGATTCAAAGATGATTTTTAACTTTTTAAAATAAATAAATTGGTTTGTACATACATTCACAAGTAAAATTGAAGTAAAAAAAATATCAATAAATAGTTATAAATTAATTAGCCTAATTGCAGCGAGCTGTCCACCCTTCTTTTAGTAGAGTTTTGGTTTATAATGAGTGGGTAAACAATCTATTCTTGAACATCAAAAAGTTTGCATATTTATAAAAGTCCTTAAACTAGAGATTTCAGATTAATTGTATTTAATGTGTATTTTGTGTGCAAGACTGATATACTGTAGTATATAAATTAAATGATAAAAATTATAATTGTTCGTTTCTGAAGGGGTTAATGCCGAGCATCCTGAAAAGTTACCTAATTGTTCACAGTCATGTTGATGTATCATGTTAATGTTTAATTATCAGTAATAAAATAAATGGATATTTTCAGCTTACTTACCCATTTGATGTAAATTTGAGTAATTAGTGACCATTAGATATTATAATGTTATAAAATCCACATCTCCAGACTTGTTTTCAGTTTCTGCCTTCATCATTGAAAGCTAAAATTCACTACTACAACTGTGTTTATATATATTGATCACTCAAGCTTACAGTAGATGGCATTAGAATAGGGGGAATATAACTGCTCTGGGAAATACTTGAGTAAGCAGATGAAAAAGTCATGGAATATTATTGTTGCTGTTAAAAGAAAGGAAAGATAAAATAATTATCTTTTGGCATAATGGGATAAACTAAATCATAAGAGCCCCAAACATGCTGTATTTATGAAGTAAAAAATTATATAATATTTCCAAGATGTCCAAAATTTGTTCCATTTTTATTGCATTGCTTCTATTAAATCTTTACAGAAAAAAAGCAAAAAACATTTCTTATAAATGCCCACAATGCTTTATTTAATTTATAACAATTTCAACTGGCAAACAGTCTTTTTGAGATCCACATAACAATCATATTACAATTATCTATTGCATAAACATACAAGGTCACATATTTTTTATTATTTGTAAATTCATCAACACGTAATATATACATTCCTAACAAATTTCATCATTTCAATAATTATAAATGTTTTTTTACATTTGAAAAAATCTATTTGATCTAAACTGTCATAATTAAATAAAGGACTGTGAAAAGTACTTATAAAAAATGTTTGTGTATGTGTGAGATATTAAAAGATGACTTTCTATTACTAACTACTTTATGGATAAATTTAAATAGTTTCAGATTTTATGCATGTTCCAATCTACAAAAATCAAACTGAACATAATATTTAATGTTCCCAGAATTTCCAATTGCAAATAACAAAAACTAACATCAAAAATCAAATAAAATTAAAGCATTTAGTTGTAAATAAATAATCAATCAAAATAAGATTGAAATAAACAATGATACTATAATATTGATTTTTTATTTATGTATTTGTGACAACATTATGGACAAATAAATTGTATTAGATATTTGATTATTGTAGTAATTTAAAGTCACGCATTGGTGGCCTAGTGGTTAGCATAGCTGCCTTCCAAGCAGCTGGCCTGGGTTCGCTTCCCGGTCAATGCATTTGACATATGAAAAAAAAAAAGTGTAAAAACAAATACTTATATTTTTCAACATTAACATGAAAATAACATCAAGTTATAATCATGATTTCCAGGTTTGAACACAGTTAAATATTCTAGAGATAAAATACAAAGATAAAACTTCTCATATAATGTTTTCACAAACTGACATAACTAATATAATATTCTAAATATTTAAAGAAGTAGAGTTTTAACTCTAGGACTGGTTTAATAAAACTGATATGAAATCATATAAATATTGTAATAAACAACATGCAATTATAATCTTAATGATAAAATATTTTTTCAAAATTCTATGCAATATATTATTATTTTATAGTTATTATACAGTTGTATTTATGTATATTACTTTATATTCACACTTGAGTTTGAACTCAGATGTTTTTGAACTAGTAGAAAATTTCTAAGCAAGTATAGGTTTTTTGTCAAGTAATTGCTCAATGCTAACCAGATAGGCATTTAATATTGGCTAATAAAAGTGTGACTTGTTGTTTTAATTGGAAAGTAAATATCACTGGATAATCTAAATTGCAGCACAATGAGTCTAATATGAAAGAAAAGCACATTGTAGTATAGCAATCTTTGTCACTATTGGAAAAAATATCATGTTCCTAAAAGTTATGAGTTCATAGAGTATATTTACTTACAGTAGTAATTTCAGTGGCATATTTTTTGACTATAGCGTTCAGTTAATTATGCAATTGAAGGTAGCTGTGTGTGAAAGGATAAACAAAATAATTAATTAAAAAAAAATTAATAAGATTTATTGGTGTGTATAAATTGTGAAAAATAAAGCCTTTAAATGACCCATTGTATATCAAAAGGTCTTTCCAATAAGTTTACATAAAGACATACAAGGAGAGGGCATTATTACTACCCATTTGATTAGTTAGCTTCTATTTAATGAGAGTTTTTGTTTTTTGCCACCATTATTTTATTCTTTAGTCAATAATAATTATATATCCATTTATTGACCAATAATTGAATGACTAGAAAAATAAATTATTGAATAGCCAGTCACTCAACAACAAAAAAATTGCTAAAGACTTCTGGAATTAATTATCTTGCTTTTAAAATATCACTAGATATATTAAGAATTTGTTCATTAGTCACATGCAAATATTGATATATGTTATGAGTATATAAAATTGTATGTAAAGAGTAAAACTTACATCTCTTTCAAATAAACTTAATAGGATTTGGATGATATGCACAATAAATGAATTGAATATACGAGCCTATATTTTCTTGTTTATAAAGCTCAGAAATCATGTTTAAGCAATAAAATATGAAGCTGAGTATAATAGTTGTGGTGCAAATCATATAGTTTTTATAAGCCAAAATACTTCTTAGAACGTTCATTACAGAATATTTTCATTCAATGGATCAAATTAAGACATTTTTGTCTTTGTTTTATCTTAGAGAAACTACCCAGAAACCTTCCGTTCTCCATTTTCAAATTGATTATAACTGAATGATGTAATTTTTGAAGATTATTTATAAATGTAGAAAGATATTTATCAAAGATGTAAAGTCTCTTATGGTGCAAGTATAATTCCACTACTTCAATGCCTATCATCTGGGTTTAAATTCTAATTGAGTAAAATTAATTTTTTTTTTAGAAATAGCTATTGCTAAACAAACCACTTGTAGTGAGCTATTTAAAAGTCATTTGCCTTTTATCTATATACCAGAATTAAATAATGAAATAATTTAAGCATTTTAAATTAAATACTACAGTTAATACAATAACTGTAAAGGATAGAAAGGCAGTTAATTGTAATGAGATAAAAAATAGTATACATAAATATATAATCAAATAGTTTACTGCTTGGTAAGTCATAAGAAGTTTAAACATTAGGAATGAAAGATAGAACCAGGATTCTGAACTCCAAAGTTGGTTGCTCGGGCAAAATAGTGAATTTGGTTTTATATATATTATAACCACAATGACCGCATCATTTGATTCCAAGTCTTTGTGTGCACTCAAAATCTGGACAAAGTAATTTAGATGTGCATTATTTATGCATGTAAATTATTAATAATTTTAACAGAATTTCTCTATGTCTGCTTTTAGTTAAATTCTAACTATAATATAATCAGGAAAAGTATGAATTAATATTTGGCATAGGAAACTGAAATCATGCTGTCTGATCCATTTTTAAACCAAAAGGAGATAAGAGGTGTAAATCAGACAGTAATACTTGTGTAAAAACAGGAAATGTCACAACTTTGTAAATATTTTTACAAGTAAATAAAACTCTTCTATAAAGAGTTATGTATAATATTTAGAAGATTTTCAATGGATTTTAGATATAAAAATTAATAACTTTAATAAGATTTCTTTTTGTAAATTTTAGATAAATTTTGGTTGTGATATAAAATACTAGTTAAAAATTTGCATTGTGATCTGAAATCATATCATCTACAAATAGTATTTTATTTACACCTAAACGCTTATAAAAATATTCTAATAATTATATATGGTTTTTTAATAGGAGAACCTTATTTACTTGTAAAAATATTTAGGAAGTTGCAGGTGATATTTTTGAGTTTCAACATATAAAGTATTAGGATTTGATTAACACCTTTTACATAATTTAGGGCAATAAATTAAAATTGATTTTAGTTTTGACTTAAAAATAGTCAGACAAATATTGCTACTAGATAGTGTGATTTTAGTTTGCAGCACCAGTTTTTTAATTGATAGTTTATCTGATTTCACTGTAACTGAAGTTTATCTAAAAATACATTTTAAAATGTTATTAAAATTATTAATATTTATATCTAAAAAGCCAATAAAAATCTTATAATTATTGTGTATAAATATGTGAACTAACTCAAGGAAATATAAAAATACTAATAAAAACACACAATTGTGTTGTTTTATTAGTATACATATATATATGGTATAGGTATTTTAAACATATCTATGATATAATTTATTTTGAAAATTATACACCTGGGTCTCATTTTACGCATTTTATGTGGATTATTTTAATGCAATTTTGAAGTTATGTTATGCAATTCTTGTTTAACTCTTAATATCTTTTATATTTCACTATATTTATTAGATATCAAGAAATTAAATTATTAATAATTTATTTTGACTTGAAATACTTTTTTTTCTTTCAAAAATATAAAGTTATATTAATAGCTAAAGTGAATATGGCCTGAAGTTGTATTTAGAATCTTAGCTTCTATGTAAATAACCTACTTATACTAATGAGTAAATAATAATAATAGATTTATATTTACATATAAAAATATCACAATAAATATTCAAAAATTTTAAACTTTTAAAACATATTTTATTAGATATAACCAAAATAAATAATCTTTTAGATTTTTAAAATAACGAAGATTTTATTGATTTTGTAAACTGAAAATAATCTTTCTAATGATAATGTATAATCTTTTTGTTTTGATTGCAATCTCATTTTTTTAATATAGAAACAAAATGTGAACATTTAAAATTTATTTCAGTGGTGAACAAAAAAAGACAAATTTATTATTTTCTGATATGTAAAAATCAGTTAATCGTAGATTTTAGGTTAATGTGTGAGACAAAGACAAATGCCAGAAAATGCTGAAATCTGAGTTTCCTGCAATGAACAACCTCTTAAATTCCAACGAGAGCTAAATAGTTATATGTCTGGATATTGTGAGCTTTATAAACAATTAATAAAATCATCATCTCAAAGTTTAATCACTGATTACATTGTCAACAGAAAACCATTAACACAGACTAAGATTGAAAGTGGCACTAGTTGTACTTGCTCTCATGACGAATCTGATTTCTTTCCAGTTCACAAATGAACACATATTGTCAAATAGCAATAATGATTAAAATATGTATGAAAAAATATAAAATTAAATTAAAAAGGTAAAAAAAAAAATCTTGTATTAATTTTTTTTCAAATGTTTGAAATTTTTTATTAGTCATACTTTATTTCCTTATTTTTTTAATGCAAATTTTAAAGTAATTTTTCCTTGTTGCTTTGCTTTTATGCAATTTCTGAAAATTACAGAACCTATCTCCCATTTTTCAAGGTAAGTTAAGTCTACTTTTGTGTGATTTTTTTAATGCAGATTTTCTGTGGAACCTATCTATCACATAAAATGAGACCCAGGTGTACTTTTTAAGATATTGGTAAAAATAATTAACCAAAAAAAAAAAAAAAACAGATAGATAGAAGACAACAATGCAGTCATGAAAATGGCAATGCACAAATGAGTTGAGAGAAAACACATTTATGTATGTATTTGAATGTTATATAATGAGAAGCCAATAGCTCTTAACAAGCTTTTCAGAACATCCTTATCTTCAGAAATTAAGTCACGTGATTCATGACTTGATTTCCTTGCAATTGTGTTTGAATGTATACTGCTCAAATGTAAGCATATAAATGTGTTCAAGCAATTACTTTTACCCTCAAATATAATTTACTACCCTTTTTCATTCTTCTTGTGATGAAAATTGGTAATAATGATAATAAAACGTAGAAGATATTTAAGATGCTTATCTGATGAGATGAACTGAGATGAATGACAGAAGTATTATAATCCAGTATTATAGTATTGATCTTCTGATAATGTATCATAAGGATAATCCATTTTAGATGATCTTAGACCACTAGATTATACAAATGAAGTTCGCATTCTGTGGCAAATTTGGAATAATATCTGAAACAAATAAAGTTCTATTTTTATCTTGTGCTAATTTACTTTTGAAAAACTTTGAGATAAGACATTGTTTTTTATCGTTTTAATTTATCAAAATGTTTTTTCAGTATTTGTAATCTTTTGTTGATTGTATACATGATTTTAATATTGCATTCCATCATGTCATATTTCATAGTTTTGTCCTTTAGATTCATTTTAATTTGAAATATGTCACAAAACTGATTTAATAGCTACATTGCTAGCTTTCTCTCTCTCTCTCTCTCTCTTTTTTGCACTAACTCATTAAGTTCTTGTAACTGTTTTTTTTTTTTTTAGAATTTTTGGAAAACTTTTTCACGTTCACTGATTTCAATTCATCCTCTGGTGATTTTATAAATGCAATATTATTTTAACATTATGCCAATTGAGCATTAGGTTTGGCATTAAAGGCTTTTCAAATTTGACTGACTACTCAACAAATGTATGTTATTTTTGGTATACGGAATGACATCTTAATCAAGAGATTATAGCAATAAGTATATTTGAGATAATATATATATATAAAAGTGATAAGTTTCATCTTTAACTCATGTAGATTCAGAATGAGGAAATCTATTATCTAAAGTCAACAGGACTTTAAATTCAAATTTTTTCTGTCTCAGATATTTATTTAACTTTGAAAATTAAACAATTATGGAATCATTTCATAAACAGAATAGCCATGAAACAAGTTTTTATGTTTTTTATTTATGTTCTTCAGAGAACAGAGATTCTTGGATCAGTAACAAGTTTTGGGCTTTATTGTGTGAACTGAAATATTGCCATATGGTACCATGGTTAATCTATTCATCCATTACTTAAAAGTTTTTTGCTTCTTTCAGCTTTTTATAAATATGCTTACCACTTTCTTCCAGAATAACTCAGTTTTATCCTAATTAAGTTTCTGTTCTAATAGGTATCCTTTCTTCGATTCTGAAATTATCTTTGATTTACAGAAAATAGCTTGACTCCATTTAGTGAATTCTTTGCTACAAGTCTTTATCAATGTTTTGTACAAAATATATTAGAAGTTACCCCAACATTTATTTGTATCTTCCAGCCACAAAGTTAATCGTGCTTCAGTTTTTACTAAATAATTAAAATTTACTGTGGATGCGACTATCATGATTCCCCCCTCTATTCTTTTATGAATCGATTTATTGTTTTTTTTTTCTAGATTTGGAAAAATGGCTATCATCATTATTTAAAAACAAAATTTAATTTTTAAATTTTCAATGAAGAAATAATAAATGAAATGGTTTCACTGAGATTTCAACAGTATGAATGTAACAACTCTGCAAGATAAACAAACATGCAAACCTCACATAGATAAGTATAACCACATAAACTTTATAAAGTTATAATTTTTAAAATATTTTTATTTAATTTTTTTTTAAATCGTAAATAATTGAATCCATGCGCAATGAGAGTATACATAAATCTGCATATATATATTTACACATACAAACGACTTTATGACACAATCATAACACATTTTCCTGCCATACTTGACTTGATTACAAATTTAGGGTAAGTAAAATTGGAAACTTTTTTAAAGTTTTAATCAGGCTTGAGGATTGTTTTCAATTGCCGTTACACAGACTATCCAGCTAACACTTAGCTACAGGATAAAGCAAAGATGGGAAAACATTTAAACTCTCATACTGTCAGCAGTCATTGTTTTTCTGTGATGTACTATTGGAGAGGTCTCTGTCCAATAGTGAACTATTTAAAAACCGTTTTGCTTTTTATTATTACACGCATACACAAACATTTGTGTATGAGCGTTTACTTGTCAAATTTAAGAAGCTATTTATTTGATCATCAACGAAGCTCAATAGAATGTTTAAGAAATGATAGTTACATATTTAGCATTCATTTCCATCCCAACACTTACACGTTATGAATCAAATAAATATTTACAGTATATATACATAAGCGCAATCATTTATTTGTACATACAAGACTTTGTAAAGATACCCGGAATAGAAAAAAACTTGTCTGCAGAGTCTACTATAATTTTAAAATACGTTAGGATTTAAAGATTTTTTTGTAAAAAAAATTAATCTAAACTTTAATCGCTTATAAAAAAAACTTAAATCACTTATTAACGAAGAATGACAATTTTTTTGTATGATTATTTTAACGCATCTCTCTGAAATTTGTCTTTATTTTCATTGTTTATCTGTCCAATTAGTTTTGTTGAACGAATCAAATGGTAAAATCTTTCCTAAGAGGAGGAGAGTATATATTTACATTTTAACCCTATCAGCGTGTCGTTTTTACAACTTTTATAACTATCTCAAGGGGAGGGGCCTTCAACATACCACGGGGGCAGTAGCTGTTCATTTGTGAGGAGTCAGCCATAACGTTTTCCATGGATGTATAGTTCTGTATATAGCCTTCTGAGTGCAACAGTTGTGAGGGTAGGAACTGGGCTTTGAAAATTGATTTAAAGTGCTTTAACTTATCTTGAATGTGGATTGTAACTAATGTGGTCAAGATGGTTAAATGGAGGTTTTGCAGATGTCTTATGGCCACAAAAAACGGTAAGTCATCGATTATTTAATTTTTAAATGTGAAGGAATGTTTAGATTAAAGAAGTAATTAGCCAACCTTTTTTGGTAACTGAATTAGTTTTAATTTATAAAAAAATTCCTATTTTTTTTCTTTCTGTTTCTTGTAAAAAATAACGTTTTATAGTTTAATTTAAATCTGGTTAGGTGAACATTGATAATGGTTATCGTATCTAAAAGCGATGACATGTTTATTGAGAGGGCTTGCGGATTGCAAAAGTTTTTAAACTTTGTAATACAATTATTTTTTTGAGATTTAATACATTTTTAAATATTTTTTTCTATTAATTTTATAGATAAATATAATATTTTTAATATATTCTCTCAAATAGTGATTCCACTCGTTTTATTGTCTCTATGGTTACAGAGAATACAGAAAGGGTCGGTCACTTATTAGAAAACATGTAAGTTATGTTAGTTTGGACTTTCAAAAGAGGGGAATAACTTTAATAATAAGCATAAGCGCACCTGGAGGTTGATTATATTTGCAGTTAATGTTTTTTTTTTTTTGTTTTGACCCAAATATTTATAAAATCTAATAATTTTTTTACTTCGATTTTTTAAATTTTATTTATTAATGTAAGTGCTCGATTTATTTTATCACAAACTTTTACTTTAAATTATTGAGGTCTTTTTATTATCTACGTTATATTTGTTATTTAATGAAGCTCGCCCGTATGTGGTAGAGATCTTCCTTAATTCTAGAATAATAATTTGACCTTTATGTTTTATTAATAGTATTGTTTTTCTTTTTGTAACAACTGTTTTGTGTTTTATTTGGCACACCTACAGTTATTATTTATATAAGTTTACGTATTTGTATATATATGTTAGATGGGTTATATAAAGTATTTGTAACTGATCTTTTGCTTTGATAAGTTTTTTTTATTTTTATTAATTACAACTATATATATAATTTACTTGTTTATATTTGTTTCTGTATATTTATTTATAATTGATCTGTTTGACAAAGCAGCTTTGTAATTTTTTGTTTGGTATATTCATAAACATCATTTATGTGTTTATATATGTGTATTTAGATGGCTTATATTTAGTATTTATTTGTGTATTCGTAAATTGATTTTTCTCTGGTTATTACATTCATGCGTATATGATGATTTGCTTTAAAGCAAGTTTTAGGACTCAGACTCTTTTAGAAAGTACACTGAATGTTAACATTAAAGAACTATTTGATTATCATCAAGTATTAGTATTAGCACGTCATCATTTCCTAGCAATGACCATTCTATTATTTTTTTATAGCTTGACAAATAGTCTAGACCTATTCAAGAATAATTATAAAACAACCATCACAACAAATATATATAATTTAACACTTCTGTATATATTTAAATATTCTCTTATTCACGGTTTATTTTGAAAAAATGCTACAATCTAGATTATTTTCAGTAATAATTTACACACTATATTTTAGCATTTTTTGCTTATATTTACAATATATATATATATGAGTGGATGTGCATGTCTGTAAGAACTGAGGCTTAGTGATGCTGAAATCATCCTAGTTTTTATCAAATTTTTGATAACCATTGGACTGAAAAGCAAAAGATAAGCATAGAGACCTAGAACTTGACATGAGATGATGGGTGAAATTATAGAAAATTTTATAGAATATGGTTTGACAAATCTTTATAAATAATTTTTTTAGAAATTTTTGCTCTATAATTGATGATAAAGTAATGATTCAGCTTGTATGTTAGTGTATATATATATGCAAGCATATACAAAAATAGCTGCAGAGAGGAGTTTGCTGTTAACTGAAAGGACAACCTTCAAGTCATCTTTAAGACATTAAAGGAATTATGCAGAGCAAATTTCTAATATCCCTTTTATATGTTCTTGTCATTGCAGCTATTATTATTATATGATTATTTATATACTATACAAATATGGTTGGACTGCTTACCAATCTATATCACCCAGTATGTTGAGTTTATTGACTTTTTACCTCTGATTTTAAGATAAAAAAAACACCATGGATTTTCTTCTCAGTTGGTTGCATGATAGTTCTTAGCTAAAATGTCAATTAAGATTTCTTGAAGATAAAATAAATATATATCTGAATGAACTTTTTTAAAATAGATATTTACAATCATGACAGACAAAATTAAATTATGACTTTTATTCCCAGGAGACTGTAAAGTCACCAGTGATTGGCAGCAAAAGGTGAAGTGTACTAAGAATTACCTGATTATGGACCCAGGCTGCCATTTGATGATATCTTTTTATGTATGTACCTATAATTGTAAATCACTTCTCAAGTGAAGGAAGATTGCAATAATTGGAAGAATTGTCCAATATAAAGTGGGACATTATTGGATTTCGTGAAGTTAGAAGAAAATGTAAAGAGACAATTGATTTAAAAGATAAACATATACTATATTACAAATATGGAAATATTGGAAGCATAAATAGAATAGGATTTATTATTAATAAAAAGTAGAGCAACAATATTGTGGAGATTGATGGTATATCAGAAAGAGTGGCAACATTAGTTATTTAACGTAATGGGCGATACCAGTTGCAGATAATTAAAGTTTATGCACCAGCAAATTCTCATTATAATGAAGAAGTAGAGAATTTTTATATGGAAATACAAAAGGTTTTTGATTAGACCAAACATTTTAAAATTGTCATGGAAATCTTAATGCTAGAATTGGTAAATGATTGAAAGAAGAAATTGTGGGGAAATTTGATTATGATGATAGAAATGAGAGAAGACACAAACTATCGAGTTTGCAGGAAAAAAAACCTTTATGTTATGAAATCTTTCTTTAAAAAATGTACTAAGTAGAAATGGACATAGAAGCATTCAAATGAATGTTCAGTAGAATACCGAATTGAATTACATTTTGACTAAGGTTATAATGTTCTTAATAAATTCAATAAAGAAAATGATCATTGATTAGTAAGATATATAAATGTTAATGCAAAACCAAAGAGACAACAATTATTAAGAAAATTAGTATTCACTTTTGATATTTCTAACCTCCAGAAATATTCCAATGAACTTAAATTAAAATTCGAAAAACATTTAAAAATATCAACAGATTTTGAAAATGATTCAGATTTGAATGAAATTAAGAGGAAGATAATTGACACACCATTAAGAACTGCAACAAAGATAAGTGATACAAAAAAAAAGCAGCAATTGACCAATAAAATTTTTACTTAATTTATGAAGACAAAAAAGAATATGGAAGTACATAAAATTGATTCATTAAGGACTGACTATTTAGAATTTTGTAAAATAGTAGAAAAAAAGAATAATGATAATTATGAATTAGTAAAGAAAGGTATAGAAGAGAATAAACATTTCAACAGTGTAAACAACATCTTAGTATTGATAGGAAATGTATTTCTGCATTAAAAAGAAAAAATGGAACTATTACTAAAAAGTAAGATGTTATGAAATGTAAGGAAGTGTTCCATAAAGTATTATATATTATATAATAATAAAGAACAAGAAAAAGTATCTTCTACAATTAGTAAATCTGAATTTCCTAAGATTTTAAATAAAATGAGACATGCAGTTAATTCTATTAAGAAAGGAAAAACTACATATAATGGTAGAATTATATTTACTATCTTAAAGGACGCAGATGAAAAAGTAGAAAAATTATTAGCAAAGATATATACCAAATAACTGAATGATGAGGATGTACCAGATGATTGGAAGAATGCAGTATTAATATTTAAAAAAAGTGAAAAAGATGATGTTAGAAATTAAAGACCTATCAGTCTTTTATCAGTTCTATACAAATTTTTTTACCAAGATAATTACAATTCATCTACAACTTTGGATTTTAATCAACCAAAAGAACAAGCTGGATTTTAAAAGTGGTTTTAGCACAGTAGATCACATCCAAGTATTAAAAAAAGTTATAGAAAGGATCAATGAATATGAATTGCCATTATGTTTTGGATTTGTATATTATAAAAAGGCATTGATTCTGTAAATATTTCTTCAGTGATTAAAGCATAGGATCATTAAGATATATATCCAGGATATTATCATATTTTGAAAAAAATTTATCAAAATACAACAACAAAGATCAGATTACATAGTGATACTAGAAAAATTAACAATAACATGGACATATAACAGGGTGACTCCATATCTCCAAACTTTTTACAGCACTTTTACAAGAAGTGCTTTATGAAGTAAAATGGGAACCTAAAGGAATAAAAGATTATTTAAGTGCTTGATTTTGCAGATGGTGAAATTATTTTTGCAAATAATGCTTCAGAATTTCAGGAAATGTGTAAGAGTTATCAGATAGAAGTGAGAAAGCAAGACTAAGGATAAATGCTAAAAGACTAAAATAATGTTCAGTGGATTTTTTTTAAAAAAAATAATAATAATGATTGATAATGATGAATTAGAAGTAAGTTTACAATTATTTTGGAAAGATTATTAATACAGATATAAATGTAATGTATGAAATTAATCAAACAATTAAACTTGGACAGAGTGATTTGGGTAGAAATAACCTAATATTAAATGGAAATATGCCTTTATGTATGAAAAGAACGATTCTTAATTAATGCGTTTTACCAATTCTAACTTAGGTGTCTGAGATTTGGACATTTAATGGAAGAACCCTACAGATTTTAGGTCACTCAATGAAGTATGGAGAGATGTATATTAGAAGTAACAAAAAGGGATTGAAAATAAAAACATGGATGAGAAAAGAAATAGATATTATTGACATCTTTGAAAGAATTAAGAGAATTAAAGTAGAAACTGGTTGGACATATTGCTAAAAGAAATGATAGTAGATAGACAGATGTAATTTTAAACTGAATTCTAAGTGATTGTAAAAGATCTAGAAAGAAGTCACATATGAGATGATTGGATGAAATAAAGAAATATGCTAAGATGATATAGAAAAGAAGGTCTAAAAATCTGAGAAATTGAATTAAACTTGGAGATAACTTCATCCTGCAGTGATGGTGAAAATGGTGATATAAAAATATCGATGTTAAATCTGTCTTTGATCTTTTAGATTATACTTTTTGAATTATGGATTCAATTACAGTTATTTTTAAAAATAGGTGTGTATTTATGCAGTTATAACATACATGTTTACCTATCATGCCTATGACCTAAGTTCAAATTTAGATCATGGAAATTTTTGTACAATTTTTTCATGTTTTAATCAAATTTTTTCTTTCATATAAAAGTTCATACCCAGTCTATTTATTATTTAATATTAATAAATAAATGAAAAGATACCCAAATTTTTACCACCTAGTATTTAGCAAATTTGATGAATAATAGCTTCTTCACTGAATTAATATGGCAAAGGGAGTAACTTATTTTGGAAGGTTTTTTTTTCCCCTACAGTGAGTGAACTATTTAAAAAGCCATTTGACTTTTTATTTTTGTTGGTAAGTGTATGTTATGTAATTATATGTAAAATTATTGAGGTTATAATTATTAGTATAATTATATATTATTTATAACAGTATGTATATGACATTCATAAGCAACTAGATATCATGCCACTTTGGACACTATTATATATAATGATGTAGAAGAGTTAACTTGGGAATAAGCAGCTTTGTAAATAAGGATATAATCTCAGTTACTTCACAAGAATAAGACCATCTAGTCTCATAAATGGATTAGCTTCACCACGACATTAAATCCTCATGCCTTAACTCTTCATATTTACAATCCCAACTTATACTTTAAAAACAAATTATTCACATCTATAACAAATGTTTTACAACATGGAACATGCAATTAAAAATAAAAAGCTCAAAAATCTATGAAAAGCAATAAAAAATGAATAAGTCACAATATGATAATAATACTAAAATATGAATATCTAAAATGTTGTACATATTAGACATACTCTCAATCAAATTCCACCAATTCCATATTATCTTACTAGTTAGAAAACTATATGACATATCGGTTAATGCACTTTGATAAAGTTATACAAATATAAAATTTGCAATATAGACCATATACTACTGACATTATAATAAAAATATGCATGCAAACAATTAAAAAATATAGTATTAGAAATATTAATATTAAATAGAAATGGAATAAATTAAGGGTTTTATTTAAGCCATTACTAGAAAGAAAAAAAAGTATATATAAATCATTAAAATCTAACTTTCATTATCTTATTTTCATTGTTTGTAAATATATCATTAATTTCTAACTGTAGATTATATCAGTACAAATTTAAATATCTCAATTCTTTACATTATGCTTGCAAGTTTTTACTGTATTTTTAATTCAAATGTATATAGTATTTGTTTTCTCAGATTTGTAGATCTTATCAATGATACTTATATGAGCTTTAATCTTTAATGGCAGTTTACAATACATTTTTCTTAATAGATGGATTGGATCACAAAATGCCAGGTATTTCTTTATGTTTCTGAAGATCTTCAGATAATGTAATTCATTTCAGACTCATATAATCGGACATGACACACAGTTTCTAAAAATGAAAATTAACACATCATGCACAAAAAGTTATGAGCTATATAGATTAACATCATTGACAATAAGGAAAAATATAATTTTATTTATATGTTTCCTGTTAGGGTTGTGGCTGATTTTTTGGTTAATCTGCTACCATTGTTTGCTTCCTTTCTTTTCTGATACAAGTTTTTATCTGTTGAAATTCTGATGACATGAATTGCCTTCTGCTGTGGTCTTGTAATTGCTGTAAATGGAAATAAATATATGACTAAAAATTATTCTAAAACTCCTTCTTTTAAATATCTGCTGTTTTGATTGCATCATATATATATACTGTTAATTAATAAATCCTTTTAATTGCATAATAACTATTGTTTCATTTATCAAAAGCAAAAGATTTACTTTAATCAGAATATTTTTTCTAACTTTTAATTATATAATTTTAATATTTTATAACCTTTATAGTATAATTAATATGTTTTATTAATTGTTCATTAGACTAGAGATTATCTATCCACTTAATGAATAATATTTCTATACTGTAATTTTCAATACACCACCATCCCACAAATAAGTGACTGGTTTCTATATATATATTTGTGACTATTTTTTTTTTTTTTTTTAGCAAAAAATAAATAAATTTGTAATATTAAAATTAATTTCAACATGCAAAACAATTTATTTGTTTTTGGCTTCTTATCTCCTCCCTCAATATTAATTTACTTTAATTCGGATTTATTTGACTCAAATAGAAAAAAAAAAAAACTATTTCCTCATATGGACAAATTTAGATATATGTTACATACATTCATCACCATGTACCATATTTAAACTTTTAGATATTGCTATATTATGATTTTTACACTTAATATTGAATAGATATTTGATTTAAATATATGTTTATCCTATTTTTTAATTTTCTATAATATAATTCTGTTATCGTTTACAAGATTTGTCAAGTCAGGCTTGTAGTATTTTTCTAAACCCCTTCCTACTCTATTGATGAATTAATAAGCACTCCTAAATTATGCTAATGATTGAAAATTCTAATGTGATTTATGTTGTAAATGTAATATTCTGAATCAATTTGGGATGAACTCATAAGAAATAATGTGTAAGAGTTAAATTTGGAAACATAGGTGTTCATGTTATCCAGTGAACTAATTTGGATTTTTTTTTGAAAAAAATTCTAACCCATCATACTAAAATAACATAATTTCTTATCTTGACTATGGTATATCTTTCTGTAAATAAAAAAGTACGGAACCAAAAGTACTTACTCTAAAAATAAGATTTTCAAATGAAATTATAAAAAATTACTTTATGATCCCACTATGTGTATATATTGAAATTAATCTGCTAATGTACTTATATATGTTATGAAGGACTTTAAGCTTTAGAGTTATTCCCTTGTCATGTCATGACTTGGGTTTGATCTGAACTAAATAAAACTTGAATCAAGATTTTTCTAGGTATCTAGCTGACCAATTTAGCCAGCTATTCAATATTGGTTAATAAATAGACATCTACTTTTAGCTAGAAAAAAACACACACAAAAGCATATTTTTTAATGCGTTATTTTTTATGAATTCTATGGACTTTTGCAAAGACTTTGCCCTGCTTTGGACTAATGAAGGACTATTTCCCATTTCTTTTTACTCACATATGTATAAATATTGGGCTCCTACGGTTAACCATATATATAATTATAAAAGTATTGAGGTTAATCATAATTTTTAATATTGTGCTAGTCTTGCATAAAAATTATTTGAAAAACCGATGATATTACTCTCAGATTAGATAACTGGGAGTGATAATGAGAGTTGTTTTTTTTATTCTCTAGTTGTATGTACCTTTACCAATAATTAGATGGCAGTTGAGTTGATTACCTAAAAAAATTACCAAATTCCACCTAAATTGGACATGATAGGTTGATGCACTAAACTAAATGGCAATGTATCTAAGATGAATTAGCACAAAGTTGTCAATTTGATTGTAATGGTGTAATTCATTTAAACACCTAATTCATCACTATTGAGATCATGGGATTATGTGGATGTCAAATTTTGAAACATCAACTGATAGAAGAGTTTAAAATTTTTGGATTTTTCAAACCATTATGATGCACTTCTGTGGAATATTTGAGTTCACTATAGAATTCTGACCCTACTTTTGTATGCCTAGAGAGTGATAAAAAGAGTATAGCATTAATTTATGTAGAAGACACATCCACATTAAATACATTTAAAAAAAAACTAAAATCTTTATTAACAAAAAATAAAAATTATACACAATTTTGCAATAATTGTTTGTACATAAATTTGTAATTACAGATCTTTATACTTATTTATATATTATTTTATAAGTTTCTTCTTTGAATAATACTTTTTTTAATTTTTATATTATTTTCATAATTCATATGGAGACAGATCAATGCTTGATCAAATTTTTTTTTGTTATTTTATAGGGAATGTATCTGATACAGTTGGTAAAATATTTATTCCAATCATTATCAAGATTTTTTTAACCAATTATAATTTTATCATCAAAAATCATTTCACACCTTATTATTGTCTATATAGTTTTTAGAGCATATAGCAAAACCATTGCATTATATGAAATAAATCTTTGAATATTGTTTGCTATTTTTCTTTTTAAATTTATGTATGGTGACATGAAATACTTTTGATCTTAAGAATTTAAATACATATAATATTATGTATAGATCCAATACAACTAATGAACTTCATATCAGTGATCAGCATATGTTACCATACCCACAATCAGGGTTTAAATCCAAGCCTGCTGAATTATAGAAACATTTTTTAGGTGTCAAATAGGCTTAGACTTGTTTTAGGAGATTGGTCTATAGTTCAGTAAATTGCATCTAATATTGGTCAATAAATAGATATTTAGCTAATATTGGATAAAGAGGATAAAAATTCTAAGTTAATTTAGATTGGTCAAATGAATGACAGTGTAGTTATGAAGACCAAAAAAAAAAAGATTATAAGCATAATAATTTCATAGAGAGAAATCACACTCTTTTGGGTCCTGGATCTTTGCTTTATTTTTACCTTGATGTACTAATTAATACACTACTACTAAATTAGTAGTTTCTGAATCAGTATACTTTCCTAGCATTACTTATACTAATGCACAACCCTCTAGTATTAGGTTTTTATTGAAAACAAAATATATCAATAAGGCAAATGATATTAATTAGGGCAAACATCTAATCATATTGAGATGTCAATATAATATTATTCAGTAAACCTAATAATTTATCTTCACAAGATAGTGTTTAATACCCTTGATAAATATATATCAATGATGCTACTAAGTTCTCTGTCTAAAACATTAGATTACTATAACTAAATGACTATATTTGATTATTACTGAGGTTAATTGCAATGAATTATTAATATTTAACTATCAAGTTATCATCAATTCCTGAAAATTATATAAATGACATCCTATATATTTACAAAATGTTCACTATAGTATATGGAAATAATAAATGGTTGTTTGTCAAGACAGAATTTGAAACAATGTTTTACTTTTGGTGGTGTGACAGTCATTAATTTTTGGCAACATTATCCTATATTGCTGTTATTCAATATAAATATTAGTAAAAGGAAAAATAAACAAAATTAAAAGGCCAAAAGAAAATAAAAAATAAAAAGAATGCAGAATTGGTTCTCATCCGCAACTGGATGTGGATACTGTATGAGGAAATGCTAGAATAGTATCATTACTACATGAGGAAAGGTGATTATAAGGTAACAAATAGAATCAATGGATGGAAAAGAATACATCTAATTATGACATTTCACATTTTCTCATTGTAAGCTTATGAATAAGAAATTTATTTCAGTATCTCAATATTTAGAATTGTGTTATTGCACTAATAAAAAATTGGTAATTAAATCTGTGATAAAACAAAGCTGATGATTTATGTTTTGAAAGATAATTTTAAAAATATTATGCTATCAAAATTTTAAATAAATATAATAGATTTTTTTAAAAAAAGTACTGTTGTTAAGTTATATTAAATTGGGGGGGGGGGGGCTTAATTACATCTCTACATAAGTTAATTCAAAGGACATTAGATGAGATTGCAGTTAATGTCTGCAAAGTGATGACTGGTATGACTGTTTAATCTTAATTTAAGCTGAGAAAAGAGAAATGTGATCATCATTTTTCTGCAAAAAAGCTTATCTTGCATCTTGCTATAGCTCACTTTTCTTATAAGTAGTTCTATTTCTTTGCTTCTTGATCTCTCTATATTTACAACTTATCTTATTCTTAAAATTACATCTCAACTTTTTTTTTTCTGTCTCATTCCTTCTAATTCATAACAGTTCCAACATTCTGCATAATTTCGCTTATACTTTCAAAATTTCTGATTAAATAATCATTTTAAAAAAAAAAATTTTCTGTGTTAAAGTTTTTGTTCTCTCATTGAAACTCAGATCTCTAATTAACCTGAAGTCTTGTGTTAGTCTCTTTGCAATCTTTTCTTAAATCTTTTTTTAAATATTCCAAATTTTTGTTTCACATAATTCCAAACAAAATATTCAATATGCCTCTATTTTAGAGGAGTTCAAATTAATTACTTGCTTTATAACAAATCTTTAGCTATTACTGTGTATTTCACATTATAGATTTTTTCTTTTCTTTATGCAGTTAAAACTCGTAATTTGAAGTTGCTGGTTCCAGGGCTTTTACACATTTGTAATTTTTTCAGATTTTGAGAGATCATTTATCCTTTTATTGTAAATCTAAATTTTGCCCAAACAGAAAAAAATCAACTCACTTCTGTTAGGCTTAGTAATTTTTAGATATATGGTATTTTTCTTTCTTTGCAAATGTGTAAAAACTAATTTTTGAAATTTTGTTTGGCTTTAAATTTTCAGATTAATAGCATTTTACCTGCATATACACCACCATTTAAATACTGTCTAAGTAGATTGGCATAATTTATTTTTATGGTCAATATTTGCACTTTTCCCAACCACTAAAAAGTCATCATTCAAATAAGTTTCTTAACCAAATTGTATTCTTCAACTTCTGAAACATAATCATGGGAATGTCTTACTTTGGGCAACCATATTATAGTTCAATTTTCTTTAGCCACATGTGACAATATTTTGGCGTTATCAGACCACACTGCTATCTTATTAGATTATATATATAGTTAATTGGTACAGACAATAGTCAAATATTAGTTTGAGGAACAGGAAGGGAACATTACATACTTTTGACCTCCACTGTAAATTGATTTAAATGTTACGTGTTTATCTTGACCAATGAATGAGTTGAGAGGTTATACATTGACCTTTAAAAATGATTTCTTCATTATTCATGATTTCTATTCATCCTATATAATTTTTTTTTTACTTCAAATAATGATTTTATCACAATAATAAAGATATAACAGGTGTTTTATTTTTTTTTGTTCTACCTATGTTTAATTATACACAATAATTAACACCACCTTTTTTTTTGTTGTTGTTAATTTTATAACGTATTATGTTTAAGATTAGAAACCTACAATAGAGAAATTAGAAATTAAGAAAAGCTTATTTGGTTTGTATTAAAAAAAAAAAAGAATATTTAATTAACTTTATACATAATTAATTAAAAGACTAAAAGATTTACATTATAACTAGATATAGCAATAAAAGAAAAAAGGTAGACCTTATTTTTTATTAGCTTCAAGCTATATATTAATTATTAATTCATAAAATATGTAATCCTTTGAACCTACCTGTCTATTTCTATTAGTTCAAAGGTTAAACCATTTGAAAAATGTGCCTTCATGTTTAAAGCATTTGTAGAAAAGGAAAACATAATTCATGATAAACAAAACATTAATTACTAGAGATTGTTAGAATATTAGCTGAACATGCAGCAGATATATTCATTTATAAATCACACAAATAAATTCATAACAAAGTGTCTGAGAATATATAGCAGCTTTTCCTTTTGAAATTACACAAAAATAAAATCAGATGTCACACGACCTAATTTAATTTTCCTTTTGAAAATAAACAAGATAAAAAAGGGATATTATACCAAAGCTATATCACTAGTTTTCATGCTAAACCAGCACTCATCAGCTGGTCCAGATTATCATCTCCCACACATTTATATAATCAGTGCTCAGTTTATATTAAGATAGCAAATCTCTATACTTTAATGGACAGGCTTCAATCTATTCCAACCTCCAATTCTTCAGCCAACCATATCATTGAAAATCTGATGATAGAATGCCCAAATCCCATGCTGATGCCAATATTGTTGTTATGCTCATGTTGACCTTAAGTCATTCTGATCCATCGTGTATAAGACAGTATCCATTTAAATACATAGAATAGGGATGGGCAGAATGCAGGTAATATTGTCAAGTTACAGTAAAAAGTTAAAGTCCAAGGGTGGATTCAAACCTGTAGGTTATACTTTATTTTCAGCAATAATTAATTATTATCTAAATAAAAAAAAATTAAGTCCTGTTTGTACTGACTTTAGATTACTTTCAAGAATTCTTTTTCTCACCTTTCAAGAATTCACCATTAAGAATTTCAGACAAAGAGAAATTTGAGTAATGGAAAATTATAAGTGGATAAATCATTTTGAGAAAAATTATAATTTTAAAACAATTTTTAATCTTTTGTATTATTATTTTTTTAAATTTATGCATCAAATTTATATAAAACAATACATCAATTTTGTCATTTTTTAAGCTCTAAAAATATTTTTAAAGCAGGGATAGTAGTACCCTTTCATTTAATCCAATGTTTTCTACACAATTATTCATCTTATAATTAACACACTTCAACCCTTTTACAAGCAAACAGATCTATAGTGATTAGTTGTATTTAAAAAAGAAAAAGAATTGAAATAGTAAAGTGTAGTATCTGCTCCAAGCAATTATCATGCAAAAAACTCATGTACAATAGAATAGTTATTTAAAACATGTACACACAATGAATTAATCATCTAATGAAAATGACCAATACTCTAAACAGAATAAAAGGTAGACTTATCATCTCACAAATATGTAAAAGTGAATTCATACAGAGTAATTTTACAAATATTCAGTTTTTTTTTAATCAGTAGAGCCAAAGAATGCAGTTATTTATAGTTTCTGTGCCCAAAATTAGAACTAAGAATATCAACAAAATTAAAAAGATGAATTTGAAAAACAAAAGAATATACAGTTGATAAATAGACAAGCATTAAAAATCATAGGTATTTGAATTTTGACAAGCTTAGCTTAGTAAGCATTAATGCTATTTGTATGAGATACAATCTTTCAATTGGTTAATGAAAGACAATATTTTCGGATTAAATTATACAAAAGATATTGTAGCAATCGCAACTGATAAAGCTAGGTGTAATGTGTAAATTTGAAATTTTTCAACAGTTAAGTTGCATCTGTTACAATCATGTCTTTTTTTTATATTAAAAAATTGAAAGAAAAGTAAAAAATCAATGAATGATTTTAATTCTGAAACTATTGATTACAAAAATAACAATGACTATAATTAAAATGATTGAAATGTCGACAAAGATGATGATGCCTAAAACAGTTTACAATTTTAGAAATAACTGATGGGAATATTGAAAATGGGAAATGGATTTGAGGTGAGTGATTTATAGATTCACACTTTAAAACCTAACTAGAAAATAAGCCCTAGCATGATTTTTCAGGATGCTGATAATATAAGCTCTGCCCCAAATAAAATCCATAGTTAAGATTGTTCAGCTCATTGAAACATATGATGGATGTACTGAATTATGAAGTAATGGATATATATATAGATGTAGATTTTTGTACTTGAATAAATGTTACTCGGAATTATTTTATAGGCAGATTCATAACTAATTATTTTAATAAAATTGCAAATACAATTTTACTTTTCATTTATCAATGCCCATTTATTCAGTCTTATATAAAAATTCCTCTTTCATCTGATCTCCAATCATATGTATTGGAAATAAATCAATATTGATATTTGAAAAGGCTAAAAATTATTATTAATGACAACCTTAGTTCACAAATTAATCAAGCCATATTTCATATATTATTTTAAATTAAATATTACTAATTTAACAGAATGTAAATAACTTTTAATATTCTTGTATTAAACAAGAATGTTCTGTATCAAGGTTGTATCAAACAAGAATGTTCTGTGTTAAGATTTTAATCTTAACTATTAGGCAATTGTAAAAGTTATTTATGTGCTGTTGAAATGACTAATATTGAATAAATGTAGATTTTTGTATTTGAATAAATATAGATTTTTGTACTTGAATAAATGTATATTTTTGTATGTGAAAAAATAAGACATCTGAAAATAAGCCCTAAGCCATCTTTTGGAACAAAAATTAACTGTTTGAGCCTAAACGGCCATATTGAATTTTTTACAAAACTGACCTGAGACACAATTTTCACAATAACTTCAGTTTTAATTATGTTAGAGCAAAAAAAATTACATTAATAGAAACTAGAAAAACTAAAGAAAACAATAAGTTTAAAACAAATAGTGATAACCATGTAAAAAATAAGAAAAAAAAGAAATTTCAACATCTGAAAAAATTATTACTTTAATGTTTGTTCATAATTTCTAATTCATCATGAACTAAGTCTAAATTACATTTTCAGTTATAATTTCTTTGTATTCCTTACAAAATTATCTTTCAAACCATATATAATATGTCTTACCTGAGATAATCCATAGCTTCAGAATCTCCAAAATAAGTCGCATATGAATTCTTCATTTTTATTTTGTACCCCAAAAGTTACCAAATGTCAAAGGCATCTATAAGAAAAAGATTCATCCTAATAAAAAATACAAAACAAATCATTTTCAGGAGATAGATAAGCATTTGTCATTATAGCAATTGGCTTCTTGTTTATCTAAAACTAGAAATTGTAGGCTACTGTCTGTATCACTGATAAAATGAGTTTCATCTCTTCATTTTATATTTTTTTTGTGTACATCAGTGATGTTTATATTCTTTATGCACACCAGTGATGCTATCTTGTTATATTTATTGTATCACATAGATATAATTTATTTGCATATAGTCCATTTGTTAGCTATTTAAAACATATAGCAAAAACAGAATGACTCCAAAGCATGAGTATCAAGGCATAAACAAGAATCAGAATTTGATTATTTGCCTGCATATGCAATCTTTCTATACATTTGATTATTAGTTTTGTAACGCATTTCTTGTAAACACAAATACATCATATAAACATAATAAAAAATTATTAAACTTTTTAAGAATCATTATTTTTATGAAATAAGTGGATTAAAACTTTAGAAAATTATGGTAGATTTATATATGAGCATAAATAAATATGTAATTTATATCAACACACACCAACTACAAACTAAAATTAATAAAAATTATCATTTTTTCAAAAAATTAAAAAAAAAAGAAAATATTAAAAAAATTAAAATTTTATACTTATGAATCTGATATTGTGCTTTATGTTTAGGCTCTATTGTAGGCCTTGTTTGTGAATACAATTACATTTACTCTGATAAATGTCTATTTGAAGGCCAGTACATATTTTCTGTCTTTATCGCTTCATGAAAATTACAAAATTGATCAAAAAACAAAAAAATTAAATGAGCTGCTTGATAAAAAATACTGTAAAAAATCCAAATTTCATCGGATTTTTTTGTGGTATACATCTTCGGAAAGCTGCATCAGATATCTATTAAATGCTCATATTTCAGTTGATGTCATGCTCATAGTTTTTACATCAGTAAAGAAAGAAAACATGCCGACCAATCAAATAAGATGCACAGATTATCTGCTTGATGGGGATCTAGTCTTATTTTCAGAGAATCATGGTAAAATAATTTACATTTTTCCAAAAACATTTTAAAGATTTTATTAATAATAAATTCCTTTCAAATTTCTTTTTCCTCTAATATTTCACTTATGAACACTAAAAAAAAAAGTCTTATTATCAAAAAATAGTTGAAATTTACTCTCAAAACTTACCTCATTCACAATCAATTTTTTTTTTTTTTAAGTTATGTTTTGACTATCTTTAAAATTTTTCTGATTGTATTATTATACTAAATTCTATATATTAAGTTGAGGAAGTGACAATAATATTTTAAATAGAATAAAAATAAGATTATTTGGGGGGGGGGAATCTACTTATATCTAATCACTATAATGAATATTAATATAGATTTATGCACAAACTTTTCTTGCAAATAATAGATGTGAAATATTTTGAATTATAAAATCTAAGTTTTTCTTAGTATTGTTATTTTTTATAATTTTTAATAGATTTCTGATTCTATATGTTTTTTTTTTTTCATCTGTTTCCTAAGGGATTTTTTAGTTCCTTGAAAAATGATGATTTAAGACTTCATTGTAATAACAAGTAATTGTTGATAATAACTGTTATATATTTTTATATTGTGTTACAAATACTTATTTTGGGAGGATTAATAGTTTTTATCATTAATTTAAATTCTGTTTTGTTTTTTGTTTTGAGATATTAATAAGTTTATATTTTATTTCTGCAATTTTAGTAATCATTTTATTCATGTTTTAGCTTAACATTTTGATCATTATATCTTAATACTTTGAGTACATATTTTTAATGAATGTTTTTTTCATTTTTATATATATGTGTAATTTGTCATTTTTAAAAATTGGTTAAATTGTTTATTTTGCACTACTTGGTCCACTTTACAAGATTTTTTAAGTCTTTGTTTAAATTTTGTTTGTATTTTTTAATGTATATATTAAAAAATGTTTAAATTATTACAGATAGAATACCATTATTCAGAAAAAATGAATCTGAAAACTTCTATTTTTTGCTTACCATTAATTTAACCATCATGGCAATACAAAAAATATACACAAAAATGTTTTTTATGTGCTATATAAATATTTATAATATATATAGATTTTTCACTGCTTGTGACATATAAAACCAAAAAAATTAACAATTTTATATTTACAAGCTAAATGTTTATTTTCAAAGCAAATGAGAACAGAAAAGAATGATAGAACTTCCAATATTTGCTCATTTTTTATGTTAACATGTATAGCAAAGAATACATTTTTTTTATTAATTTTTAAAAAAAATAATATTCACTAATAAATTGCATTTACTTTTATTCAGTCATTAGTGTTATTATTATGTCTTTAAGTAATAATCTTTTTTAAAAAAGTAAATATACATATAGTGAAGTAAAATTGGAAGATAGCAACTTTCTGCAATAAAGAAAAACAATTCTCCCAAAATAAACAAATAAATAAATAATAAAGATTAAAACAGGCAAAACTCTCATACAATAGTGCTACTCTGTGCAAGCCAGAGTAATCAATGGATGCAAGAAGGCTTGTGCATAAAATCCCTATGCACAAGCCTTCTGGCATCCATTGATTACTCTGGCTTGCACTAAATAGCACTACTATATGGAGAGTTTTGCTTGTTTTAATAACAGTTATGAGCAAGCATAAGAAATGGTGATCATGTGATGTTTAGTGGTTTAAATAATAAAGATGTTTGTATATTCATTATATATATTTTTAAAAAAAAATAAAAGGTCATGTACTAATAGTAACATTATATTGAAAATAAATTGAAAATATGATCCTTTAGCTAAAATATGATTTACTTTATTTTTAATAAAAATTTGCAGAGCAACATATCTTATTGTCACAAATATGATATTTGTGGTAAAAAAATTAAAAGATTTATCATTACATAATTAAAAAAAACTCACCATATAATAAAGAGCATTAAAAATTAATGTAAAAATATACATTCATCCTGCAGTGGATCAATAATGGTTGAATATGATGATGATCACTAACAATAGATGACAACATATAAATCCAGTTTCATAACAACAAAACAAGCATTCAATAATACATTTAATATATATATAGTAAGTAAATGGCACAAAAAATAAAAATAAATGAACATTTTGTTAATTAAAATTATTTTTTCTTATTTACTTAGTTTATTCTAATTTCAATGAATCACATTTGAACAAATCATCATCACAATGTCATCCATACCAATATGATTATTACACTTAGTAAAATATTTAAAGTTATTGTTTGAAAAAAAAAAAAGGCAATTGTATTGTGTTTCTTAATAATCATACACATTGTATTTACCTACAATTTAATTATTTTTAGTTTTATTAAAATGTTTTTGAGAAAAAATTACAAATTCTCAATTTTAAATTTTTTTTATTTTTTTTTTAAAAAAAAAAGATATTGCAAATTTATGATATAGGCATTTTGATTTGATGATAATGAATTAAATATTATATAATTTTTTATATGCAATTTTTGATTTATGATGCATTTTGGTGAAATTAATTACCACCATTATTCATGGGAATTTATAAGTATTTTTTTTTTCATTATTATAATTACTGTAGTTAAGTATCTGTTCAAATTTTTTAAAATTTCCTGTTTCAAAATAATTTATGTTCAACCTGTATCAAAAATTCTCCAATGAATCAAATATCATGAAAAGAAATATTTTAAACATTTTATGCGATTTTTAAAACTCAGTAGATTCATTCATATATATCTACAATGACACAAGCTTTTTTACTTTAGAACCACAGAAGCTTAAAAACCAGATTTTCAATTGTGTTTAAAAGTACTGAATTTAACACAAGTGACATTGTTTCTAAAAATGAATATCAAATTTCTTGCCAGTATGTTTTGGAATTTAAACGTTTTTTTTTTTTTAAAAAATTATTTTAACCATTGAACCTAATAATTTATGATCTGGCAAAGTATCTTCATCTATGAGAGGGAGAGCTCATGTAATATTGACTTTTTTTATATTAGATTATTAACCCCAATATAATCTATAAGATACCATTGTTTTGAATATCATTGCATCCAAGTTTTTTATAGTGATTTTTTTGCAACAATTCAATAATAACAAGCCATTTGAGTTTGGGGACTCCATGCCATTATTTTCAATAAATAATTTTCTATTCTTATTCAAGCAATACAAAATTAAAAAAATAAATAAAAAATAGTACAAAATTGAAGCCCTCTTCAATGTCATTTGATATAGCATCAATGAAAAAAAAATTTTCTCAACACATTTATTAGTTAATAGGTGATGAGAGTTTGAACATTTTTTCAACTTTGTTGTAAAAATAGCTACATACTGTTTTACTGATTAATATTTGATGTTTAGTCAGGATAGTTATCTTACAGTCTTTTGGGATAAATATTGTAATGAAAGAAATTTCACTTGGTGAATTTGAAATCCAGATCATAGGTATGAATTGGTTGTGCTACCTTTGTAAATTAAAACACACTAGTTGTTTTAACTTCTGTCTTAGGTGTGGCAGATTAGTGTGGAGCACTAAAAAATCTTTTTTTCTCAGTGATGAAAGTTTATTCATAAAAAAAAAAAACGTACAAATACAGTTGAAAAAAAAGTTTACAAAGAAGTGATTACATGGTAAAATGAAATTTAGGAGCAACATGGTGAAAGGGGAAGGATACATAAAAAAGAGAAAGGGATGTGGAAATGGTTAGTAGTCCAGGCCAAGAATAGCCTTTGGTTGCAAGTTCAAGACACATTGTGACCACACGAGCCACAAGCATTCATATGGATGAGTCCTGTGTCAGAGGCTGAGTGGCTGGGAGTTGGATGATTCCCCAGGAGTGGTGGTGGGACTAGTTTGGTATCTCTGGTTTGCCGAGTGTATTTGTTGGTCAAAAATAATAGCACATTGGAGCATCCAGAGTGCATAGATGAGGAAAATTGAAAATCTGATAATTGCAAAGACCCCTGTTTTTGATGAATTTTCGGAGATTGAAGATGGTATTTTTGTGCAAGGAAAGGCAGGAGTTGATGACATGTCTCACTCCAAGCAAAAAGGGACATTCAAGTAGGAAGTGTTGGAGGGTTTCATTGTCAGTTTTACAGAGAGGGCAGAGGGAGGAGATTTTGGTGAAACCCCTACAATTGACCAAAAATTGATTAGTGGGAAGAGTGTGAAGGTTGATATTGAGGAAGAAACCAAGGAATTTTGCCTCGAGGGATGATCTTTTAAATTTTTGGATTAATTGAGCATTGGTAAGTTTGAGGAATATAGGGAGACAAGGGAGGAGTCTATGGAGATGGAAGGTATAGCAAAGCCAGCCTTTTGTAGGATGTTGGCAATGAGTGAGGTCCATGACCTGGGACTGCCATCAGGGGGAGGGTCAGTGGGAGTGATAATGATGTACATAAAATTGGCAGGAAAATGATTTATGAGCATGAGGATAATGTTGTGAGTTTTCTGGATCAGAAGAGTGTCAGTGGAGTACAGGGCCAGCCCATTGAGGTTTTTAAGAAAACAAAAGGCTGATGGCCATCACCTTTCTGCCCCAGAGAAAATGGGTGCAAAGGACATTGATTTTAGATATGAAGAAATGTGTAGGTAGAATGATGGAGAGGTCATATGTTATCTTGGGAAACAATAGATTGACAAGGGTGACTTTCCCATAAAGGGAGAGGTAGATGCTTGTGATAGTGCTGAGGGTAGATGATATGCTTTGATACAATGCTGCTTAGACCTGAACCATCATGTCCTTAGACAACATGAGGGGGAATCTGAGGAAAAATTGTGTGGTTTGGCATTGAAGGTGGAAGGGATTTGTTTACTGGATGAAAGTTGCCAGGCTGCTGATTTGTCACTGCTGTATTCCAGCCTGTATGTTTCAGTGTACCAGGTGAGGATCTGTTGAAGCTTGGGGATGAGATTGACCAAGGGAAGGAAGACAACATCTACATAAGCAAGGCATTTGATGCTTTTTCCCAGCCTAGGAATGAGGATTCCAGGGAGTTCATGTTTGAGTTCGAGCAAGAGCGGATTCAGAAATGCAATGAACAACAATGTGCTCAGTGAAGAGCCCTGAGGAATGGATACATTGGGTGTGTAGCTGGGGCAAACTTTTCCATCAAGGATAACTAGGATTTCTCTGTTGGACAGGAGATTGTGGAGGATGGACATGAGGACCTCTGGAATGTTAAGGTCCCTGAGGATGCCAAGGAGCTGGTTGACCCTGACAGTCAAAGGCTGCCCAGATGTCCAGCTGGATAGTGATCGGCCTGCCACTTCAAGACTGCTTAACATGCTTGGTGATTATCTTACAAAGTTTGGCAGCCCCCTACTGTGGAGTGCCCCTTATAAGCAAGCAGTGAGGCTGAAAGGGCAGGGAGGAGTTGTTCTAGTGACTTTGATGGTAGACTCAGTAAGTTTTATGAGCAAGGGAGTCATTGAAATGGGCCTAAGACTTAAGCTCGGTTGGTGGCCAATCTTTCTTATGGAAAGGATAGAGACCCTCAGTGTAATCCAAGGCTGCTTGTTAATTATGTTGAGATGGGGATGATAAACTGACTTAGGTGAAGAAGTAACTGAGGACCAGGGTGGATGTGGTCAGGGAAACTTTTCAGTTTGTTAAGTAGCATGGTCTGGGTGATGCCAGGGCCAGAGTAGACATCCAAGGTTGATGGCATAGTGAAAGGAGGGATGTCAGCTTTGAGAAGTGTGTGCTTGTAATGGTTTCTCAAAAGAAGGAGCAATTCCTGACCTATATAGGATTTGTTGCCGACTGTAATGGACAAGGGGATGGTTTGCTTTCTGTGGGAACCAAGAGCCCATCTGTGATAACTTCTGGTCCAACAATGCTGATTTCCCATGTACCTCCAGGTATGTTTGGCCAAGATGTACTCGGCCAAGGCCCTTTGGGCTTATGCAGTATTGAAGTTTTAGTTGGATGATGGAGCTAACGTCTAATGGCTCACTCTCCTGAACATTTAAAGATTTGTCCCTTGCAGCCAGTAACTTGAGAAGCCCTCAGGAATTCCAGTGTATTTATGGATGGCAGCTTGCAGGAGTTCCACAAATGCCATCCATGCAGAGATGAGCACCATTTGAAGGATCTTGATTTTATGAAGGTATATATAAATTTCTGAAGTCAATGCTATTTGTGTGTTTTGTTTGTTGAAGAATCATATTGTTCTTCTGAGGCTAAAGTTTCTGGAGGGCCAGAGTCAATGACAAGGGAAAGGTGTAATGCTTTGTGATCCGAAAAAGGTGTAGTGTGAAGTTGGGCTGATTCAATCATGAAATGGAGATCAGGTGAGTAGAATGTTAAATCAATAAGGGTCTGATGCTTACCGGTGTAGAAAGAGTAGGCATGGTCTGGGAAAAAGCCACAGCCACACATTAAGCCCCTGGAGAAAAGATTTAGATAAATTTGTTTGTAAAGGACTGGTAGTTCATGTTGAAGTCACCCAGAGGAAGAATAGGAAGGGAGGTGGCAGCTGTGTTGTAGTTGATTTGGTGAATAATAGATTTAATGAGGGTGTCATTCTCCGGAGGGTAGATATAGTAAATCATAAAACATCTGAAGTGCCCAAATTGCATCTCTAAGATAATAGAATGAGTGTCAAGATGGAGAATGGAAAAGGTGGTGGTGGTGGTGGTGGGGGGCACATTTATTAATGAGGATGGCGGCTCCTCCAGCAGACATCAAGGCAGTGGAATATTTGAATAAGCTGAAGATGGACAAAGTGGAATAAATCCTGATAAAGTGAGTGGAGAGCCTATCTCTGTTGTTGGTTTAAACATTCAGGGCCTAAATTCAATCCATAGGCTCCTTACTCTCAAACACTGGTTTGAACCCAATTCTCCCAACATTCTCTTCCTTGCAGAAACTAACTCACCACTATAAAATCTTTAGATATAAATTTTAAAGTTTGCTAACAAAAATAAAGTTGGTGAGCTAATACAACTAGTCATAGAATTACTTTTGATTAAACTAATATTTGTTTATTGTTTTTTGTTGTTTCTTAAAAATAATGAGAAAAATAAAGAAGTGTTTCTTAAACAAAATAAAGTAAGGCAAAAGATGACTTGAGCTATCAAATTGCATTGTGAGTAATATAGAATACAGAATGAGTAGTTTATTTATTTGTCAGTTTGATTGTTTTGTTACAGACAATATTGTATAGATAATTTTAAAGAGTAGTTATTTATAATTTTGTATACTGGTAGATACTTTGATATGAATATTTTTAAGTTGGTTAAAAAATAAAACAGTATTTTCCCATCTCTCATAGAGAAACAATGAAAGGAAAAGAACTAATCAATAGATTAGCCTCTCTATTACTGCATTAAACTTCATAGGCCATTAATATTATAATGCATTTGTCAATCAAGTAAATATAAAAGTTTGATTTTTATTAGATACTCACTATAAAGTTCTATCAGAATGAGAACATAATTATTATTGCATATATCATGTAATATTGTTAATTATGACATAAAATACTTGGGCATATATATATATATAAGATAGAGAAAAAATATTGTCAATTAAATTAATAACATTTCAGAAAGACAGAAGTGGGAAAAAATATAAATGTATATATGTAAGAACCTCATAACAATGATTAGAAGACATGCTAGTCTTGTCCATAGCATGGGGTTCAATTTTAGTCCAGGTAAATCTTTAATTTTGCTTAGGAGTTTTCTTTCACATGGCTAATACAAAATTAACCCAAGAAATTATGTGTTTTAGTTGGTAAATGTGTATCTAGCTCATATTATTTAGAGTATAAAACAAATTATAGAAAAATTTTAAAACTTTCATCACCCTATAGTTTTCAAGCTTGGTGAATAATAGTATCTTTAATGCTCACTTTTAAAGAATGTTGAAAATAACTTTATAAATGCAAAAGGTTACTCAAGCAAATATATATATATCTTCTGGTACAACAGAATTTTTGTGATCAATAATTGGTTGAGAATTATGATATAAATTATTTATATTGTTTATGTATCATATAGCTAATCTCTATTCTGGATTATTTTGATCACAATATTTTGGTTTAGTACCTGTTAGTAATGTAATATAAGTTATTAGTAATTGAACTGTAATTACCATTATAGAATACATATATATAGATTGATGATGATTATGTGCAATAGGTGAAATATTTTTAAAAAATAAAATTTGTTGCTCTTGAAAAAAGTGTGTTAAAAAAATGATTTCTTGATGATATACGTTTTAAATGTCTGTAGTTATATATGGTCAATGATAGGAATTTTTTTAAGAGCTATTTATATACCTAAAATCATAATTTATATACCTAAAATCATAATTCTAGAAATAAAACAGATCTCAAACTGAATGAATATTTTCAAAAACAGGATTAAAATATTTGACATATACAACATCATCATCATCAATAATAATAATTCAAATATAATTTTTATTCCTTACTTCAAATACTTTATGGCAATTTTTTTTATTATTTATTATAATGGTATAGTCAAAGGGGCACAATCATGAGCTGACATTTGTAATGATATGAGTGGTGACACAATGCATAGTGGAATGATAGCAGAACATCATTATTCCCACCGAATAGTCATCAACAAATATAAAAAGAGCATGGAAGAATCAACTTAGAATAAAATAAGTGGTTATAATAATAAACCACCAACATTAAACTAGAATAATTAACAGTCACTCCTTATCACTGAATCTAAAAGATTCAATTTTAAGATGTACTTAAATTATATAGCCACTTTCAAACCTAGGATGTAATATAAAAACTATCCTCTGCATGCACATACTTACATACTAATGATATGATGAAGTCTGGTCTATGAGAACATGACAAATCATTATCTCCACTGAATATCACAATTAATATCAATGAGCATGAGAGAATCAGAATAGAATCAAGTAAATAGTTATAATAATAGTAAGTTATACCAGCATCAAATAAAAATAAAAAACAATCATCACTTGTGACTAAGAGGTTCAATATTAATTTGTAGGCTAATTATTTAACAACTGTAAAACTTAGGGTATAATATACTGCATGTACATATCCATCATAATAAAGTGTTGGTATCTTGATACATACTGATTATCCATGCTCTAGCATATGGTACCATGAGTGCACAGTTAAACCAATTTCCAATCTATAAATAAATTGCAGTGAATTAATTTTAAAGGTGATCTTATCTTTTGCACATCTAAATAACTATCTAGATGTCCAAACAAACATCTATTTTTTTATTTACATAAATTAACTATTATTGTTTTAGAGCTAGCTCTGGATCACAATGGTCTTAGAGACTAACTGTGATTGAGAAAATATAAATGTATATTTTAAATCTATTTTTATTTAAAGTCTTATTAGGATGACTCACAAATTCTTTAAAGGATCATGCTATGATGGAAACAAATCACACCCACTGCCAATTCATGGAACAAATAGCTGGAGAAATAAAACATTAACATTATTTTTGTAATAATAATTTAATAAACACATTTTCTATAAAAATATGATTTTATATATCAAATAAAGTTAATCTGTTGATTTTTATTGTTAAATTAATTAACATTTACTTTAACTTTGTTATTGTCTTATTACAATGGTTAAATTTTAAAACATTTTACAGGAAATGATAAAAAATTTAAGATTATCTAAAACCTTCTTCCTCTTTTTTAATAATTAAATCTGAAAACACTTCACAATAAAATAAAATAAAAAGATGATTGGATAAAACCTTTATCTATTCTTTTGAGAATGTTAAGGTCTCATACACTTTTACATTTTTGGAGGAAAAAGTAATGTTTAGAACAAACAACTAAAAAAATTATTTATTATCATTAACTAAGATTTACATTAAAAATTAAGATTCATCAATGAAGATATATAAATGTAAATGAAGATGTGCACATCAAGTATACTTTATTTTACCATGAATTTTATTTTTTCTTGTAGTTATAATCTTGCTGTCTTTTCAGGTCAATTTTTCTTCTTGTTTTTTCAAATGATCAACTGAAAATTATAATAATCTTTATGATAAGATAACACCAGTTAAATTTATCCATAGTCCCATTAAAAGTTTTTCATTAGCTTCTTTTTGTAGCTTCAAGTTTTCAGTTGATAATTATAGGCTAACACAAGTTTAATTTATCCATTTTACAATATAATTTTTATATTAGCACAGATTTCTAGGTCAGGTTAGCATAGGCTGAGACAGTCATGACTGTGAATGGACACACAAGGCTTCTTACAAATTTCCCCAGGGATAATCCTTTTCTATAAATTTTTAATAAAACAGGATGTATGTTGATTGGTGATGCTCAGATTTTAACTAAATTTAGCGTGGTTTTTTAAAATCCATGTCAGAAATCTTTTTTTACAATTAGTAGTAAGGTTAGTCTTACTTTAGTCTTCAACCATAACTTCTTCAGTGCTTTCCTCTCAAGTGCAGAACTTTTACTACTGCTCTCTCCTCTTCTTAATAGCTGGACCAAGACTGACACTTACTGGCTAATTGTAAGTATTGTTTATAATGGTAGATAATTCAAACAATAAACTTTTTGTCTAATAATTCTGCTTTTTCCCCCAAAAATCTAAAGATCACCAGTTCAATTTTATGGTTGGGAGAATAAATAAAAAACTATATTAAAAACAAACTCCAAAAAGATTTTCAGTTAAACATTTCTGTGGCATTAGGGTTGGGCTACAGATAATGATACAGCAAGTCTCTATTTTAGCTAATTTTTATTTGAGTCCCTAACTTCAACAGACTAAAGCTGATGGTAATTTTTTAGCTATCTATGAAAAATAATGAGAATTTTTTATATTCTCAAAGCTATCTATGAAAAATAATCAGATATTGTTTTCTCTTTATGTTCTTTCAAATATATTACATTAAAATAAACATTAGAGATTAGTTAATGTAAGATAATCAGTGTGTCTTGAGCTTAAAAGTATATTCTATTTACAAAACAATTTTACAAAAAATAAAGTAATTGACACTTTGAGCATAGTGAATAGATATTAAAGTAATTGAACTTGACAAGTTTGCAAAAAAGACAGATAAACAAAAAATATTCAAACTAAGTATATTAAAAAAATTTGAATTCAAATTTAGAACAAATAAAAAATATTGATCATCAATACAAGAATAGAAGTCTATTGCTTTAACTACCCCCAATTTTATTTTTTTAATAAACAATCTTGTTATCCATCCAATCACACTATTTCAGATATGATGACATTAATCCCTGAACCAAATGATTATCTTTTTACAAAAAATATCTTTTTTTAATTAATTTAAAATTCCAATTGCACCTTAATTATTCAAATTCTTCTGTAATTATTTTTTCTTATTAATTACTAGAAATAGATAACCCTTTAATTACAATTTAATTTGGAAAACATTACTTTTTTTAGAAAGTTAAAGAGAAGAAAAAAAATCAACTTTAATTAATCAAAAACAGCATTTTCTTTAACAAAAAATCTTGATACTTATTTTTTCTTATATATAACGAGTCATTTATTTATATAGCACTTTTAATTGGTAACAATCATTAGGGATCATCCACTATACATGCACTATAAACTTATAAAAACTTTTTAAAGAATGGTCTTCTTTTGATAGTCTTTTGAAAAGAGAATGAATCCACTCTACCTTTTTCATTATAGATTAAAACATAACATTATATAAATAAGTTATTCATTATGTATATTTATATATGTTTAATATTATATCTAATATTGATATGCTGGAAATTGCAAAAATTTCATAGACATCTGTAATAAAAACATAGCAAATGTTAATTAAAAGTGACTAATTAATATCTTCATGCTCTCATTTCCAAATGCTTAAGATTTGCCTATACATATATGTTTAGGCTAAAAAAGTAGAGTGGATTCATTCTATCTTTTCAAAAGAGTTATGGAGAGAATTCCTTAAAAAGTATTTATAAATTTACAGCATGTGTAGTGGGTGATCTTTAATGATTGTTAAACATAAATAAAACTACTCGAGAGAAAAGAAAAAAAAATTCTTTTTTTTTATATTTTTCTTTCATTTTTACAACTACCCTTAATAAACACTAAACATATTCATTATTATTTAAAAATGCTCTGGAATTTATCATATTATCATTTAATGAATGCTATTCTTTTGATAAGTTTAATAATTACTATTAAAAAAAAACATGAACCAAATAATTCTTATTGGCTCATTTTAAAATTTATTTGTTTTAAGAAGTTTGTAATGTAATATGACTTGAATCGAGTTGGTTACTGTCTACATTTTTACATCTTACTTCAAACACTTTATAACAAAAAAAATTTATTATATAAATACACGCAACTTGATATTTTAACTGTCCTGAAATTTTATTTACAGCTAATAGTATTAAAAGAAACTAAAATAGTATTAGCTCCGAGGAATATTGCAGAACAGTCGAAATGTAAATTCTAATAATAAATGCAAAGTATAATTATTATTATAGAATTTTATCAAATTAATGTACTACTACTAAATGGAAAAACATAAATAACTTGATTAAGGTTCTAGATTATCATAATGAATAAAATATTAGTAGATAATGAGCCAGTGCACATATTTGAAAATGAATTTAAAGTTGTTAATGCATTTAATAAATATTTTACTTTTTTTGTGTGTGTGTATATTATGAATTTTTATCTGATGCTTATGTAGAAAATAGTATGAGCTATAAACTCATCATTTTTATGCTTAGATATTAAAGGATCAGAAATGGATTTAGCTATAGGTAATTTGAAAATTGTTAAATCAGTTGGTATTGATAGGATAGATCAGTGTTTCCCAACCTGTGGTATGCGTACCACTGGTGGTACGCGAGTTGCTGGTAGGTGGTACACGAAAAATAATCAATAATGGCGGAGATAAAAAAAAATTAAATCATAAAAATATAGAAACGTTTTTTCCTATAATTCATAAAAAATATTTTAATTAATAATATTATATAGTAAAGTTGTTAATATGTACAGTTGATAACGATCTTTAATGTTAATGATAAAATTGAAAGTATGATTAAGAAATTAGATTTTTGGAAACAGTAATATATATAAGTATCGAAAACAATCAACTGGAAATATTCAAAACTCTACATATTTTTTTGTTTGTAAATAAGATTAGTCTGTCTCAAGATATACAAGAAAATATAATAGCACATTTAACAGGATTAAAATTGTCTTTTATTGAATATTTTCCAAAACCCGAAAACACAAATGATAATTGGATTTCAAACTCCTTCTATGCAAAAAATTTAGAAAAAGCTACAACATTATCAATAAAGGATAAAGAAAATTTAATAGAATTATCATGTGACAGAACTTTACAAGTAGAATTCAAACGACCCAATCTAATTAATTTTTGGTTAAACATTAAAGAATATGAACAACTTTCAGAGAAAGCTCTTAAATTATTATTACCATTTCTTAGTACGGAATTAGTAGGAAGAGCTTTTTCTTCATACATTTTTTAAAAAAATAAGTATCGAAACAGATTGAACGCAGCTGTAGACTTAAGGGTATACCTCGCATCATTTGAACCAAATTTCAAAAAATTATATTGCTCGAAACAAGCACAAAGATCTCATTAAATTTATTTTATAAAAATATTTGATTATGATAAGAAAATATACTAATTGGTTTTTATAATTTTGTGTTTTTATTAAAACCATTTATTAGTAAACGAAATATGACAAAATAGTAGATAAATAATGAGTCGGATCAAGGCAAATCAATCTAAATTATTTAATTTGAAAGAATGTATCAGAAAAGGATCATACCCAGAAATTAGACTCTCATTAATTCTTTATCATCTATTGTGGATTACTAGATGTAAGCTAGTATTTAATCATCAAAATTTTAATCCTATTAACTTCATGCTGAACAATATAAAGAAAACAAGAACAAGAGATAGCCTGATAATCCTTGACGTTATTTTTACCATGACTTGGGACATGTTGGATTTATCCTCTCCACGGCCCAACCAATAGCAAGATGCTTTGAAAAAGAGAAAACTCAAATTTGGGAAAACCAAATGAAGGAATGATAAAACCCTTTGAACAAAATATGTACCAAATAACCTTTAATGTAATAATTAATAAATTATTTTTGGAAAAATATGAAACTTTGAACAAACACATTCATATAAATATGTTACAGTGAGTTTATAATTTCAGTGAGTTTATAATCTGGTGTGACGTTTAGGCATGCTTCAATGTAATTGGTCTCATTATGAGATGTGAATACATACATGGTCACCCTATAATATTTATAATGCAAATAAAATAACACACTCGCAATAACAAATTTCACAAAATACAATCATTTTTACGAAGTGGTACAATTTAGCGTGATGTACTATCATATGGTACGTGAGCCAAAAAAGGTTGGGAAACACTGGGATAGATGATTGAGTGGTAAAAGAGAATAGAGATATATTAATCCCTATACAGTATTAGTATTTTTGTTTAATTATTGTATTAGTATTTTTGTTTAATTATTCATTTTTTTCCAGAATGTTTAAGAAAAAGTATTGATGTTCATGTTTGGAAAAGGAGAATCTACTTTTAAAAATTACAGATTGATATTTTTGTTATCTTTACTTTCGAAAGTGTTAGAATCAATAGTAAAATGTAAAAGAGACAGGAATAAAAATTCCTGCCAATATAAAAATTTAATTCGGCAGTTGTGAAAAAAAGGTATAATTTAGAATACAGTATATAGTTTTCTTAAAATTTAATAACTGTTATTGCTAATAACTGTTGTTATTAACAAGTCTGCTTCTCAAAAAGTCAGAAATACAGGCAAAACTCTCCATACAGTAGTGCTACTCAGTGCAACCAGAATAATCAATGGATGCCAGAAGGCTTGTACATAAAATCCCCATCTAGTGCCTACTCATCCAATATTCCCAGACTAGTTTCTGGCATGTGGCGTTCATCAGTGAGAAGCTTTGGATCTGAGAGCACTGCACCTAGATCTTAGGATTTAATGCAATCCTCCAGCAGCTACCTTTTATCTCTACTTAACTACAAAACTATGAGAATAAAATTGAAAACACAATAATATTCTCAATCTAAGCTCAATAGCTTATATAATCATATGGGTCTGAACCCAGTTCAGTACCCATACATTTTGGTGTCTTTGGTTCTTAACAGCCATAGCCACCACTATCCTATTAGGCAAGATTGGTGTTAAACCACTAAGCATCACATGATCACTATTTCTTATGCTAGCACATAACTGTTATTAAAACAGGCAAAACTCTCCATACAGTAGTGCCATTCAGTGCCAACCAGAGTAATCAATGGATGTCAGAAGGCTTATACATAAAATCCCCATCTAGTGCCTACTCATCCAATATCTCCAAACTAGTTTCTGGCTTGTGGCTTTCATGTGCTAGCATAAGAAATAGTGATCGAGATGTTTAGTGGTTTAAATTGAAATACAATAGCCTTCCTGATATTGACATAATTTCCAATAAATCATTTACAGTAAATTTAAAATCAAATATTCAACTAAAACCAAAATGTTTTACGAAAGGGGTAAAAATTCTAAAACTTAAGCAAAGGAAAAAGTCATGATAACATGAAATAACTGCTGACAGTTTTTGTATTTTTTATGAAGTTAAAAAAGGAAAATAGTAAAAATAAAAAGAATATTAAAGAAATATCACAAACTCTAATAATAAAAATATCATTATGTCAGTTACCAAGCAAATATTCCTAGTTGAAGTTACTCAGGGAAATGCTACATGAGGCAAGCAAATGGAATACATTTAAAAAAACTGGAAAAAATGAAATCATACTCAGTAAAACCTTTTTTAGCATGCAAAACATAATAATAATGTTTCAATTGCAATTAACCCAGTGGAACTCTTGAAAAATAAAGCAAAAAGAAAAAATTAAAATTGAAAATGGACATACACAAATTTGATCATTTAGTACTAATAACATTTATATAAATAAGCATTTATTTTATAGCGTCTGTATACAATTGTAATTACATTCGAATATCAGCCTTTCAAGCTAATTGTGCAAATGCTTTACGAGTGTTAATAATAAATGAATACTTTCTGACCAATACAAGATATCGACGTCATTCATTCAGACATTGTATATAGTAATTTAAAGTGACTGTTCTATTGTCACACCTTCTGTGCCAGTACTTCAGATTTGCTCATATATAAATATTTGAGTTGTAGGAATAAGAGGATTCCTTTTTGTTCCTGCATAAATACTATATCTTGTATTGGTCAGAAAGTATTCATTTATTATTAACACTCGCAAAGTGTTTGCACAATTAGCTTGAAAGGCTGATATTCGAATGTAATTACTATTAACATTACAAAATGTATAGACTATCATAACAAATGAAGAAACTAATAAACCTAAATACATTTCCATAAATTAAATGATTACTACTGAAAGATATTTGCAGATAGTCTTTCCCCTATCACACCAATCATTAGCATGATAGAAAACCATGATCCATTAGATAATCAGCCGATACTATCTTGTCCTTAACTATCCAACTACAAGAGCTAAATATAACATGATCAAAATCATTTAATCTACAACTACTTTCTCAGCAAGATCTTTTATAGCATTAGAATATTTTCAAAACAATGGAAAGAAGAGATAAAAAACACAATTAAGCATCTAATTTTAAAAAGTTATGTAACTAAGAACATGGGCTTATCATGTTTTTTTAAATGTAGCTAACATTGCTCAAGTTATAAATGTATCAAGAGAACTTACTTCAAACATAAAATTTGAAATTCATACTCTCTTTTAGAAGATCATATTAAAAATGAAACAGGGATATGTATCAGATGAAATTCCACATATTTTTATGTGATTCATTCCCATTACAGTTAGTATTAAGGATTGACAACTACTTTACTTTAAATGTTCCTGACTTTGGACATATTATCTTTCAATGCAGGGTTGGAAATTGCAACAATTGTGGCAAAATTGACAGACTAGATAGCTTTTGCAATGTAGTTATAAAAACAACATGCTATCTTGGATTTAAATTATTACATTAACAATCAAACCTCACCTGCATTGCAGTCTGAAAATACTGTTATCATGAATCTGATGTAACAATTCAGTCAAAGATGTAGCACCAGTAACACTTTCACAGATATACCACCAGTAATTTGCTGTTATGAGAATCAATCTCAAAATTCACTTATCCATGGAACCAAATAAAAGTCATACATAGTATTCATTTTGTGTTATAACCAAGATACCACTTATATTAAAAAATTATCCAGAGCTAAAAATAAAACTTAATTGTGAAGCACTTGAAAATAGTAAAAGAGCTACAATACCTGACTTTGACATGCCAGAAAAAAGCATTACCCAAACTTTTCAAAAACATAATATATCAAGCACTAAAATTACCACTATAAATGTGTGAAGTCTTCATTCATACAATAGAACTTCACAGCTATACCAATTTCCAAATAGTCACCATGCTAACATCTTTGTCATTACGGAAACAAAAATTACTTTTTCAACCAAACCAATCATTGTTAACATTCTAAACAGTAAATGCATATTTGTACATAAGCTCAACATTAATCCAGCACAAGGTGGAGGTGTTATAATTAATACATAGCTTCCATTGAGAAGATTACAAATAATATTTGTTTCAGTTAATGCAATCATTATTTCCCTTAATTTTCAGTCACAGTTGTACTACATTACAGCAATATATTCATACTAAAAAGCAAAATACATATTAAATACTCTCTTCTCTGCCCAAGATAAAATCCTACATAAGTCTGGTCTAACTATGATGTGTGGTGAATAATGATCTACCACCCATTTTGAAACTAAAGCTAATCAACTGACCTTGCTACCACTACTTTCATTTTATCCTCTGTATGCTAGGTCATTTATTGGTCAAGGATCTTCTCTTACTAATCTCTTTGTACCTCCTACTAATCTCAAAACTTCAACTCACTTGTCTAGTGTTTTATTTTCTGATCACATTTGTATAATCCTCACACAAGGTACTCTTCAAAATAAACCAGCGATTTACAAATTTACATTCAAGCATAACTATTGGTAATACCTCTAATATATTAATTTCCAGTAATTACTTTTATCATTGCAGAATCTCTCTTAGATAATTCTAAATAATTGTTGTTCTGATCAATTAGCAGATTGTCAATCAAATAGCCTGAAGTCAATATATTGATGACATCAATTCAATTCTTCAAGCTATGACACAATTCAATGATGCAATCCTCCTTATTCTTAAACTGCAAAGTGAAATTAAACAGCTAACTGATCTTTATAACCAACATATCATGGTATTTAGGCATAAAAAAGCAATCCCTAATCTTTCAACATTAACAAAATCTACTGTAAGTTATGCAAAATCAATTTCTTATGCATATGGTATTTCTATTTTGTTGAAAGAAAATATACTTATATCAGGCTCTAACATATCAAACTTCTTAACCACTTAAAAATACTAAAAGCAGTTCCTCAAAATAATTTTATCTCAAGGCAACAAATTGTGAGGAAATTATGCATATATGTTAACACACCTCACTAGCAAATGATCTTATTTTGGCCAATATTTACAAGCATCTAAATTATATTATCATTTCCATTCTACATCAGTATTATAACCAACTTTATTCACATGAATGTTACATATCTAACTAATCCACTACTGTAATTTTCTGCCTTAGTAAAAACTCAAAACCTTGATCATTGATCAAAAAATGTTTGCAAGGTTTATTTTTAAAAAAAACTAAATGATTTCATCCTTTCTAAACTTTCATCATCAAAATTGTGCAGTTAAAACCCATCATGCATTTCAAGCTATTCTTTTAGCAGAAGAATCAGTAATATATGCAAAAGAAAACAAGTTAACAAATTATGTCTCATATCAAATTGACTTTAAGATAACTTTTGATCTGGCAAACTGGGAATATTTATTTACCACAATAAGTAACCTTCTGCCAAACCATTACACATCTAATTACTGCCATAAAATATCAACAGATTTATCAAACTTTAAAATTATATGTGTCTCTCTTCACATTTTAAATCAAGCTGTGACATTCCACAAGGCTCAACACTTTACTACTATTTACAATATATATATATATATAGACTCCAGGATCAAAGAAACCGAGCAGTACACAGATCTCTTTCTTCCTCATCTTGGCACTACTGTTAAAGTGATATATTTTGTTGATGATATCCTGATAGTCTTCAGAGATCTGCAGAAATTTCTCTTATTTATATTCTGAACAAATTCAAAACACTAACAGGATCTACAATTCAAGTTTTTAAGTTGTCCATATGGATGGTATAGCTACAGGTCACAATCTATATTATTCACAGATACATTTTTCTTTCTTGAAATTCCAATCAATTCATCTAAAACACAATTAAGCCATCATCTAAATCATTTAGTTGTACTTAAGTTTAATACAAAAATATAAATCTTCTACCCAAAATTGCTTTACCCTGCAGTAAAACTTCATATTGTTAATGCTATTGAAGTATTATATTTGCTTACTATAGTCCATGGATGCATCTTTTAAGGATTATTGTTAAAAATATCATGACCACAATAAAATCATAGATCTGTGGATCATCACATTTTTCATCAATTATAAATGCTTGTTTTTTTATTTGTAAAGGTGGTCTTAATCTAATATGTCCTGAATCATTTGTGTTCTATATCAGAGCTAAAATATACATCACAGCCCTAGTTACTCCAATCCTCAAAACTACTCTTTCGCCTATAACATTGCCTGCTTCACTTTCATATGCAAATCTTTTCTTTTTTTATTTATTATGCTATTGAACAGACAGATCTGTTGCATAATTGTAACTTCAAATTTTTGCTTGGTGTTGCATTTAAAAATATGAAAAAAAAATCCTAACAGACGTCTATGCTCAACCTTATCAATTTCCAAAACTTTAACCAGATTCCAAAAGATGTATGTTTATCAATCATGGCTAAAAAAATTTTAATTTATTACTTAGTGCAATTCCTACAAAAATTTTCCTCATTAACTATTTAATTAAATTTGGATCCTGCATATCTTGGGTAATGATTATCCAGAAGATATGATACACATTTTACAAACCTGTCCATACTTGTCATCCTTAAAACATTTCCTATTTTACAAGCAAATAATTAATCTTAAACAATTAAATTGCTCTAGAAAAATATTAAAATTTTTAATCCCACTGCTCTGTAATTTTTGACAACCGAAAATATAATATTCTTAAAAAATAGAGTAGTATAAGACATATTTATATGCTCTAAAATATTTATTTAGAAGTACTATAAGCAAAATTTGGCATAACAATATTTTTCTTAATTGTATATTATTTTAGAATGATGTAAATTATATATTCCTCTACATAAAACTGAATCATTTTCATCTGCCTCAAACACTAGTCACAATGATTATATTTTTGTAAGCTATATATCTTATATCATATATATATTTTTTCTACTGTACATATGTTAATACTTGTTATAATTTACAATTAATAAAGTTTATTTTATAATAATAACAAAAAAGAATAAAATTCCTGAAACAATTTATATCATTCCTTGTTTTTTATATATATATATAAAATTATATACAGGTCAAAGTAGTATGAGCGTAAATGAAAGAGTAAAAGTTTATAAAGGTAGAGTAAAAAATACCGTACTTAATTCTGCATTATATGTATATCCATGAAAGAAATATAGACTATTTGAGTAGGCTAAAATTGTTTTTTTTTTTTAAAATAATGAGATAAAGAAAATAATTAAAGAATATCTATTATTATTAAAATTTTATGATACTGAAACTATGAACTTATTTAAGAGTTCTTTCAGTATTATAAGTAATTAGAAATGTAATTGAGAATTATGGGAAATTTATTTAGTATTTATATGTATATATTGTATTCCTTTGCACTTGAGAAGTTTGCCTTGGCAGTGAAATCATTTAGTTGTGAAAGTTTAGTTTTAAATTTTGACTAGTTTTTAAATTCTGAATTAAGTATAATTTGTTTATTTTTATTGACTAAGTTAGCTTTTAGGTTTGATATATATTTTTCTCTTCTATCTCATATTTGTTTATTTTATATTTTTTTATGTTATCATTTGCAAATTTCCATTTTTTAAATTGTATTTGTTTACATTTATTATATGTATAGATTTTTTAAATTAATATTTTACATATATGTAATTTAAGATAATATATACTAGTTTATTTTATGTTTCATTCACCAATACTGTTGTTGGGAAATGTGGTATAATTTGTCATATATTTTTATCTATGTATTTAATAAATAAATAAAATAATAATAATAATAATAATAATTTTGTTTATTTATTACACTTTATACTTAAAAAATAAAATAATTTCAAAGAAGAAGAGACTTGTATGAGGGGTTATTCGTAATAGTTATCAAATTCAGAAATTAATTATAAAAATAAAAGAATATGCATACACATTAATCATGAGCAAATACACATCAAATAAATTCACAAAGGTTAATACAATAATAAATCAAAACTTGATAATCAAAGTTTCAAATATATATTTTAAATATAGAAAAGGGAATATGCACAACATTTAACGAATAAACAGCCATAAAAGAATTAAACAATCTGACTCCATTGTTGGCACTGATTTGGTATGTCATGGCTATTTTGAATTTTAAGAACTGCCCAAAACCCTCACAGACACATCCAAGCAATAAATGACATCCATTATCAACATGATATGACCAAAATTAAAATGCAAATTTCACAAATTTTCATCAATAATTAAAAAATAAAAACACAATTTTTATACTGTTATAGTTGATCTAATCATGTGACTAAAATATAGTCATATCATGTTGATAATGGATATCATTTATTACTTGGATGTATTAGTGGGGTTTTTGAATGGTTCTTAGAATTCAAAAGGCCGTGAGGACATACTAAATCAATACCAAATTGTCTACAACTAATTATTTTTCAAATTAAAGTCTTGTAATGCCAATTTAATTTAAAGTTTTTGGTAAAACAAGTATTAACAATAAACACTTTGTGATATGAAAAGAAATTACTATGATATATATTAATAATTACATTTATAAAGCTTAATAACAGACAGTATAAAAAATTAGTACAAATATGCATAGAAGTCAATCTGAGTCTACCAAAAATAGTACAGCATAATTTTACAAGGGTACATAATGAGGATAGTATGTAAGTAGTACAATCATTCCAAAGAGAGATAATATACTTTGATAAATAGCAAATAGTTATTTAATAATAATAAAAAAGATAAAGTGAGAGTTATATTTTTGGGGGTAGGATCTTTTATTTTTAAAATAATTCTTATAAATGATTTTTTTTGGTTAAACATTCTGACTTTGAATTAATAGTTATGTGTTTTTAACATTTCAACTATTAATTAATATGCTGACCATATTTAATGTTTTACCTATGAGTTAATAATCATCATTAATACATAATGCTTCATCTTTTAATTAAAACAAACAGTTTTTAATAATTTGACTATGAAATTATAATTATTATCAATCTTTAACTTCCCATGTTAAAATATTACTAATTTATAGTTAAAATGTTTTATGACAAAGATATCTTATTTAAATTCATGACCCCATTAAAAACAATTTATTATTACCATGAGATAAGGCTGGGTGATGGATTGTATACTCAATATTATTGGTGTTTTTCTTTGTAAAAAAAAAAAAGTTGTTCTGTGAAGTTCATGGATTCTAGCCCAGTTCTATCACATTTGGCGCTTGAACTCCCAAGCAATAAATCATTCAAATACTTTTTTATAACATGAAAGATAACAGTAAACTATGGAACTATTACTTGTTTTCATCAGTTCCATCACATGTTTATTCTGTAGTCTCTCTAACCAATCAGATTATTTTGTGACCATTGTTTCTAGTTGAGAATAGCTATATATTTATCTATTGTTGGCTGATGATTGAGATCTTATTACTGGTATTTTTATATTTGTTTTATATTTCTTTCAATTTAAATTTTAGTGTTATTGGGTTGTCTCATAGACTTTATTAAATTTATGCATTAAATATAACTCAATAATATTAATTGATTATAATAAGAATTTCTCATAATAAATTTGTTTCATCTCTATGGGGAGAAATGATAATTTGATCTGTTTTTAGGAAGGCTAAAGTAGCTGGTTGCGCACAACAATTTAATCAGTTAATGTAAAGTTTTTTTAAAAATTTTCCTCAACTGAAAATCAATCTGGGAATATTATTAAACAAGAACAGATCTCTGTTCTCTACTGAGTTGTAAGTTTGATTAATCATTGTTTCAGATGTTAATGTAATTTAATCATCAATCCCAGACCACATTCTGGATTTTGTCTTTATTAATAAGGATCTTGAAATTAAAGCTACTAAATCTCATTAGTTTTAACTTTGAATCTCAAGTCTTTGTTGATAAAGGGAAAAAAACAAAAACTGGTCTGGGGATTATGATTAAATTGCACTACCATAAACATTGATTTTTTAAGCTTTCAATAGATGTCACAAAAATAGAGGAGAACTGCTCTTGATTAATTCAATATTTCTGAATTATAACTAGAACAATATGAAACATATAGTTAGTCTTATCCTAAATAGTGGCCTGAGGGCCACATGTGGCCCACTAAGAGTTTTTATGTGGCCTGCCAGGACAATCAGAAAAATCTGCCTTAAACTGAGATTTCCTTCCTGTGCGTGGCTGAAGATTCATCTTGTATTTTCCACTAGGATGGCCACGTCAATACACATGTGTGTAGATATGATGTGCAGTGCTTTTCCAGTTGATCTGGTTAATTTCAATTTTGTCTTTGCATTTCCAACTTTAATGAAACCATGAACCCTCCCCTCTGAAAAAATGTAAAATCGGTGATGAATGTTTTGTGTTTAATGAGGAATGGACAAACAAATATATTTCTTGGGTAATACAGGGAATAAAGCAGTGTGTTTATTGTGTCATAAAAAAGGTGCGGCCCTCCGCTAACCTTCGATTCCACAAAGTGGCCCCCAATCCCGCCCTCTGTGAACCTCTGTGGCCCCCAAGCTAAAACAATTGCCCACCCCTGCTCTAGTTATTAAGAATTTGAATGAGTCTTTAAATAGAAAGCAAACCTCATGTCCTATTAATTAAATATTTTCATTTTTTATTTTTAAAAATTTATTCTGTTTTTTTTTGGTTCATTTTAAGTAAAAACAATTAGAAATAAAAATAAAACATTTAATGGCTATTTTCTTAGATAAGTGCTGACTGATATTAGCATAATATAGCACATCTTCTAATAGGAGAAACTATTTATATCAGGGTATGCAGCTGCTTGTTTGTGATGGACTTAATTAAACAAACCACAGTTTATTTTAAAAAGTAGTAAACCTGTCAGGAAAATTTGTTTGGGAACTTATAAAACTTCAGAATATATAAACTAAACCTCAGTCAATGTTAAGTTTTTCTCCCATATCTATTAAAGAAAGATAACTTTTAATAAATATTTACTTCATCAGAAAAAAAAAAGAAATTACATTTTAAAATAAATTCTTTTAAGAAAATGATTTAGTATAGTGTGTGTTCACAAAAACTTGAATATGTCTTTTGACTCAATATATTAACACAGATAGTACCCTTGATTTTTAGTTAATCATTCTTAGATATTCATTTAATTTACAAGAGGTATTTTAATAGAAATCAATCATAGATAATAACTGTTATTAAACAATTTTAATAACTAGTAATCATTATTAAAAATATAAATTTTAATATTTCTTAAGCTAGCTATACATTCTTTCATATATACAAAAACCTTTTACAAAAATTCAATGTAGTAGCTATTACTAATTTGTCTTAGCTCTTTTGATCAACAAATTTAAGGTAGTGAGTTTTAAAAAAAAATGTCCACAATTTTCTTTAAATGATAGCCATTTTGTAATAATACTGGCATAATAGGATGTTGATATCATGAAAATAATGTTATCCCTCTAATATAAAATTGTGAAATTCATGCCAAAAAAAAGTATAAGATTAATGTGATCAATTATCTTATCATGATATACAATAATAAATTAAAATATGATTTAATTATACAACTTTTTAGTATTTTTAAAATTCAGTCTATAATATTATATCGTAAATGACTGGCATACCCAAGCAAAGGAAGTTTTAGCATAAAAGTAAATAATCTCTGCAAAAAAGTACAAATTTTTTTTTAGTAAATAATTAAAAACAATTTTATTTGAATATAATAATAAAGAACACTAAAAATAAATTGAAAATAGGATTTACTTAATCAAATTGCTAAATGATCTAGGGCGAGGGCAAAATAAGCTTATATGATGAATATAAATAATTCATTAACAATAATAAAGTTAACTAAAAATTAATTGGAAAATATATATTTAATTAAAATATGATTTATATATTAATTTTTATTCAATATTTTTGCAATAATAGAATTATTGATTAATACAAATACTTTTTTTTAATAAACAATCCTGGCAAAAAATAATTTATACACTTCTGTTAGTAAAATTACTTAATCAACGTCAAATCTCTATTTTACATTACATTTAGTAATTTAATTTCTGTGTAATTAAATTGCATTTTGATAATAAACAAAAATAATTGACTACTATTAAACAAATGTGATCTTGCAGCAAAAAAAAAATAAAAAATAAAAACTTTACTTACTGAATAATAATAAAAAAACTGATAACATATAAAGTACATCAAAAATAAATTTTAAAATGTACATTAACATATATAATCAAAATTACCCCAAATTCACAATTTTACCAGACTAGCCAAGGAAATAAACTCTAAAACACTATCATTGGTTTCACTGCTACAAGCAGAATTCTCAAGTGTAAAAAACTTCAAAATAACAGCATATTTAAGCTAAACCTTATCCACAATTCCATTTATTTTCCATCCACCCTTAGTATTAAAAGAAGTTTTAAATAAGTTAATTGCTTCAGAATTATACATTTTTAATAATAAAGATTCTTTAATTCTTCTTTTAATTTCATTTCTCTTAAAGAAAACAACATTAGCTTTATCAAAATTAATAGTGTGGCCTGTATCTTTTTCATGGATATATAAAGCAAAACTAAGATATTTATTACTAACCCTTCTTTTATGTACCTTTATTCTTTTATTTAAGCTCAAACTACTCTGACCTATATATAGTGTATATTATCCCTTGTTTTTGTAAGAAGGTATATAGGTCACAGTAGTTTGAGCTTAAATGAAAGAATAAAGGTACATAAAAGTAGGTTAAAAATAAATATCTTAGTTCTGCTTTATACATCCATGAAAAAGATACAGGCCACACTATTAATTTTGATGAAGCTAGGTTGTCTTCTTTGAGAGAAATGAAATTAAAAGAATTAAAGAATCTTTATTATTAAAAATTTATGATTTTAAAGCAATTAGCTTATTTAAAAGTTCTTTTAATATTACATGATCACTATTTCTTATGCTAGCACATTACTGTTATTAAAACAGACAAAACTCACCATATAGTAGTGCCACTCAGTGCCAACCAGAGTAATCAATGAATGCCAGAAGGCTTGTACATAAAATTCCTATTTAGTGCCTACTCATCCAATATCCCCAGACTAGTTTCTGGCTTGTGGTCTTCGAAGGGTGGGTAATGTTTAGCTTAAATATGTTATTTTGTAGTTCTTTTCACTTGAAAAGTCTGCTTGTAGCAGTGAAACCATTGGTAGTGTTTTAGAGTTTATTTTCTTGGCTAGTCTGGTTGAATTGTGAATTTGGAATAATTTTGATTATTTAATGATAGTTTATCTTTATGCTTTTAATATTAACACATATATATATATATATGTTTTATTTTAATTTAAAGACTTAATTTTCTTGCTGATGTAATTTCAAAATGACAACAACCTAAAATGCTTAAAATTTCTACTATAAAAACACATAGGAGCTGTGTTGGGTTTATTAGTAAACAAATAGGTTAATGTTTATGCCAATAAACATCACACGTAATAATAAGTTTAGTTCATTGTTTATTCATTAATTATTATTTTTTTCAAATTCAAATTGTGTGTGTGTTTTTTTATATCAAATATTCAAAGTTTATGACATTTTGAATTTATAGTAACTAGAATTTTTTTTTCTTATAGAAAAACATTATAATTACTTATTTTTAATATAAGATTCTTGATTTATAAAAAATTCTGGAACCATTTTGCTCATGTTATTGGGACCAACATTGTATTTTCATTTTATAGTGAAGATTAAATAATGTCTAATTAGTATTTATTAATGTATAACATTTTAACACCATATTTACTCATGTACTAAGTCATATATTTTTCAAATACTATCACAAACAATCAAATTATAGCTTTAGCTACAGGAAAAACAAACTTCCAAGATATTTTTCAACTGAAACTAATCTCATTTGATCAAAATCATCTTACATATGTCAATGTTCACAGTTATTGTTTTTAATTAAAAGAATATGATTAAACAAATATATTTAATTAAGAAGTTACTTCATTATAAAACTTTTATAAGTAATTATTAAAAATTATATATAAGATATTAATTTATATTTGTTATGTATATGTTATTGCATTTAGTATATGGTTAGCCTGAAGGTTTATAAAAATAATAAAATCTGGGTGATCTGTAGGATGCACTAGAGTAGTGCTTTTGATGTCTACAAAGAAGACCAACTCTACAATATTCATTTTAAAGATAAAGAAAAATGACATTGGTATCGGAATTATGTAAAGTGATAGGTTCACTGATGAAAACTTATATTGAAAAGCATCTTGGGAATTGTTTATATATATTTATGTGTGGCTATAAGTATATGTTCAAAAAAATAATGTAAATGTTTGTGATGTTTGAGAAATAAATACAAATGTCAGTACTGTGATCTAGTACAGTTAATCACTGTTTCCATAGCTAGGTCAATGAAATAAAGGATATTATTGTTTTATGTGGATTATTATAAATGAAAAGAGTTTAGAAATTTTTAATTTTGTATGCTTGTGTGTGTGTATGTATATATAAAGTGCATGCTTTCTGCTTACATTTACAGCATACATTACTATCAAATAAAAACAAAGTGAAACATTTTATTAACAACCATCACTGCTGAAAGAAGACTTACTTATCACTATCCATATGAACTTATATACTTCTCTTTATTTGTGATGCAGTGGAAACATCATTTTCTTGTTATTCCTATGACTTGTTTTACATGTAGAACAAGTAATGTTTGAGACTATTTATTTTAATAAAGCTTAGGATTATCTCTCTAAATTTGACCAGTAAATGGATATCTTTTATTCTTAGTTTAGAGGCTAAATAAGAATAAAAAATTGTTATACAGAAATTGGAAATCTGGTGAATAACAGGAGAAGATAGGACTATTGGAAAAATCCCTACACTGCAAGGGGAAATTTAAAGCCTTTTTAAAATTGTAATCATATCTTCTTTAATATAATTTTTTATTACTCCACAAACTCTAAAAATATGTTTGATCTAATTTTTTTAATTTATTTTAAAAAATTATGAAAGTAGATATTTTCTCAGTTATTTTTTTAAAAAAAAAAATCTAATTATTATTATTATTTTTTTTTTAATACTTCAATTTCCTGTTCTATACAGAACCACATTTAATACAAAGCAACAGTTAGTTTTCAATTCTAGTTTGTGTAGTTCACAAATCTATTTTCTACTCTTAATTATGGACATTTTTATTTTTTCTTATCATTTTTCCTGTTATCATTTAATAAACTTTCTAAATATTTAAAAACCTTAATTAATTTCTAATTTTAATTAACACATTTAGTGACCCATTAATTTTCATGGCTTAAGTTTTATGTTGCCACATGTTCTCAGTCCTGATAGCCAAATTCACCCTCCTATCAGTGATCACATCCACATCATCAGCAGATCCAGTACATCAAACTCTTATTTCACCACTTGAAAACCCTACCTATGTTACAATGTGAAGATATCCATTTTGAAAAGTTATTGAGGATCAGAAATGATCATTAATAATAAATTATCTTAAAGTGGAAATAGGATTATCATAAGAATAACAGGAAATAAGGATTAATTGAAAATTTTGTGCAATAAAAAATATTGAATTTTTTCTTTATATATAATGCACTATATATACTTTAAACGTTTTCAAAAAAAAAATTATTATTGAAATTAGTGTATTATATCATTCACATGAAAAGAAAATAATCATTGATCACCTACCACAAAAAAAAAAAAAAACAATTTATATGTTTATAAGTAATCTCAACACCACAATTTAATCATCAATAAGTAATTTTTTAAAAATTATTATTATGTTAGTTGCAATAATTTTGAGCGTTTTTCATTAAATGCAGCATAACTGTAAATGTTCATATATTTTAACTTTTAAGATATAATTTCAGACATTAAATTTTTTTCCTATATCTAAGTGCTACATCAATGATTATGGAATTCTTAAGAAATTTATGTTTAGTAGTAAAGAATAAGTTTTTTTCTTTTTAAAGGTAAAAATAAAATATACATATAATAATTCATCTTATTTTTTATAATAATCTACCAGTGGGAAAATATCCATAATAAAACTTTAACTGAAGTTTTGAATCATGTCATAATGATGAAAACATTAAATGATGTTTAAGGTGGTGTTTGGTTTGATCTCAATCACAATAGTCATTCTCAATCAAAATGTTATTTTAATTGATTTAAAGTTGCAAATGAATGTAAGAAGTCTATTATACAACTATGACTTAATATACATATAAAAATCTTTGTATTTAGATTCAAATGTTCATTCCCACTGCATGGATAAGAGATATTTTTGTGCAAGATAAATTTGAGCACATCCATCTCCTAGCCCATGAAATAAAATTTGTAAATTAAAAAACTTTTCTGCAGTCCTTTTACAAGAAAAACTTGAAAATATGGCTTTAGTCATTTAACATGTTTGGTAAATACCTTACGTCTTTTATTAATTTATTTCTATAAAATAAACCTGGAGATTAAAACACACATACTAAAATAAAACAAATTAATGTTTGAAAAAATAATTTTTATAACAATAATTAAATAGTACCTTAAAACAAAAATATTTATTTAATAACTAAATGGAAATTTATTGAATTTGAAAATTTTAATTTTTTATGATTTTTTCTTTCAAGTTTTTATATTATTTTTTTTTGGATAATTTTATGAATTGATAGTAGAAATAGGACATATCTGCAAATAAGATATTCTTTAAATATCTAAATGTTTAATCATATTTAAAATATCTTACACACATATGAAAGCATTACACTACCCCCCCCCCCTTTCCTTTTTCAGGCCGGCTCTGATATTATATAAGTAATTCTACTTCTAGTTCACCCCCTGCTTATTAAAAATATTATCTACAGCCAGAATACAATTTTCCCAACATTTAGTGGCATCTTCTATTCCTTTGTCTCCAAACTCTAGACAATTTTGCAGCATAGCTAGTGGGAAATTGAGTGCTATCTTTATTCCTTACATTATAGCTTGTCTCTATTATCTTTTTTGAAGTACAATACTTATAATATGGCTGATATGTCTCTTAAGATTTCTTTATTAATATTTAGGTCAACTTTAACCAGCATGTCAATTTTTCATTCACATATTCTATTCACATATTCCTTCAAATATTAAAATATTTACACTGTTATTTAATTGTTTATGTGCATGTTATTCCTCTATTAATAAGTATGCTTTATTATATATAGTTTGATATTTAAAATTTTCAAACCTTGTTTTTTTGATAAATTTTTAAAATGCATTAACATGCATTTATACTTTCTTTTAATGATAAAATTGAGTAACTAAAAAAAATAAATCAAACACTTGGTTTTGTTTTAGGCATTTTCCCAATACAGCGACAATTAGAAAAACTTTCAAATAATGTTATATGGTCATTACATTCAATGGAGTGCTCTTAAGTCACTATAATCAAATTTCTTAAGAATTAAATATTTTCGCACATATCTTTTTTTAAAAAGTATGGATTTGTTTTTTACTAATTCTGTCTTCCTTGAATTTAAGCTGTTATGTAACTAAAGTAGGTGGCAAACCCACAATCAAAAATCAATATTTGGATATATTTGGGTAATATTATGAATCAATTACCAGTTTTTAGATAGATAACAAACTCTACAAGTCCAAATCCAAGGAAAAGCACATTAGTAAAACATCTATCAAAAAAAATAATATTGCTATTAAAATGAAAAAAATAAAGAAGAAAATATCAATTTTAAAAATAAAGAAAAATTTTGAGGCTGCATCAGAATTGATCATTGTACCCAATACTCCAGGCATGAATGCTTTAACCACTGCACTGTACCAAACAATCTATAGCATTATCCCTGAATATAACTGATAAATAAAATTATATACTATATAAATACTGCAGAATTATTGTAAGTATTATAAGACAATAATTTTTAGATAAATTAATAGTTATGTATCATTTTTTATACAAAATATTTAAATAAAAGTGATTCGGAAATCTAAACATTTTCATTTCCATATAAATTTTATTAATTATCAGGTAAAATGGTTTAGTATAATGATAGAATATATAATATTTATTATATTTCAAATAATAGTCACAAGATGAAGTAAAAAAGTAATCTCTTATATTTAAATAAAAAAAATATTTGCAATCAGAATATGTTTCTAACAATTGAGTGATTCAGAAATCATTTATATATGTAGTCTACAAATAGTATAATCTTTGATCATGGAATCTTTTGAGATTTAAAAAAAATTAGCCAACACTTCATTAAAAGTGAATGCTACTAGTATATGATATATACTGTGACAAATTTATCATCATTATTCAAATAAATTAAAAAAAAAAAGCTAATGTGTGTAAGATATGACAATTGCAGAAAACCTGAAATGTGCCCATGAAGAAACTCCTGCAAACCAGAATAAAAAAACATTTAAGTTCATTTCATTAATTAAAGTGATAGTTGAAAATTATGAGTCATTTGTATATGAAATAAAAAATATACTGATAAAAAATATTGGGAAAAGCTTTGAGAAATATTGTTTTCTCTCTCTTTTATTATTTATCATATAAATATCAAATTTTCATGTCTTATTTTATTTATAATAAATAAATTTGTAAATGACACTTTCAATATTTAAAAATGTATTTAATAAGGAAAGTTCATATTAAATTTTATTTTATTTTATTTGTTCACTTAATATATAAATTTGGTATAGATTATTCTTCCTAATTATTAAAATATATTTGATAGGAGAAAAAACTGAATTTCATTTATTATTTATGAGATATTTAAAACATTTATATGCAATTATCAATTTCAGCAGAGTTCTAAAAATGATAGTAAAGATATCCCCATATTTAAAATTGGTGAATAAAATATTTTACAAAATATTTTTTTAAAGCATTCATAAAACGCCTTATCAACCTTCTATTTTTAAGTCAATTTATTTTGTAAATTTGACTGTCATAGAAAGTTTAATGTGTATTTGTTATTTTTATATATTAGATTAATAAAGCAGTTGTTAAATTTAATCCTGGCCAATTTCCATTTAATTCTCAATCTCACATTCTATAATGTTCTGGATATAAAATTAGCTTAATAAGTTTTTAGGATATTATATAAAATATCTTTGCTTCCATGAGCAAGAATCAGTGCTAATTAATGGAAATTTAGTAAAACCTAGAAGGAATTCAAATTTATATCTGCAATGTAGTTCTCTAAAGTAAAGATTTGGCACCCAAAATCGTAGGAGATCAAAATAAATTAAAGCTACCTTTAGAAAATTAGATCATTTCTCCATATTGGTTTTATTTCTTTTGAGAAATGATGATAGTCAAAAAATATAACCCTTAATCACATGCTATTTTCAATATGAGAAATGATTGGTTTAATCATCATCATAAATGAGAATTTATGTTAAGCATATATATAATCAATAATGTGAACAGCATTAGGATGTGTACCAATGTATATAGATATCCATATTATTATATTAGTTATTGTCATATATATTATTTATAATCATTTTCCCATGCTGTATGGTTGTGCACATTGTTACATTTAAGAATGTGTATATTTTACTTGCACAAACTTTATTTATTCTTACAATATTCATCTTTCCCCTTGAAAACCCTACCTATGTTACAATGTGAAGATATCCATTTTGAAAAGTTATTGAGGATCAGAAATGATCATTAATAATAAATTATCTTAAAGTGGAAATAGGACTATCATAAGAATAGAAGGAAATAAGGATTAATTGAAAATTTTGTGCAATAAAAAATATTGAATTTTTTCTTTATATATAATGCACTATATATACTTTAAACGTTTTCAAAAAAAAAATTATTATTGAAATTAGTGTATTATATCATTCACATGAAAAGAAAATAATCATTGATCACCTACCACAAAAAAAAACAAAAAAAACAATTTATATGTTTATAAGTAATCTCAACACCACAACTTAATCATCAATAAGTAATTTTTTTAAAATTATTATTATGTTAGTTGCAATAATTTTGAGCATTTTTCATTAAATGCAGCATAACTGTAAATGATCATATATTTTAACTTTTAAGATATAATTTCAGACATTAAATTTTTTTCCTATATATAAGTGCTACATCAATGGTTATGGAATTCTTAAGAAATTTATGTTTAGTAGTAAAGAATAAGTTTTTTTCTTTTTAAAGGTAAAAATAAAATATATATATAATAATGCATCTTATTTTTTATAATAATCTACCAGTGGGAAAATATCCATAATAAAACAACACATTTATGTCCGATCATAAAACCAAATCATTCACATTTGGATTAGTTTAACCTGTCAGAAATTTAGTTATCATTTGGAAATGATTATTCTAAACTGAAAAAAAAAAAAACAATGAAAATTTTAATTCAAGTTGTATCAACATACTTATGTGAAAATGGTTTCTCAAAATTAGTTATTTTAAAATGAAATAGAGATCATGATTAGATTCAGAAAATGGTTTATGGCTTATCATCCCTGTTATAATTCTAAATGTAGGAACAGTTATAAACTTTATAGAAGCCCAAGTTCCACATTAGTTATTAAATTAATTTTTTTTATATTAAATTTATTAAAAATCTTTTTTCATTTAATGTTTACCTCATCATCAGCATTTAAAATTAGTCACCTTTGTAAAAGTCCTTAAAGAAACAATGCACACTGTGCATGCATGTTAGAACATCTTGTAGATAAATTTCTATGGTTTTAAATGAGATATCAAACTTGGAGATAGGCTAGGGTATGTTTAATTTTAATTATCATATTTAAACATTATATTAAAATATTATTTTGATGCAAAAGTAATTTTAATTATAAAAGGAATTATGTTGTTTTAATTAATTTGAATTATATTTTTTAATATTGATTTATAAAAGAAGTTGGCAAATAATTATAATTTTTTCATGCAGTTTTTATATATACATGTATGTGCATGTGTAATTCTAACCACTTCAATATGTTTTTTTTCTAACATTTATAAATGAAGTATAAATGTTTTTATTAAAGCAAATAATTGAAAACAAATTATTAATAAATAATTGCTTTAACAGGAAAAACTCTCCATACAGTAGTGCCACTCAGTACAAGCCAGAGTAATCAATGGATGCCAGAAGGTTGTGCATAAAATCCCTATCTAGTGCCTATTCATCCAATATACCCAGACTAGTTTCTGGCTTATGGCTTTCATTAGTGAGGAGCCTTGCACTGCATCTAAATCTTAGGATCTAATGCAACTCTCCAGCAGCCATCTTTTATCTCTACTTAACTACAAAACTATGAGTCTAAAATTGAAAACATAATATTTTCAATCCAAGCTCATTAGCTTATATAGGTCTGAACTCTGTCCAGTACCCATACATTTTGATGTCTTTGATTCTTTAATAGTAATAGCCACCACTATTCTATTAGACAGGGTTGGTATTAAACCACTAAACAGACCTGATCACCATTTCTTATGTTTGTTCAAGCTGTTAATAAAACAGACAAAACTCTCCATACATTAGTGCCACTCAATGCAAGTCAGAATAATCAATGGATGAAAGAAGATTTGTGCATAAAATCCCTATTTAGTGCCTACTCATCCAATATTCCAAGACTAGTTTTTAGCTTGTGGTTTTCATCAGTGAGAAGTCTTGGATATGAGAACTCTGCATTTAGATCTTAGCATCTAATGCAACTCTCCAGCAGCCACCTTTTACCTCTACTTAATTACAAAACTATAAGTCTAAAATTGAAAATGTAATATTTTTAATCCAAGCTCATTAGCTTATATAGCCATATAGGTCTGAACTCAGTTCAGTACACATACATTTTGGTGTCTTTGATTCTTTAATAACCATAGCCACCATTACCCTATTAGGCAGGATTGGTCTTAAACCACTAAACATCACATGATTACCATTTTTTATGATTGCTCAAGCTGTTTAAACAGGTAAAACTCTCCATAAAATAGTGCCATTCAGTGCAAGCAGAGTAATCAATGGATGCAAGAAGGTTTGTGCATAAAATCCTAAGATCTAGGTGCAGTGCTCTGATCCAAGGCTCCTCACTGATGAAAGCTAGAAACTAGCCTGGGGATATTGGATGAGTCAGCACTAGATAATGATTTTATGCACAAATCTTCCTGCATCCATTGATTACTCTGGATTGCACTGAGGGGCACTACCATATGGAGAGTTTTGCCTGTTTTAACAGCTTGAATAAGCATAAGAAATGGTGAACATGTGATGTTTAGTGATTTAATTTTATTTTATTAGGAAAAAAGATCCCTAAATGTATATAAGAAAGGCTAGATTAGAAACTGTGATTAAAAAAACATAATAACCAAAATATATTTATTTATCTTTTTTTGTTGTTATTGTTGTTATTTAGTGTACAATATGTTTGGAATATTAATAATGTTTTAATTTTAAAACTAACCTATCTAAATATACAATTTATGAATGAATTTTAAATAATTAACTACAGAAATATTTAAATTCTTTATTTTTTTATTATTTATGCTAATTATTATACTTTTTTAGCCTTAATATTTTTATGGTATGTTAATTTTATGGATCATTCAATGTTTTATTTTTTCCATTATGTATTATTATGTTATTGTAAAAATTTCAGTAGCAAACTTAGTTAAAATTTTAACTATATATAAACTTATATAACAAATGTAGATTTAAACATTAAAAATATAAAGCTAACCTAGTCAATAAACAATCAAAAATATTCCAAATTCGGAACTCAACCAAACTTGCCAAGAAAATAAACTCTAAAAACACTATTAGTTTCACAGTTACAAGCAGATTTCTCAAGTGCAAAGAATTACAAAATAACAACACATTTATATAAAACATTACCCACAATTCCACTTATCTCCCATACACCCTTAATATTAAAAGAACTTTTAAACAAGTTAAATTGCTTCAGAATCTTAAATATTTATTAATAGAGGAATTCTTTTTACTTCATTTCTCTATTTAATCAAAAGTTTTAAGAATCTTATAGAAATTCTGTCTAAAAAAATGGTCACAAAGTGAAGTAAGTTGCTCGTCAATACACTTCATTAAATTTTTTTGTTAATGCTATATCAAAATATTAATGATCTTATATCACAAATAGGAAATGTTTAACTTTAGACTACTTACAATAAATGCATCAGGGAGTATTAATTTTTTTTATTGCATTAAAAATGATATTCAAATATATAATCATTACAGGCAAACTACAATCAGTCCAAATTTTATTGTGTTGCAATTTATATAATCTGGGGAAAAATTATGAGAGGCATACTTTGAATTTTTAGGATCACTAGATTTTATTATCTTAGAACCATTTATAATCATTTGAAGGCATTTATAAACAAGTATAATCTTTTTAATACCATAATAATAATAATAATAATAATAATAATAATAATAATAATAATAATGGTTTTAAGACCTGTAGAGATCCCTACTATCGCATTTTATACGCATGTGCTTGAGGCTACAGCCTTAATGAATATTATTTACGTAATCAATGTGCGTTTAAATAAATTTATAATTACAACTTTAAATAATAATAATAATAATGATGATGATGATGATGATAAAACAAAGATAAACAAAAAAGGAAAAAAATAGGAAATATTATTATGATAGTTACTATGCATGTAAATTAAAGGATAGAAATATGGTTACATACTATTAATTACAATCAGTACAGAGAAATGGTCAATAGCACGTATATAGATTCATTTAAAAGTAAAACTAAAAATAAATATAATTCTGTATCTGTAAATTAAAAAATAATTGCTTGTGAATACCATGTTTTTTTTCTACGTCCATGATTTGATTTGATTTTTCTGGAAGATAGTGATAAAATAATTTTAATGCTACCTTTTTGTTAAAAAAGGACTTGCTATTGTTGATCTTTAAAAAAGATTAAAGATAACTGCTATATCTTACAAACATTATTAATCAAAGCATAATAAAATATTAAAATGTATAATTATAATATTTTTAATACTTATTATTTAACAGAGATAAAAATTAAGCAGTAATTGTTGCTTTTTTTTTAATATGGAGGGTAAAATGGAATTATGGATAGTTTGTAAATATTTTGTAGAATGTAAATCTTGAGAAGCTATAACCACAACAGCAAAAATCCTGACATCACAAAATTCTGACAATGAAAATGCCAATAGTTCAAAATCCCAGCAATGAAAATCAATAGCTAAAGCCAATAGTGAAAATTTTGACAGTTTGAAATCATGGAAATCTAAAATGACAACGGATAATTAACAATTGTTTTCCTGTCTGTGATATTCTTGATTTTTATAAAATTTGAAAAATGGAAATAACTTTTAATACAATACTAGATTAAAATCTTGACAATCTGAAATCCCCAAAACATAAAATGTCAACAAATAAATACTTTGTTTTATATCTATTAATAATAAAATTATATTTTGTATTTAACAGTATCTTTTTAAATATTTTAACATCAAGGCAGGGAACACACAAATTTAACTTGATATATACAAAGCAAATTATTTCTATTTGAAATTAAGTTTTTATATGAGTAGTTTCATAATAGAATTAATGTTGTGTTCTGATTCACAATGTTTTACGTTTTCATGATTTTACGTTGTCGAATCTTAAGCTGTTGGATTTTAATTGATGGGGTTTTAGATTATTAGGATTTTGAACTAAAAGTTATCAGAATTTTGGAGCAACCCCTTTTGTGTATTGTATTTACACTTAAAAAGGCCTAAATTGACCATGAGTGTGATTTAAGTTGTTAATATATTCCTTTGGCTAATATAGTCAATGTTAGTATTTGTACTTTATTTATAATTACTAGTTTAGCATTAAAAGCAGAATTATACATTTGTATGATAAAGATATATATTACATAATGTTCAGAATTATCTATGGAACTTGGAATCAAATGATCATAGATACAAGTGAAACACTATATATATGTGTGTGTAAATCAGAACATTAAAAACAAATTTTGAATTGCAAACTATGAATATATATGCAGTAAGTATAGAGGCACACATAGGTTTAGCAATAAAGTTCCCAAACTGTGATCACAAAAACGTTCCTCATTAAAAATAAAAATTCGGTTAATACTCAAAGTATTAATTAAACGGAATATATTTTTTGGCCAAGGGGAAGGCAAAGGTTAACGCTTCTAAAAGTACCCCCCCCTTTTTTTTTTTTGACTTCCAGAAAAGGCTAGTATAAAATTTCAAATGAATAGTTAATTTACTGTTTACTCCATCTTCAGAGTAATTAAGGTTAGTCTGATAATTACCATCACCCTGCACTTGTCTATTTTTTATACTTCTAAATCATTTTTTATCGATGTTGAAAGGGAGTCGAGTAATCAACAATTAAGCTTTAAATAAAGTCAGGTGATAACACGACCTGTCAGATTTTTAGAGCAATTAATTTTCTTTCTAACCCACCTTTTTGCCTTCAAAATTAGTATGGCGCAATTATAATTAAATATGCTGTTTTAATATATATACTGTGTTGCATATTATAATGTATATTCTAAACAACAATAAACGAAAATACGAAATTATACATTTGAGTTGAACATGTTTTAAAATATATTCAAACACTACAAGATTTTTTGTTTATCTCAGAGTCAATATTACTAACAAATCATGTCTTTTATGACTTTAAAATTAAGGGGAGAGTAAGATTCAAGTGATTAAATAAGATACTTATTAACACTTTAAAAAAAAAAAAAATTGGTCGTAGTTTTTGATAGTAAATGGTTTTCTAATTTTATTAGATTGATCTGCATATTCTGAAATGTTAAGTCTCACTAACTCGGTCTGTTTAATTTTTATCTGCATGCTTCATGGAAAAGAATTAAATCCACTAAAAGAATTTTTAGACCTCCTCTTAGAAGTAAATTTTTATTAAAATTGTACAAAAAAAAAAACGGAATTAGATAAGAAGTTTAAAAAAAGAATTAATTTTTTGAAAATTAATTGATTGAAATCAACAACTCCTGAACGACTAAATACTATTCCCTAAGTAATATTGTTTGAAGTACAGTAATAATGTTTGCTTGAGTTTTTCTAAATATAAAAGGTTTTATTTTATGATGTAGCTCTTTAGTTTTATGTTTGAGATGCTAGCAGAAATTATGCTAAGGAGGAGGGGTATTTGATTTATTTGTTAATTTTAACACTTTTTGGAAGTTTGAATTATTATAGAATATGAGCTGCCTTTAAATAATTTCCAAGTTATGCAATTTCAGACTTAGAACTTTTCAAAAGAAAATATATATATACAGGCCAATCAGAGGGGGGGGGGACAGAAGGGCAGCTGCCCTGGGCCTCGCAATATTAGGGGCCTCGACTTGGCAACTCAATATGTTAAACAAAAATATAGGAGAAGGCAAAGTGATATCATGGCTTGTAGAACGGGTTTAATTTTACAGTTAAATTCCCCAAAAAAATATTCGAGAAAAACTTTTCTAAACTGGCATACCATGAGTCAAAAACATAAGCCAGTTTAGGGATGCAGTGCCAATTTGATGACTGCGACGAAAGTGACTGCAGTGCTTGGCGATCATGGAACTAATAGTCTCAGTCCCTTGTCAGTCAGTTCTGTGCTAACAGTGTTTTATGATACTAAGTGCTAGAGTGAATTTACCCTATCCAAGTGCTATCTGGATCTCATCTGCATGCTCATTTCTGCGACTTGTAACTAACTGCTCTCAGAATCCTGATTTTGGCCCTCTCTCCCCATGTTCTTATTTAAAATTTTAAAGGACCTTTAAAATATTAGTTGCCCTGTGCCTCACATTTTCTCTGAAAAGGCCCTGTATATATATATTTACTTAAAATGAAAACTCAGAGAATTGGGTATTGGTGGGAAAATGTCTATATGCTATTTGGCAATAACAGTCTCAGAAGTTGCAAGGTTTGAGATGGATACCAATTTATGATTTTTAAAAGTAAAGGTTAATTATATATAGTGAGAGTTCAGCTCACTCGGGACTTTATTAAATGTTTTAGCTCTGCATGGATGAACCACAATATATGGATCTTGAGTTTTAGGGTTTACCACTCTACCTCAATACCATACCACTCAGGAAAAAGTTTGATTTGAACAGGGGCGTTGTATTAAAATAGAATAAATCAAGCATGATGCTCATAGAAATTAGATTGTGTTTTTTCTTTAATTTTATTTTCTAATGTGTGTATTAATTTACTTATTGTAATTTATTATTCAAATTAAAGTGGCCTATTTGATTTGGCATAGTGGTGGAGTGGAAACTACAACTGAAAATTCACACATCGAGGTCGCATCCCAATTTTGTTACTTCCAGTTCTCAAACTTCTTATGAACACCAAACAATAAAGCCATTTATTTATTTATGTTAAATAAAAAAAATGTTATTTAAGCAAACATATTATTAAGATAATAAAGATTGTTTGCTGGTTGCTATGAATAATAATTTCCATACTAGGACAAATTTACATATTTCACCATATATTTGAACTCTCAACTGCAAGGTTTTATTCTGTACTGTGATTCTGTTGAAAATATGCTGAAAGCTAGTTTAATGCTATTAAATATAAATTTGGTTTTTCTTATATCTTTTCATATTAACTTGCATATTTCAAGTTTTCAAGTTTTATATAGCTCCAGACAAAAAGCTTAACATTTAATTATATATTCACCTTGGTACTTAAGTATTAGTCTTGCACTGTAGAGGAGATGATATGCCTTTTCACATTTGCAAAAAAATGTGTAATCTTGCAATCATATCAAATTTAAGTGTAATAAACCCTGCAATGTTATCTGATTTCATGTGAAAATGTGTTTCTCTTTATCAAAATGTAGTCTTTTGTTTATTGATATTTTAACATTTTCAGTTATTGTCCAGAGTTTTTTCTGATGACAGCTTTATTTCAATTGCGTTTTTGCTTCATGCAAGTATTTCTATGTTAGTTCTACTTCTGAGTTACTCCAGTTCATTTGATTTTAAGTGTGTAAATATATGTAGTGTTTGTTTTTTGTCCTTTTGATTTTCTTTTCATAACTTCCTAATGCCAGTTATTATCATTTTCACATGAACCACAGATATAACTTCATGAATCCAGCAACTGGGGTTCATGTAAAAAACATTGAAAAACTATGAGGTTCCACAAAATGTCAAAATAAGCAGCAGTGAGTGACATCGAGACAATACCTTGACTTATACCTGGCTTAATTTATGTGGCATAGATTGCATAAAAAATGATGTATTCATTTGCATACTGAACAACATAAAAAAAAAAATTTCTGCCAGGATGAAAAGTTAATAAAAATGTTGTAATTTATATTTCTTTATTTTTATGAATTTTTTGGTTTTTTTTAAAAAAAAATACATTCGTTTATTAGCATTTCTGTGGAAAATCTCATTCAGCTGATCTACTGCACAATCACGTGTTTAGTAAAATTCCATGGGGGGGGGGGGTTTCAGTTTAGGTCTCCATTTTGTATCAAAAAAGTAAATGCCAAATTTCTTGTTTCAATGCAACAATTCCTGTTATATATTAGACGATAAGTAGCATATGTGTATATTTTATGTTTTTTTGTAAATGATATTTAAAAAATAATAATTTAGTGATTGTTGTGTGTTTACTTAAAGTAACATTTTGCATATTTTTCGAGGCCAAGAAAATGTACCTTTTAAGATCATTTTTGGGGGGAGGGGATTTATATCTTTAATGTTGTTATAAATTTTACAATGTGAAGTTATATATTTCTGTATGGCAAATCAATATTTTTTTGTTAAAATATTATTTTTAATATCGATTTATATATTGTTATAAATTTTAAAGTTTTTCATGTGAAAGTTGTATATATTTGTGTGTGGTAAATCAATATTTTTTTTAAATGTTTTTTTTAATATTGATTTCTTGCTCAAATTCATTTATCTTTATTATTGTTATTAATTTAAATTCCACTCCATTTACTATTGTTACAAAATTTATACTTTTTTTCGAGTGAAAGTCATATATAATTCTGCTCTATATTTTATATTTTTAGTTGCATGAAAGTGGTATTTTTAGTCCTGCAATATGCCCTTTCACATATGCATTCAACCTGCTGATAACTTTGTAAACCTTGTGAAAATATCATGTACAATATCAGTGTACACATTACTTTTTGCAAATCTTGTGAAAAATATCATGTACAAGATCCATGTACACATTATTTTGATCAGATCACAAGATTACAAAGTTATCAGCAGATTGATATGAATGTGAAAAAGTACAGCAGGTCTAATATGTGCTCCATGTTGCAGGATTAATACCTAAGTACCTTTACATAAATATATATCATTATATTTAAATAATGTATATTGTCTATACTAAATTTAATGTAATTATAAGGGACTTGAACTCAGACTTTAAACTCCTTACATCTATCCAATCCATCTTATTTAACTGATACAGATGACCACATAATGTGAAAAAGATAAATGATCTCCAATATATTATAACGTTTTCCATTTTGCTAGGCCTCTACACGCTAATATAAATTGTGCGCGAGTTGATCAAGCTATGTCAAAAAGAAGAAAGTTGTATTTCAATTTCTATTAAAAACATAGCTATATTTTCCGATCAACTTGGCCTTGTAATTGTTGAGAATTATGCTATTGACGACATCAGCTTTTAATTTATTTGAAAGGCGCCAGAGTTCTGCAAGAACCCACTGAACCATCACATAGCATCTCGAAAATTAAAAAGAAAATATATTTGTAAACTAATCGGTATTACATCACACTGTAATGAGAATTATTTTTTTAAGATTATTATTCCTGGGCTTATTGAAACATATTGGCAAAGGTAATTACGTTTTAAATCTCATTAGACTAATAATAAAAAAAAAATAATTATTATTAATAACGCACAAATGAAAATTGGTATTAGAAATATTTTTATTCTAATAGATAAAAAATGTTTAAAGGAAATTATTAATCAAATAAATTGGAGAGAACACACTTAAATTAGACGTGAATCAATTAATAAAAAACAATTTTACAATTACAGTTCACTTCCAAATTTCTTCTAGAAAGTTACTTAAAAATGAATGTCTCTTGCACAAGAAATTTAATGTCTCTATCGAAATTGTTTAAACATATTTTTAAGAATTGTTTGCAAACGTTACTTTTGTCACAATCAGGATAATGAAGCATAACTTACCGGTAAGTTTTAGTGAATTCATGATGGTTGTTGATAACTATGCATAGTTTTTCGGGGTTAAAATGAGCTCACGGCCTTTGATTATTAGTTGATCTTGTGGTCCATTCTCCTAGTCGGTCACGAAAGCTTTTCTGGTATACATCTTCAGAAGCTCCGGTTCACTCCGCCATGCCAAATTACTTCAGCGTAGAGCGATCTTGGATATATTATTGTTATCCAAGACCAACTAGAGAAACCAACGAACAAGACGTTCCTCCAAACGAATCCCTCCTTTTTATACTAGAGGTCCAGTTTTCAGACTTCTGCGCACATCTTTTGTTTGTCAAAATATACGTTGATAATCTTATATATTCTTTATAAAATTTATGTTACAAAGTCTTTATTTTTTTCAGCATAATTCTGCCATCTTTAATTAGTTGAAATATTTTTACATTCTCTTATCTAGATTGGTAATTTGTGTCTTTTGTTCTCTCCAATTCTAACTTTTATTTCTAATTACATAAAAAAAACGAAAAAATAATTTAACTTTCACTGTAGGTTATTTTTTTAAAAAAAAAATTAGTCAAAAAAAAAATCTAAATTTACTTTTATTTTTTAGCTTTTACCAAATGCCAATATATTTGCAACGTATATAAATAAACGTTACAATATATATTTGTGCTAAACCAGCATTCATCAGTTGGTCCAGATCACAGCTTCCACACATATATACAATCAGTGCTCAGTTTATATTAAGATAGCAAACCTTCAAAATTTAATTACATTAATTACATAATTATAAGTTAATTAATAACCTATAATTACACTAAGTTTATTATAGACAATATATTTAAATATTATATATTTAGTCTGTATTCTGCCCATCCCTCTTCTGTATAATTAAATGGATACATTAAGGTTCTATGTGTGAGGGGTCAAAATGACTTAAGGTCATGTATGATAATAATATTGGCATCAACAAGGGCTTTGAGCATTACATCCTCAGATTTTCAATGAAATGGATGGCTGAAGAGTTGGAGAATGGAGAACATTGAAGCTTGTCAGTTGAAGTTTGAAGATTTGCTATCTTAATATAAACTGAGCAGTGATTGTATATATGTGTGGAGATGGTGATCTGGACCAACTTATGAGTGCTGATTCAGACAAAATACACATATTGGAGATCATTTATTTTTTCACATGTATGTGGTCATGTGACCATTGTATAAGATGGATTGGATAGATGTAGGGAGTGTAATAGGCTGAGTTCAAGTCTCTTATAAATATATATTATGTATATTCACCTGTATTCTTATTTGTGTGAGATATTAAACAATTATATTATTAAAAACACTTTTTTTTTATTATAAATTTATTAACATTGCCATAATCATTAAAAGGTATATGTGTTATGTGTATATATTTTGAACGTGCAATAATTATTTTAAAATATTTCATATACAGCAAATTAAATTTATATAAACCCAATGATGAAATGTGTATAGTAATATGCACATATGTCATAGCCTTGTATTCACAAAGTACTTGTGAATATTATACAAACATACATGCATTAAAAGAGTATTTAAAGATACGTATATATGTTAGGAAAGTTTTAATGTGTCAAATTGCAATTATTAAGGAAAAAGGAATATCAAATATGAAAGCATTTAACTTGAGATGTTAATTGCATCCAAACAGAATAGATCAAAATATAAATAGTAAAAAAAATTATAAATATCAACTCCAAAAAACATTTGGGATCAAGGAGATTAAAAATTCCAGGTAATGGTTTTTTGTTTTTGGTAGAGGAATACGCCTGATATTCCCAGAGATTTTTGTTTTTGAACATTCCAACTTTATTTATATTTTGGTTTCTTTTTTAATGATAGATTTAATTAATTTATAGTTTGTACTATTTAATATGCTTAGGAATTTGGGTATGACAGATCAAATTATTGATAACAGTATATATGTTTCCAACTTACTGTGTCATGCATGCTTCATTAAAGTTTGTTTAATTTACTTAATGTCTATGCTGCTTTCTCTTTTATTCTCATAGCATTTGTTATATTAAATTTGATGCTTGTCCCATTTTATGATCTCCTGCTCTATAGATGATTTAAGTTAGACCACAAATTGAAACTATTGGCAAATTCATACCTGTTTACAGCAAATAATATTAGCTAAAATAAAGATTTCTGTTAATATTAATGGAAAATTTAACTACTGTTGTACATACAATCCTGCAGATCATTATTTTCATGTATGCATAATAGATTTATGAATATATACATAAAATGTTAGAAATGAATTTTGTTATGATTATGCAAATCAATCCATGAAACAGAATATATTCCTATAGCTTGGGTTTAATTTTTTTGAAATGATTTAATGCTTTATCTAATTGTAACTCATCACTGAATACTATCCTCAGCCATATCTTCTCAATGAAAGCAGTATTTTATTGCTCCCTCTATCATAAAACTTCTGCTTCACTATATAATACTTTTTAGGAAGTTCGTTAATATTCATTTGCTATCACATTTTTAATATTGTCAGATCATCTTTAAGTGAAATTGTTCCATTGCCTTTATATTTGTTATATTATTAGGATATCTGGACTCTGCAGCAATACAACAAAGTGGGCAAAATAATTTACTTTATATATAAATAATTCAGTTTAATATCATTTACTTTCTTTATTACTTTTACAACACTTTATATAAATACAACTTACTATTGACAGTTTCGATTGCCCCATCAATCTTTTTCAGAACCATAATAAACACAATACAAATACATGAATACAAATATATATGAACATAAAATTTTACATTATATATATATTTTATCTTATAATCATTATTCATATACCCACATATATCTTTATATTACCTGTCTATATAATTATTACCTTTTTACATATAAAACATTTTACCTTTTTTATATTTATCAATCAATACTTCCTATAATTGATTATAATGCATTTGATTATTTAGAAGTTTAAGATTGTATAACAACTAAAATTTAAGGAGGGCCTACAATTTTTAAAGAAAGTGTATTATTAAAACCAGTTATTAATGGTAATAGTTCATATTATGATAAAGTATTTAAATGATTGCCAAATAAAGTGTTAAAGAAATATATTAATACTACCTGTAAATCATATATAAAAAAATAAAATTTTAATAAGTGAAATTAAAAATCTAATAAATAAATGCAATAATTATAATTTAACAATATTAAAATGGATGTTGTATCAATGGATACAAATATTAATGTGGTGAAAGCAACAGATATAGTAATTAATAGATATAAAAAGGATAATAAAAAAATAAATATACCAGTAAAACCATTAAAAAAGATTATAGAAATATGTTGCAAAGAAATAATGTTTAAATTTAATAATAGGTTTTATAAACAGAGATATGTTGCAAAGAAATAATGTTTAAATTTAATAATAGGTTTTATAAACAGAGATATACTAATAGAAGAGCATTAAGTGGAATAATGAGTAATATTTAAGAATTGGAAAAGTTAATGTTAGTGAATAATAATGTTCCAATTTTTATTAAAAGATATATAGATGAGTAATTATTGATATTTAATAAAACACAAAGGCAGATAGATTTATTTATAGAAGATATTAATAGGATGAAAATATATAGATAGATTTATTTATAGAAGATATTAATAGGATGAATAAAAATATTATGTTTACTGTAGAAAAAGAGAATAATAATATACTGACATATTTAGATATAAAGTTGATTAAGTCAAATGAAGGGAAATGTAGGATTGAAATATCAATTCATAAGAAAAGTAACATAGATAATAATATGACTAATTGACACTCAAATACAAACATAAAATAAATGCAATACATTCTAGAATTATAGAGCAGTAAATTATTATTCAAGTAAAGAAGATTATGTTAAACAAATAAATTAAATAAAAAAAAAATTTAAAAATAGTGATTATCCAAATAAATTTATAAATGATAATATTAGGCTAATAGAAAATAAAATAGATTATATAAATAATAAAAAAAGTAGTAATAATAATAATATAGATCAAATTGATTATGTAGATATAAAGACAGGAAATAACTGTAGTTAAAAATTTAAATAAAGTTATAGGTAAAATTAATAAAAAATTTAATAATATAATAAATATTAGAATAGTTAATAAAAAAAGAGAAAATATGATTAATATTTTAGAAAATATGTATAGTAATAATAATTCAGATAATGAAATAAATGGAATATAGGAAATTAATTGTAAAAAGTGACAAATTAATAATATAAAAATAAATTATGTAGGAAAACCAAAAATTTATTATATAGAAGACTATTACAACATAAATATGATAAAAATTTGCCAATATATTTACATACATTAGAAACAGGGCATGACTTTAGAAAGGATTGTATAAAGATGATACAATTTACAACTAATAAAAGTGATAGAAAAATAAAAGAAGCTATTTATATTAATAATATTAAGTCAATATTAAATAGAAATTTGAACCTGAAAAATTTTTGACATAAAAAAATCATAATAATAATAGTAGTAGGGATTAAAAATAAAAATAGATTTAATTATATAAAAAAATAGAAACAGGGATCTACAAAGTATGACTGTAAAGTTTAAAAGTTTGAATAGTTAGCAATTAAGATTTGATAATATAAATAGGAGATAGGTATAAAATATGTTAAAAATAATAAAAAGTAGGTTAAAATAATTAGTAATAAAAATAAAAAGAAATAATATAGCTTAAAGAAAATTATACATATTGAATGTTAATGAAATGAATAATAATAATAATAATAATAATAATAATAATAATAATAATAATAATAATAATAATAATAATAATAATAATAATAATGTAAAATATAAAAATATGAATATATAATGTTAGAGTTAAATATATAATATAAACAAAATAATAAAATAAAAAATAAATGAAATAAAAATAATATATATGATTATAGAAAGCATTGATTGATAAATATAAAAAAAGATTAAAATATAATATATATAAAAAGATAATAATTATATATAGAGGTATATAAAGATATATGTGGGTATATGAATAATATTTATAAGATAGAATATATATATATATAATGTACAATTATAAGTTCGTGTATATTTGTATTCATATCTTGTGTTTGTTATATTACTGAAGAAGATTGTTGGGGCAATCGAAACTGTCATTAGTGGATTGTAATTATATGAAGTATTGTAAAAATAATAAAGTAAATAAATATTATATGGATTTGGTAATGCAATAAGAAAAATAAAGTTGTATTTCTAATTTAGTTGCAATAGTTAAATTGCGATTGAAATAATTATTTTTTTAATTGCTAAATGCTAACTCTTCTACATCTAAGAAAATTGAAAATTATAATTATTATTATCATAAATTATTTTTATCAATGATGCAATTTATATTCTGCCACCATTAAAGTAAAAGCTTGCTTTCATTTGCTTCCCTACCGCATTGTGTATTTGACCTTCTCAAATGACCTGCAATCAAAGAAGTTAAGGGTCACTACAATAATATTCTCTGTTTGTGAAATGCATTCTGTAAATCTGAGTAGATTATTATATTTATTTAAAGTAAGACCCTTAATATAATTAAGGATAGTTGATTAAAAAATAGGATTATCAAATAAAAATTTTGTATTGTTTTTAATTTTCTTCTTCTATCCCTACCTCTATTATTGGTCAATGGTCATTATTTATTTCAAGCTGCGTGATAAATGTTGAAGACGGATACTTGGCTCACTCCCTGGACCATATGTCTGACAAACTAAGAGATTCTGTAAATAACTAGGGGCAAGCAGCTACTGCGGCCTGATATCTGTAAACAGAAAACGGCTAAAAGTTTTCTTTTAATAATCATTTCTTCGTTATTGATTTAATAAAAAGATGTTTAAAAAACTGAGTGTTGAAAAAAATGTTATTACAATACTGTATAAATATTGTGTGCGGGTACATATATATATATATTGAAGATGAATTGATAATTCAGTGAAATAGTGTGATAAAGATGCCTTTTAAAATTATTTGATATGCTGGCATCTTAAATTTGCAATTATATTAATCTTAATGAATTTGCTTGCCATGCCCATTAATTGGAATTCAAATCCATTTAAAACTGTAAACATTTTTTCCAACTAATTGGGGTTTGCATGCAAGCTTATTTTTTTTATTTATAGGTAGCCATCAGTCCATAGCCAACTCGCTAGATATCTAGTTATTAGTTAGAAATAAGCATTTTATTATTCTTATTAAGAAAATAAATATATGTATATAACCATTACTAACTAGTATTTGTTTATCCTGGTGAGTTATGTTTTTTTTTTACTGTCCCTTTGCAGAAAGATATAGAAAGCCCTCATCACATTGTTGATGTTTAATGTTATTTGATTGTTATCTATAACACCAAATTCAAGAGCCTCATGGTTGTAAAAAATTAGAGTATGTATATTTATCAAGTTCATGACTTGGAATTTAAATCCAGAATGAAACTGGAAATTTTTCAAATAGTTAAGGATTTTATAGACTCATACTTTTTTTTTTCAGATAGCTTGCTTTTAACCAATTCAGCAAACAATTTAATGTTGATCAGAAAATGGGTATTCAGCAATTTTTTGTGAAGAATAAAGTAAATCTCAGTGTAAATCTGAACCAGACTCATGAATGTCACTGCACTAATCCTAACATAAACAAATATATAAATATGGAAGTTTGTTTGTGATTTTATAATTCAACAAATATTGCACCAATCTTCACATGATTTTCTTTTTATATAGAATTTTACTAGCATATAAATTTTTGCTTTAATTATTTTTTAAAAAATTGTAATTTGCAATATAAAAATGTATGGAAAATCTATGTTGTAATTGTTTTCCAATGATACTGTAAAAGAACAAAAAGAAGGCAGCTCTGATTAAAAGATTACAGAGTCGGAAATTTTTTAAATGAAAAATATAGTTTTTGGTTAAACAAGATATTTAATTTCTCACTTTCATATATTGCGATGATATTAAAATTTTGTAATCATTTTAAATATTTTAACATGAGAAATACAAAATCATTTATTTTAAAATTATTGTTTATTGAATTTAATAAAAATTGTATTTTTTGTGATAATGCTGTTGATAATTATTTCATGTAAATAGTATGTAAATATATTTTAATTATCCAACCGTCTATTAATGCTAGGCAACAGCTAAAGAAATGAACTAAAGAGTAAAAATTTTTTTTGATATTCATTACATCAAAAATTCAAAATGGAAAATATAAATATATTTTAATTATCAAACATTCTACTAAATCGTGGGACAGTTAGAATTGGAAAGGTGAAATTCATAAATATATATTAATTATCAAACTTTCTAATAATGGTGATGGGACAGCTAGAGAAATGGAATTAGTGAGGGAAATTTTTATTTGTTATTTAATACATCAAAAATGAAATTCATATAATAAAACATGAAGAAGTTATTACTGCTCAGAATATATCATCTTATACGTAAAAATTAGAAATATATTTTAATAACTGCATTTTATTCTTTTATATTTATATTTTTATTATTCTATTAATATATGCAAAGCTGCAGGTTGGCTTTGCTAACCTTAGCAAAATAAAGCAGTGAAATTGAGAATTAAAATATATTTAAGCAATATTTACATGAAATAATACATGAGTTATCGATGGCAGATAAAAATGACTTACAGCATTGGATATAAAAATGCATTACTATAGTTATTTTTATATGCTATTGATAACTCTTGTATTATTATTTCATATAACTATTAAACATTTTAATTATCAATTATATCATATTCTTCTCATCTAGTAATTAAGATCAAAGTTCATGGATACAACTAGCATATGTAGGTAATTTAAATATATCATACTTTTTATCATAGGTCTTGTAGTAAAGAGCTTAACATGACTATTAACTTCTGTCTACAACTTCAAAATCTGAATCAGCTAATATTGACTCCCTCCCCCCTTCCCCCAGAATTGATAGTAAGCACAGGATTTTTTTTTAAAAAAGTTAATCCATAATCAACCCAATTAGTTATCTAGAATTGGTCAGTAATTGGATGTCAAACTATTTTTAGTTAGAGAGTAAAAATCTCAGGTTAATTTGGGTTTGGTCAGACGAGTATGGATGCACTAATTACAAAAGCAAAAAATATGATTATTGTTTGTTGGAGATTTGTAGTCAATGCTGATCTTGTGGTTTATCTTATCATTAGTGAAAGAAATATCATGCAATCAATGACTTTGGAAGCCTCTGTCTCCAATCCATAAGTAAGAACTAGTAAAAATATTCCTCATAAACTTACTTTTTCATCATGTAGGTATATTTCCTTTTAATATTGTTATTTTTATCAAACACACTCCAAGTCTGATTCTATATTTCCATTTTATTAACTTCTAATTCATCTTTATTTTCTTCTTTTAAGAAAATCCATTGAACATTACTTGAGTTTTTAGCATTTATTTTTAATCCTATTTTTTTATTTTCATCTGATAATTATTGCAACATTTTCTGAAACTCTGAAGCATTATTTGCAAAAACAACCACATCATCTGCAAAATTTAGATGACTTAAATAATTTCCATTTACTTTTAGTCCCTTAGCTTTCCATTTTAATTCACAAAATACTTCTTGTAAAATTATTGTAAAAAGTTTTGGAGATATAGAATCATCCTGATGTACATCTTTCTCAATATTAATTTTGTTAGTATTGCCATAAAATCTAATCACTGCTATTGGCTTTTATGAATATTTTTCAGAAAATGACAATATCTCAGATTTACATCTTGATAATCCAATATTTTAGTCACCATATGAAAAGCTTATACAATTAAATGCCTTTCCGTAATCTATAAATCCAAAGTATTCAATTTTTCTTAATTAATCATTTATATATTTTTACATATTCTTTCTCTTCCTCTTACATTGTCTTGTTTCAGTAGAAAATTTACTAATAAATTGTGCTGCTTTTTTGCCTCAGGAAATCTTTGCTGTAGTTCTTAACAGTTGATCATTATCTTCTTGTTAATTTCATTGAAATCTGAACCATCTTCAAAATCATTAATTTTTTAAAATGATTTTTAAGTTCTAATTTAAATTCACTGGAATATCTTTGAAAGTTAGTAATATTAATTATTAATACTGTTTTTCTTAATAATTTCTAGCTTTAATTTTTTTTTTCTTTCATTAATATGTATTTTAGATCTCATTAATCACTGGTCATTGCCTGTGTTGAATCTATTAAGAACCTTATAATCTAGAATTACATGTTTTATCAAAATACAATACAATTCTGCTGTTTTTTTATTTGGATGCTTTCATGTTCATTCTTATTTTGCATTTTTTTTTTTCCAAAAAAGGGAATTCATAATATAGTTTTTCTTTTTCTCTGCTTTGGCTTCTCTCATATTTATTACCATAACCAAATTAACCCATAACATTTGCATTTTTCAATTGTTTACCAAATCTAGCATTAAAGATTCCTATGACAACTTAAAAATATCATTTGACCTAATAAAAAACATATTGTACATCCATATAAAAGCCCTTTATTTCTTTATCATAGTGAAAATTTGCTGGGATATAAACCTTAAATATCTGCATTTAGTATTTTCTATTAATTTGATTAATTATCAATCTCCATAATGTTCTTTTATTTATAATGATCCCATTCTTCTTGTGTTTCCAATATTTGTGTCTTTATAGTTAATCACATATCTAACTTTTTAAATCAATTATCTTTTCATCTTTGCTTTTAACTTCACAAAGTGCAACAATGTTTCATTTAATATCAAACATTTATTCTAACTCTTCAAATCCTCTTTTACTTGAAAGTGATCTGCAGTTCTAGGTATGTAAATAAAAGAGTGTTATTGAATAATAGCCTGGATGCACATTCATGGAATTCTTAGCACCCTTCTGGTATTAACCATCATTTCATTTTGTTTGTCATGATTGTAAATATCATTTTTTTTTTTTTAAAAAAAAAGCTCTTTCATATTCACATTGATGTAATACATCTTTTCTCTAGCATTTTTTTACTTTTTGCTATTCTGTCAAGTGTCAGCACAAATTGAAAAACTTTTACAATTTTTTCAATTTAAATTTATTTGCTTGCATAGTGATATAAATCTGAAATTCATTCCGTTTTTACATCGTGAGCTTAAATTTTTTTATAACTTTAAGCACTTTTATTCTTTGGCCAGAATTGGTAGAAAAATAATAAAAATTGGCTGCTAGAGAAACTAGATCCAAAAGTTCTAAGTACACAATTAAAAAAAATCCCAAAAGCTCCTAACTGATGAAGGCCATCATCTAGAAACTAGTTTGGGAAGTTTGGATAGGACAACACTGGGCAGGATTTATTAAGCACTACCATTAATTATTAAACTTTACACCAGATGGCAAAAGATTAAGGAGTATAGGAAAGGTTTATAAAGAGGTGATGTATTGTGTTGCTCATGATCCATGACTTCTGTTAAAAAATCTGAGCAAAACACAGAAGAAACTGATAAATATTATGAAAGAGTTGATGGAAAGGGTAGTTTGAAGCATGGATTGAAATCAGCTAATCCTGATGGATAACTTTTTACTTTAGATTTTTTTTGAAAAATGCCTTTTTGAACTTCTAAAAGCTTATCCTTAAATTAACAGAATTAGCAAAATTAAAAATATCAGCTTTCAGGAAAATATTGAAGATTTGATCACCATCTTGTTTAGGCTTCTCTTCATAAAATAAATTAAATATATGTTTTTAAAATATGTTGATATTTGTTTGCAGGTGACGATGATGATGATGATGATGATTATTATTATTATTATTATTATTGTTGATGTTGTTAATGCTGCTATTTGTAATAATATTGCTGCTGCTATTATTATACTACTTCTCTCATTACATTATTGCTACTAGATGCTATCAAATCAGTGTTCTCCAGAGGGATCTTTTAAATTTTTATTCAGATGAATGGCATATTGTTTTTCTTGAGTTAATTTACAGTGGTGAAGTAGTGAAATCAAAGACTTTCAGATCTGTTACTTCAGATGCCATAACAATGAATAATTCAATTAATTTTTAATGTTATATTTAATACTGTGATAATAGAATTCACATTCTCAAATCCAATCATTCTCTTTACTCACCATCAAAGTTATAATCATTATTCTTGAATTAGAACAACTCATTCTATGACCAAATTAAAATGTGTTGACCTGATTATTTGGACTTCAAGTGAAAATACAGATGTATAATCTAAGTTTAATTGATGGACATTATTACTTTTTCTTTTGGCTTTTTTTTTCTTTTGGAAAATGTTTATATCTTGACTTTACATTTTACTTTATATTTTAGACTTAATTAAAAGACAAGTTAATGTAGATAAGAACACTTATTTCACAGATATAATCACAAAGCGTGATAAGATTCTTCCAGCCTACATTTAACATGCATTGAACCAGTAACCCACTCCTATCTCTAATTTATAGAGCTATCTATGTAAACATGAGTAACCAGTGAACATTAAATGGCAGTGACAACAAAGCCCAACAATAATTTCTGGCTTTGGTCTTTATCAGTGAAGCTCAATGGATTATATATATCCATACAACAATGTTTATTTATTTCTGCTACTCAAACTAATGGAAAACCAAATTGATGATGTAGGTCAATAGCTATTTATATACTAATCTGGGAATGTTATCATCTGGTATTCATCGATTATTCTAGAAGTGGCTCTAAAATAGAATGATAAGAGTGAATTAGGTGCTACTAATGTTGTATGATTGTGTGTGAAGTGAGTTTCTGTTGAGTGGCATTTTTCCAGTTTTATTTATTTTTGAGCTCTAATTATGTATATACCATCGTATATTGAATTGCTCCAAAATTTTATAGGTATTTAATATATTTTTTTCTATCAGAAGCATGTATCTAATATAAATCAATAAAAAATGCTTCTGAAAGTGAACAATATTTTGAAAGTCAGCTTTTACTTCTTTTCAGAAATGATTTGATATTTGTATATGATTCAAAGGCCTCTTCAGATTCATCCTCAATAAAACTATTTATTTAGGTAGTTAAACTGCCAGATGTTGAAGTTTACTGGATTCAACTCCCAAAACATGGTAGTTAGATACATCAACTACTATACTACAAAACCCTTTTAAATTAAATTGTATCTATTAAAAATTATAATCCAAGTAAATATTTCTCATTGTATTTTATTATACCTGAAAGGTGAAGTGGTAGCATATTCTATGCTGATAATCTGAACTTGAGTTCGGACTTGATATAACTTTTAAAAATTTTTAGTCTCAAATCAGGCTTATGATTTTTCTTTGAAGTAACTACTACTACAATCATCTAATATTGGTTAGTAAATGGGTATGTAACTATTCTTAGCTAGAATATAAAACAAAGACAAAAATACAGAATTCTCATAATCGGGCAATTGGTGAGTAATGCCGTTTTCACTGTTTCTCCAGTAAAGGATTCTTAGAGAGATCCCTGACCTGCTTGTATTGTTTAAAATCTTTCAGTTTACAGTATCTATTACTGTATATCCACAAGTCCTAAAAAGATCTTACATACAAGGTATAGGGGGTGGAGAGAATATTGTTAAAATCTTGATCTTTAAACTGTGACTTATTTGTGCCCAATTTTAGAAAAGGAAAACATCAAAAGATCAGTAATTAAATGTTTTTAAAAAATTAAAGATGTTTATTATTTCTGGTGCAGTCAAGCAGACATTAAGTAACTTTTTTTTTTTTTTTCAGAATGTTAGAAATTTGTTCTTACTTTTAAAAATTTTTAAAAAAAATTAAGTCTTGCTAAGTTTTTTTTTTAATTTATGACGTGGAAAAATGATTACATTGTGTTGATGTGATTGTATTTATTTTTTAAATGACATTTTTTTTTCTTTTCATTTATTTTACTTTTCAACTTTCTGTTTTGTTTTAATTCTTTCTTCATGCTCCATTTTTACTGTTAAGTATAATTTTTTATTATATTTTTTCTTTTACCATCTGTTTTAAAATGATGGATAAGAATTAAATATGTAGTCGTTTGCCTCTGTTTAATAATGAGTTTATAGCGACATCTCTTTCTTTTGTCTGTTAGTATAAGATTGTATGTGTATTACATTATCCATTTCTCCTCATGAATATCATGTTACTACTTTTGGTCTCAGTATCAAAACTAATTTGCATATTTTACATTTTTAAAATCATAATGTCTCTTTCTCTTGTATATTCAACATTTAACAGGTTTACCTCTCAGTGAGGTTGTAGGTATAGTTAATTAGTTTCTCAGTACAAAATTATGAATACATCTTTTTCTCTGATTGATTAATATTAGGAATATTTTCAGTTCTATAATATTATAAGTATTGTGTTTTTGAAGTTTGTTAATATCTGAAAAATTTGTTGCTCCATGAGATTATAACCCCCTCCCCTTTTATTGGCTTATAAATCTTTATAAAATCTTTATGACATCACCTAATTATCAATCATCATACATCTTCTGTTTCACCCCTCCCCTTCAGTTTTTCTATTTTCTTTTTGGGTTTTGTTTTGGATATCATCTTTTTCTCTTTCCTAATAGTGTTCAGTTTATAATATTTGTTGCAAATTTTTTTTCTAAAACATCCTCTATATATATCATACAATTTCATTTATCTTGTTCTGATTTCATTTACTGTAATGTGTTTAATATTGATTATGTCTCTTTTTTTTCTTGCTCAAATATTCTCTCTTTGACTTTTCTGCAGATTCTTACTAATAATTAATTTTTATAATCATTAATTCCCTTTTCATTCTTTCCATCAACTGCCAAACCTCATTTTCTCACGTAATGATGTTTTTCATATTGTGTTGTATATTTGCCATTGTTTATTTTTGATATATTTTGATCTCATAATATTCCATTTATTACTGTTTTTTTCTTTTCTATTTTCATCTGTTTCCCTTTATATAATCTTTATGCTTAGATATTTATATTTCTCCCATTTTCAATCCAATATTCATTTTCCAATATTATAGTTAGGACTGTTTCATAGGTTTGTACACCTGGGTACAAACTTATATTGCCACCATTTTAATAATGATAATAATAATAAAGTGAAAATTTCATATAACATATAATATAAAAATTTATTATAAAATAGCCATATACATAATATATATCTTACAAAAATGTATAAAAAATAATGATAGCATATACCCTCTATATTCTTCTGGCTTTTATAATAGAGAAATCATTAATTATATCATCTAAATTATTACAGATTTCATTTTCTTTACTTATTGCATTATCAAAGGTTGACTTCCTCTTTAATAATTATACTTCTTTAGTCTTCCTTGGGACATTCTTGATTGTGATTTTTTTTATTATAATAAATTAGACTTTTTTTTTTTTTGTTTCAAGTTTAATTGTGATATATATCCCGTGCATATGAGTTTGAATTATGAGATCATTTTTATTGAATTTGATTTAATTCTAGTGTAAGGTTAGTTAATGAATCAGTCACTAGATGACTTTCCACAGTAATTTTGAAGCGTAAATTTCTGTTTGTTAATTAGAATATAATATTGGTTATATACCTATGTATAATAAAAGTGCTGAAGAAACAGCTCCAAATACAATAAAGTTGTCTGTCCTTAAAACTGATAAAACAATGCAAACAGATAAATATCACCTATTATAATTGTTTTTTTATTAAAGTCAGTTGTTTGTGCAACCCCTACAGCATGCTGGCAAGGAACTGGCCTGATTATATCCTGTTATGTTTCTACAATATATATATTATTTTTGTTATATTTACTTCTTTTCTCCAGTCTTTATATTTATTAATTTTTTTGTTATATAAGTCAAATCATCATGATTTGAGGAAATATTATTAGGTAATTAGCATAGCACAATGTATAAAGTGTTTTTTTTTTATTAAGTATTATAACTATTATATTTCTTATTGCATCGCCAAATCCATATAATATTAATATCATCTATGTTCTTTATTACTTTTTACAATGCTTTTTCCAACCCAATAAAAGCTTGTTAGTGCTATTGGTATGTTCCCTATATTACATATTTGTAATACAAGCTTAAAACAAGTCACATGATATGACTTGCTTTATTGATTATTAATTATTTTTAAAGGAACTTAAATTCAAACTTTCAAACTCCCTATAATTATTTAAACTATTTTATACAACTAAAACACATGATCACATACATATAAAACTGCATGTATGTGATCATGTGTTTCAGTTGTGTAAGATAGATTGGGTAGATGTGTGGAGCTTGATACTTGGGCAATGTTATATTGCTGAGGCTATTAATGTATGGTGAAGCTCAAGTGTTTTCAGACTCATATAGCTATTTAAGTTAGATAGCTGGATTTAAAGACATTTATTTATGTGTCTGAAAATTTCAGATTTTCTACTTAATAGTTATGTATTAGATATATGCTGCTTTGAGTTGGGTATTTTAGATCTAGTGTCTGAATGTCCTAGTGCCTAACTGAGGTGAGCCAAAAGCTCAAAAACAGTCTGAGGATAGGGGTTATTCTAGATAGAGATTTTGAATGCTTTTTCCTGTGGCACTTATCAATAAAAACTTGTTAGAGGTATTGGTATGCTCCCTATATTACCTACATATATATATTATCCTCTATTAATAAATAGTAAAACTCATCAGATAAATTATCATTTGATGAGGGTTTTAATTGAGTTCTATTTTTGTTTGTTTGTTTTTTACCTTCTAGTTAAAACCAGTTAATTACTACTTGTTAATCAATAATTTGATGATTTTCTGTACTGACAATGACATTTTACTGAATGAAAAGAATCTTAAACTTGCTTAAAAATTCTCAACTATCTAAAAAAAAAGTATTCAAATTCGATTTCTCATAAACACATTCTGGCTACATATCTGTTTAGATGTGTTTTTAAATAATCCACTTTTATATTTAATATGTTTATAGTGATTTTCAAGTTTTAACAACAGTTATATATCTGATTATTAAAGCAACAAATTAGTTAAATTGTAGATTTACTTTTAAATGTACCTTCAAACTTATTACCATAAAATAAATGTAAATTATGGTTAATTGGAAAACAGAAATAAAATATCTATAATGCAAAAAAAACTAAATCACTCTTCAGTCAATCATGCACCAGTAACTCAATGATTCACAAGTTTTATATTTGATGGAAAAGAGTGTGTACATTATTTATTTATTTATAATTAAATAAATCATTTTGATCATATAATGAATAGGTCATCTTAATTATATATCTCAACTATTTCAAAATTATACCCAAGTTGAGTTTATTAGCATAGCAATTTCTTTTTAGTCCACTTTCTCTTAATAACTATGTTTCTATATTGAGACAATAGTGGCTTATAAGTTAGTAAAGATTTAGCATATAATATCTTATGAAAAATGAATAATAAAATAAAACAAGTGACTCATTGACATATCCAGAGATAAAAAAAGTTAAAAATAAAATATAGTCTGTCTTAACAATATATATATAGATAGTGCTAAATACTATGCAAAAGCAATGGCAATGTATTTTAAACAGTTAAGTATATTAATTAAAAGGAAATTATGAAGAATAATTAATAAAACTAATTAAAATATAGGGGAAAGTATGTGTGCGAAATTCACTAGTATTATATTCAAATTTATAAAGGTGAACAAACTAAAATTTTATAAATTAATGCATTAAATAGAATTTGTGTTCTCTACCAATTTGTTTTAGGAATAGATGTCTAATCAAGAATGATTTCATGATTCATGTATTTATATTAATATTTATGATTCAGTGTGTTTTAACTTCTTAGTTAAATTAAAGGTGTGAAGTATATATGAACTCTTCATAGCTATATATATATATTTAAATATTCATTATTGTATTATTTAGTAATATGTGCTCACAAAGAGTGCTGAATAAGTAATTAAGGTAGAAAAGGGATGTTATTCTTTGTGTGCTGACATAGCTTTATTACATAGCACATTGTTTGAATTCATTATTGGAATAGAAGAAAGTGTCTTATATTAAATAGGACATTACTGGACTTTGTGAAGTTAGAAGAAAAGATGAAGAGACAATTGATTTAAAAAGTAGACATGTATTCTATTATAAAGCTACAAATATTGGAAATACAAGTGGAGTAGGATTCATTATAAACAAAAAGTGGAAGAATAACATTGTGGAAATTGATGGTGTATCAACAGAGTGGCAAGATTAGTTATACAACTTAATAGCAGATACCAAATGCGGATAATTCAGGTTTATGCCTCAACAAGTTCTCATAGTGATGAAATAGTAGAAGATTTTTATATGGATGTACAAAAGGTTTTTGATCAGAGTAAATAACATTTTAAAATTGTTATGGGAGACTTTAATGCTAGAATTGGTAAACAAATGAAAGTGCTAAAGGTAATTTTGGTTATGGTAATAGAAATGAGAGAGGACATAGACTTGTGGAGTTTGCAGAAAAAGAAAAAGTTTATATTACAAATTCTTTTTTTGAGGAAAATGTTAAAAGGAAATGGACCTGGAAGCATCCAAATGAAGGTACAGCAGAATTAGATTATATTTTGACTAACAAAAAATACAAATTTCAAGATTGTAATGTTCTTAATAAATTTATCACAGGAAGTGATCTTCGATTAGTAAGAGATAAGATACATGTTAATGCAAAACTAGAGAGACAAAAATTATTAAAAAAAAACAATATTTACAGTTGATATTCCTAATCTTTAGAAACATTTTAATAAATTCAAATTAGAACTTACAAATCGGTTTCAAGTTTTAGTAGATTTTGAACATGATTCAGATTTGAATGAAATTAATATGAAAATAATTGATACACTTTTAAAAACTGCAACAAAAAAAGCTGGTAGAAAAACAGCAATAGACCAATAAAATTTCTACTGAGACTAGAGAATTTATGAAGAAAAGAAGGAATATGATGATATACAAAAATGATGCATTAAAAAGGATTGAATATCTCAAAATTTGTAAAATGGTGCAGAAAAGAGTTGAAAATGATACAAAAAAGTATAATTGTGAACTAGCAAGGAAAGCTGTAAAAGAGAATAAAAGTCTTAAGAGAGTGAAACAACTTATATCTGCTATAAGAAAAAAAGATGGAATTATTGCTAAAAAGAGAGATGACATTATGAAATGGTTAGAAGACTTCTATTAAGAATTATATAGTAATAAAGAACAAGTACCTCCTATATCTATTATATCTTCCGAATTGCTCAGACTTTTAAATGAAGAATTGAGACATGCAATTAAATTTATGAAGAAAGGAAAAGCTCCAGTTAATGATGGAATTATCAATTATAAAGAAGCAGGTGAAGAAATAGAATTTTTTTTAGCTAAATTATAAACCAAATATCTAAATGATAAACATGTACCAGATGATTTGAAGAATGCAGTATTAATATTAACATTTTAAAAAGGTGATAAAGAAGATATTAGAAATTATAGACCTATCAGCCGTTTATCAGTTTTATACAAAATTTTTACCAAGGTAATTAAAATTCATCTACAGAGAACATTGGATTTCCACCAACCAAGATAACAAGCTGGTTTTAAAAGTGTTTTAGTACAGTAGATCATATCCAGGTATTGAGAGAAGTTATAGAAAGGACAAATGAATATGAGTTGCCATTATGCTTTGGATTTGTAGATTATGAAAAGGTATTTGATTCTATAAACATTTCTTCAGTACTTTAAAGAATATCTATAAAAATGCAACAGCAACAATTAGATTACATAATGATTCTGAGAAAGTCAACATTGAGAAGGTGTAAGACAGGGTGACTCCATATCTCAAAAACTTTTTACAGCAGTGCTGCAAGAAGTATTTTGTGAATTAAAATGGGAAGCTAAAGGAGTGAAAGTAAATGGAGATTATTTAAGTTATTTAGAGTTTGCAGATGATGTAGTTGTTTTTGCAAATAATGCTTTAGAGTTGCAGAAAATGTTGCAAGTTATCAGATGAAAGTAGGATTAAAGATAAATGTTAAAAAGTCTAAAGTAATGTTTAATGGATTTTCTCAAAATATGAAGATAAGGATTGATTATGATGAGTTAGAAGAAGTTAACAGCTATAAATACCTTGGTCAGATTATTAATACAGATGGAAACATAATGGATGAAATTAATCATAGAATTAAACTTGGTTGGAGTGCTTTTGGTAGAAATAAATTGATACTAAAAGGAAATATGCCTGTGTTTTTGAAAAGGAAGATTTTTAATAAATGTGTTTTATCAGTTCTTACTTATGGCTCTGAGACTTGGACACTTAATAGAAGAGCAATACAGAGACTTCAGACCACTTAAAGAAGTATGGAGAGATGCATGTTGGGAGTAACAAGAAGAAATTGAAAATGCAATATATGGGTAAAAGAACAAGCATGTGTTATTGACCTCATTGAAAAAATTAAAAGACTGAAATGGAGTTGGGCTGGACATATTGCTAGAAGAGATAATAATAGATGGACAATTGAAATCTTAAACCGGATTCCAGGAGTTTGTAAAAGACACAGAAAGAGACCACATGTGAGATGGATGGATGAAATAAGAAAGTGTGCAGGCGTGATGTGGAGAAGAGATGCTAGAGATTGGAGAAGATGGATTGAACTTGGAGAGACCTTGATAATGGTTGATGATGATGATATCAATCTTGTATATATAATTCCTTTTTGTAACCTTTGTACTATTTGTATAAGCTGATGTAACCTTTAAGTTCTAAATAATTTTTTTTGAAACATAATAATAATAATAATGATAATAATAGTAATACTACTACTAATAGTAATAATGCACACACACATATATATATATACCTGTAGTTATCTTCTTTAATAAAAATCTGCATATATATTTTTTTATATTACTAAATATTGCATTTTATGATGTATGACATTAAAGGAATGTAAATTTCTGTGTGATTTAGATTTTTTTTTTTTTTTACAAAGTACTAGTTTGAAAGTACAACAGTAGACGCATGTGAAAGACTAGCAACCTTTCAATTATTACTAATACAATTTCTATTGGAGAGGGTAATTAGATTTGTAGATGCATTTCAAAATTCAAAATCTTAATTTAATTTTATTATAGAATAGTTACTTGAGATACATGCTATTAATTAACTTTATACTTTAATATTAATAAGAAATAGTGATCATGTGATGTTTAGTGGTTTAATATTAATTCTTTGGATGTCTGAGAAGATATTATTCTTTATTTTTATATGGATTTTCTATACCATCTAGAACTATATATTTATCATATATATGTTTAACAATTATTCAAATCCAAGCTTTTCCAATGAATTTGAATCTGAGGTGACAGAAATTAGGAAATTTTAAGATGAAAATAATATAATATACTTTTTTGATGCTAGAAGTTGTGCCAATTTGATGATTTCTGTTATTTGGAAAACAAAATAATCAAAGGTTATTAAATAGCTTTTTTTAAGTGGTTGTGTTAGAAATTCCATCACTATTTTGATAATGATGATGTATTTTACATTTATTTTTAATGATTCATCATGGAGTATAACTATCATCAATTAATCCTTCATAATTTTCAAAACCATAAAACATTACAATATTAGATAAAATCCAAAATTTTCCCAAAATCCTTACACAACCATGGGTTATCTACTACAAATAGACCAAAGTAGATAAACCATGATTGTTTAAGGATTTTGGTAAAATTTTGGATTTTACTAGTATGGTATTGTTTTATGGTTTCACATTTTATTTATTACTAGTATGGTGTTAGGCAGTTTTGGTTTTCACATATTTTGTATGTTGTGAAGGGATTACAGAACCATGGTTTATCTACTACAAATAGACTGAAGTTGATAAACCATGATTGTGTAAGGATTTTAGTAAAATTTTGGATTTTACATAATATTGTATTGTTTTATGGTTTTGCATTTTATTTATTACTAGTATAGTGTTAGGCAGTTTTGGTTTTCATATATTTTGTATGTTGTGAAGGGATAATTTATTGTACATTATTTTCTTGTCTGAAATAATATTTTGTTAATCCTAATCTTTGTTATTACAATATATTAGAAGTAAAACTCATAAATGACTCAGTATTTAATAAAACTTTTATTATTCAATTAACTAAAGTGGTAATTCAATACTCATTAAGTTGTTTCTCACTTGACAAATACTGGGATATAAACATGCCCAAAACATGCTTAATTACATAATTCAATAGTAATGTAGCATGTAACTGTATGGATAAAAATTTTTCCTGATGCTAACTATGTGGTAAGCCATGTAAATCTTTTGGGTGAAAATAAAGTATTATTATGTTTGGATTATGAATGAATATTAAAAATTGGGTTTGGATAAGTTAATATTTACATGGCATAACAGTTTATCCAAATGACTGCTAATTAATATTTAAATTTGAAATATTTCTTAAGCAAAAAGCATAAATTCAAGATAATGCTATCTAAGATAATAAACTGTTTTTAAAATCTATCCAGATCTTCCAATTTTTTTAAGTCTATAAGTTCATCTTTTTTAATGCATGATTTGAATAATTAAAAACCTTGTATAGTAGTTAGTCTGTTAGCCTGTTATACTCAGATTTTGGGTTCAAATTTTGATTGAGAGCTGCACATTTTTTAAAAAGTATGTGATCCATAGCTACAATTGTAGAGGGTAATAACACAAAGCAGAAAAACTGTAGAATTTGCAATAAGGTCTACTCTTCCAATATTAGGACTAAGAGATTCTGCTAAAGTTATTCTGCCATGAGTTACATAAAGCTATTACTTTATTTTTGTATGATGAATTATGTGATTGGTCATTATATAATGAATCACACTTTTGCCAACTAAATAAAAAAAAAATCAAGTTGTAATAATAATATAAAGTTTGCAGTCATGTTAGTTTAAATATCTATATTAAATTTTTATCTAGTTAATTAGTCAGTTTAAAATAACAATTGAAGTACTTATATTTTTTATTAGTTAATATTACGTCTTTTTATTTCCTGTTAAAGAATTGTCCAGATGTTTAAATGGATTGAAAAAAAATCGAAATATAATATAATGCATTTCCCCTTCCCCTTTCGTTTTGATTATGACTATAATCGCAGTATTTAAGCTGTTATTTTTTTTTTCTTTTGTAAATGGTCAATCATTATGTTATTTTTAAGACATCTGGACTACATTACCTTTCTGAACTTTTTTTTTTTTTTAAACTTCTTCTATATTGGAAATTAGACTTCCTGCATTTTATGAAGTCATTTGTCAATTTTATTATTTCATGAGATCGTTTATATTATTATTTATTCAATTAATTGATTAGCAAGTACTATAATATGTTGTGGGTGTTTGTGGTTATATACATGCATTCATGGTTTATGGAATTTTTCATTGTTTGCTTTTGAAACAGCAAAGGTTTTTATTTAAATGATTAGAATTATATGCAGTAAAATAAAAGTTATAAATATATTGTAATATATGTAAAAAAGTGAAATGGAGTTGAATTAATTTTCCATGTGGTTGTGTTTTATAATAATAGATATCACATGATACCATTTCTTAAGCTTGCATTAGATCCTAAGATCTAGGTGCAGTGCTCTCAGATCCAAGGCTTCTCACTGACAAAGACCACAAGCCAGAAACTAGTCTGGGGATATTGGATGAGTAGGCACTAGATGGAAATTTTATGCACAAATCTTCTGGCATCTATTGATTACTCTGGCTGGCACTGAGTGGCACTACTGTATGGCGAGTTTTGCCTGTTTTTATAATAAATATATTAATTTTCACTTAAAGTATATCAAGTCTAAAAATATTAAGATTTCTGGCCTAAAAAATGATTAGTTAAGGTGTTAATTAGGGAGTATGATATTGTAATTGTGTATGCTGTAATTTTGGTAATTTATTATAAATTGCAATAAAGATAAAACGAGAATCAATGATTTGAGTTAAGACTTCTTCAACTCTTCATAGGGCTGCTAAAAATATTTTATACAGCTTATTCTTCTTTCGTTTGTATGCTTCTATGTCAACTTTTCTCTGTATAAAGACAGGTTGAATTAACTAGGTTTTCAGATGTAGTGATCTGAGTCATCATCTTGGATTTTCACTAATGGAAAAAGCAGTTATTGATAGCCATTTTTTAAAAGTTTTTAATTTATATTCAACTTCCTGGTACATTATACTTTTATACTTAATGAAGTCATTTTGAAAGTGTATTAAATTTAAAAATATTTTATTTCGAAAAGCATAAAACAAAATAATAATAGCTGCCCCATTATAAATCAAGATTTTGAAAACTATTCAGAAAATTGAAAATCAACTTTAAAAAAAGATTTTCAATTTTCTGAATAGTTTTCAAAATCTTGATTTATTTTGGGGCAGCTATTATTATTTTATTATTTTGCTCCATGCTTTTCAAAATAAGATTTTTTTTTTTTTTTAATGCACTTTCAAAATGACATCAAAGTATCTGATTTTCCCACTATTATTAAAAATTATATCATTTGCAAAAGGGGGGGGGAGGACTTATTGCAAAAGTCACTTAAATATGGTAGTGTTAATGTTAAAATTTCTATCACCTATCAACAACATTGATAAAAGTTTATTAGAAAACATCAATTTATTAGTAGCTAACTATTGTAATAACACTTCATCTACGGATTTAAGCCATAGCATCCTTGATAAATTGTCTAAACATAAATTAGGAAGAAATAGAATTAGCCACTATGTAGCTAATAGATTTTTTTTTTTTTGTTAAAAGGTAATGACAACATTCTTAACACTCTTCCCTAAACCTCTTAACAGGATTATCCTTTCCCTATAGTAATTTTTTAACAATTTGAAATATTTTAAGAAAAAAGTTAAATATTAGAATAAAATGATATGGATTATTGTTGTTTATTCAAATGTCAAATATAAGCTAGGAGAATCACGATATTTAGATGTAAGTGAACATTTTGATATACAAAAGGAAGTAAATATCTCATAGACGTAATAGGTTATTGGTTAATTGATGGGAAGTATAGATAGATAATTAAAATAATCAAAAGAAATGTCATCAAATCTGTTTCTTATGTGGGGGGGGGGATTTAAAAGAAGTTTTCTATAAATTATAATAATGAGCTCAACTAAGGTATTTTCTTATTATTTGGTCACTTTCACACTACAATGAGATTCTTTGGAGTTAACAAAATTTGCTGCCCATCACATTTAATAAAGCATTTCTGATGATTTCTATCTGCCTGATTGATTATTTCTTTTTTAATGTACATTATAATTCATTTCTTTACTTATAATAATCTTTTTTTTTTAATCAATTATATTACCACATTTGAAAAATAGGTTTATTAGAATAATATTCATTTCATTTTCTGCACTTTTTCAATCAATTTTATCCTCTATCCAAATGCTTTATCTGAACCCATATACTTTGGAGATCTATTTAAACAGATCACTGATGAACATTGAGGTTCAACAGAAAGAGCCAGAAGGGAAGAAAACAAAATTAACTGAAAAAGTGCAAACAAATAAATAAAATGGTGTTATTGTATAAAACTAAGTAGTGAAGACATTGAATCAAATATACTTATATACATTTTTCTGCTGTAATTATTCAGTAGTTTTATTATAACCATTCATAAACTCTTTATTAGTTTCTCAAAGAGAGTAGTAGCATTGCCAACTGAAGGTGTTTGGATTTTTTAGTGAAACCTTTGAGATCAAAGAACAAAAGGGATATACAAAATGTACTATATTGACGTACAAAAGTCAAACTTTTGTAGTCACAACTTTGATTTCAACCACTTCAGATAAATGCATTAATGATTATTACTAATTATTTATTAAACTAAAAATTATTCTTAAATCAGATATAAATATATCTTTTTTTAATTATGCTTAAACATGTGGTATAATTCAACTCCATTTTTTTTTCCCATGTATAGTATCTTTTTAAAAGCACACTCAAAACTTTCTCTCTTCTAATTCATTCCCGAAACCCATGAATAAAGACATCTGAAAAAGATGATCCCATTTATACATCTCAAAAATGTATGTTTGACAGGAGTTACTCACAAGGAATAATTGCATTGGAAATAAATTGGGAGGAACAGTGGAGGCAATAATTTAAAAACTTCTGAGAAATATAAATCTTTTAATGTTAATTTGTTTTAAAAATATGTATGAAAATCAAAACGTATGAACCTGCATCAAATGGTGCATAGTCTTACTGTTTGGTAAAAAATCTTTAGATTCAACAAAATATTTAATTAAGCATTCTCATATATATATAAAAACTAAATACAAATTTTGTTCATGCTATTATACAATCTTGTGATAGTCTACTTATTCATTAGTTACAAATTAGTGACCAATGAGTAATTTAAGTAAAAACAAATAAAATTATTTTTCTCTAGAAATATTTTCATTAAACATACACCATCAATAGGGCAGTAATGGTAATAATAGCAAATAATAATTCTAATTATTATTACAGATATAATAATGTTAATCTGAATATTCATAATTTGATAACTTCAATTATTCAGACAAAGTTATAAAAATAACCTTCAACTTTTTATAAACAAATAAGTAGTACAAGTACATATAATGTAACGGTAAGAATTTTCCCTCCACATAACAAAATCTAGAACATAGGCAAAATACAGTAAAGACTGATCAAATATGGATGCTGGGATCCAGAATCCGGCCAACATTCAATCCTTTTACTCCTGCTCAATGATCTAATACCCTATGGAGGACATTTCCCAAGTTACACAGACATTCAATCTAACCTCGGTCAGGCAGTCACCCAGGGTGGTACAAGATACTCATAAATTAACTAACTTAACACTGATTTGGTCAGTTACACACACACATATGACTAAGTGAATCGCTAATATATATAAGTGAGTAATAACTACAAAGATTGGTTTTTGCAGAGTGAATTTCACAAAGTGATTTCTTTTTCATTTATTATTTTAACTGGTTATATTTATAAAAATCAACAATGGTTATGACAGAGAATGACTTAACCTACTTCTGATGTTTAAAATAAATTTGTAATAAGGAGAAATAGAATTCTTTACTGTCAACGTTTCATTTCATGTTTTAACGAAAATTTTAATAGACATGTGGAAGACTTCATCCTCCCTCCCCCCATAGTAAAACATATAAGACTGTAACTGTCTGTATTAATCTATTTCATATCTAATTATTAAATAAATATTTTTTAACTTTAGTTTCATGTTACTTTACAATTATTATTATTATTATTTAATTACAGGAATTGAACAAATAATAAATTGAGAAATTTTGTATTATGAATAAATTTATAGTAATAGAGAAACAAGAGTCTCTATTTATGATATGACTTCTCCAGCCCATTGCATGATGGAACATCTCCAGCTGATGTGATATGATGTAAAATGGCTTTTTTATACCATTGTGATCTCATATATTTACTTTTGACAATATTTCCAATCTATTCTCAAATGTCTGTACTGCTGTATTCTCTTCTATTTTATTTTAATAGATTTCATTAGTTTCAATATGCCTTAATTATATTTTTCATTCTCTTCACAAAAGCTAATCATCTCTTCCTCTTTTACCTTCCTCCATTTATGATACAATACAATATTCTACTTTATAAAGGTTTGTAATCTCTGAGCCAGGAAGACCAAGAAACTTATTAGCCATTATTTTTCAAAATTACATAGTTTTAAATTTTTAAATCTATTTTCTATCCTATTTCTATAGTATTATCCATTCAATAATTCTAATTCTAGAATCACACTTATTGTTATTCAACTCAAGGCCAAGTTTAATTTATACATATTTTTTATAAATTCATTGCTTCCATCTTTTCCAATTCCAAATATTCTATTAATAAATGACTAAAATTTTCCTCTCAGCCTCAGTATAGGATTCAATCACAAAGACATGCTTTTCTAACCAGCCTGAACTACACACCATTTCCCATCTCCACTTCCCATTCCCTTTTTACATGTATCCTTCCCCTCTTACCATTTTGTTCCTGAAATTTCATTTGTTTCACTGTATCTGTTTTTTTTTTTTTTTTTATGAATAAACATCTCATCACTGAGAGAAAAAAAAAAAAGACTAAAATTTTCATTATTATTTTCAAAGCAAATCTTCCTAAATTATTCCAGTTATAAACATTTTCTCTTATTGCCAATGCCTCAATATTGAGCTTTAAATATAGACTTTTTTATTATTATTACAATGTCTTGGCTATGATAACCTGCTTATTTATATATATATATTCAAAGTTCTTACCTTGTGCATCTGCTATTTATCTAATTCTTTATTTTTTACTAGTCACAATATTATTTATATCATAATCCTTATTATTATAGTAATAAACAGTTCTTGTAATATATTCATCTCACTTTCTTTAGGAATATCCCAACATGAAATCTTTGTCCAATTCATAAACATGTTCCATTTTTCTTTTCTTTTTTTTTTTTACCCACTTTTTTTTTTCTTTATTATATATTAAAAAATATTTTAACTATTCTATTATTGCAAACTGTAATCTACAAAGTATTTTCAATTAACTTTTTGCATTTCTTGAGTAAAAACTTAATATTCCTATTACCTTTGGAATGTTTCATTTTCTGTCCATATCCAAAGCATGTTTTCCTACTCCTATTTGAATTCTCTCTTGAATATCTATTATCTTTTTACAAAAACACAATGAATCTTTCTCTTGTGTCAAACTTGGTTTCCACTCCTCTTTTACATGAAGTTGTAGGAGAATAAATATAAACAAAACGATTATACAGAAAATGGGTTCTTGGTTTTTATGCTGGGTTTGGAAAAAGATAAGGGGGGGGTAGATATAAAGGCCATAGAGTAGATAAAGATGATGTGGAAATGGGATGGAGCAGGATAGAGAAGAATATAGGAAAATCTTATGATGGGGAATGGAAAAGGAAGGTAAGGTGGCTAACAGGTATCGTTGGGCATAGTGGCTGAGAGATTCCTGACTTCGATAAAGGAGAAGCGGTAGCACATCGCATTGCTTAACTTGAAGTTCAGTAATCTATGTGTATTATGTAATATTATTATGCTGTATGTGTGACAATAAATGGACTATAAACATTTTTGAATATTTTTTCATATTACTGACTTTTACCATTATTGTTCATTGCTAGTTTCAGTTCATAACCATGCTGGCAATATTGGCCATTTAATGATGACTTTATAATCTGTTTACTTCTGCCATATGTCAAAGATTGATGTTATCTATTTATACACCTGGGTCTTGTTTTATGCAGATTTATTTAACGTGATTTTGAAGTTATGCGATTCATGTTTCTTCTTAATATTTTTGTATGCGGTTTTCTTTTATGCATTAACACTGTATTAGATCGACTATTACTTTAAATAATAAATTTCCAGCACTTACGCCATATTTAAAGTAATAGCACATTATTGGAATTTGACTTTCATCTAATAATTTCAATATTTTCAGTGCTTTATAATAGTAAGATTTTATGAAATAATGAAATTAAAATCATGATTTCCACATTTTATGCACACACATTAAATTTTACAAGACATTGTGCGTGTTAATTTTGCATTTTAAATCACATATCTGTTTTTGCTTTTTAAAAAAGAACATAATCAATCATTTAGTGTCCGCAAGTTTATTTTTAAAAGGTGAGTAATAGCAGTGGGCACAATTAAATTTGACAATTAAAAATTAAAATCTGATTTTTAATTGTAATTAACAATTTAAAAATTACTTAAGGTGACCTGAAATTAATATGATGTGAAACAAAATTTGATTTTTAAACGGAATTGAAAATTAAGAAATTAAAGACAAAAATAAGAATTTAATTTTTAATTGTTAGTTTTAATTAAATTATTCCCAGCAGTGTAGAAAAAGATAATGAAACAGAAGTGGAACCTGTTCCTTTCACTGCAAAAATGATTTGAGAAGGTCTTCAACTTTCTAACCAGTTAGCAAATTATTTTCTTATTAATGACACTAATTACAAACGTGCTCTTAAATTCCAATGAGAGCTAAATGGTTGTATGTCTGGATATTGCGAGCTTCATAAACAAAATCATTGTCTCAAAAATTTAATTACTAATTATGTTGTCACCAGAAAACCATTAACACAACATGAGAGTGAAGTTGGCGCTAGTTTATTTCCTCTTGTGAAAAATCTTATTTTTTACCAGTTTGCAAACGAACCTGTTTATCGGCAAATAGCGATAATAATTAAAACGTGTATAAAAAAATGTAAATTACTGTACTGTAAATTATGCATAAAAATATATTGTTTTGAATAAAATTAAATATTATAGTTAAAAAAAGTTTGTCTTGTATCAATTTTTTTCAAATTTGAAATTTTTTATTAGTCATATTTTATTTCCTTCTTTTTTTTGCGCGAATTTTAAAGTAATTTTACGTTGGTGCTTTGCTTTTATGCGATTTTTGAAAAATCACAGTCCATATTCCCCCCTTTTCAAAGCTTATTATAGTTATGTCTATTTTTGTGCGATTTCTTTTGCGCGTTTTCTGAGGAACCTATCTATCGCGTAAAACGAGACCCAGGTGTACACATTTTGCTTTCTATTCAAATGAAAAATGAACTGTAAAACAAATATTTTTGGATACATTAGAATTTTAATTATGAAATAACCATTTTTCATCTGTCATTAGAACAATGCTTAAAAGTAAAAACAAGGTAACCTAGTACTGCATTTATCTCTAGTAAAGATTGCATCATATTATTTTTTTGGAAAGTTACTGCAATACACATAGAACCTTTATTTTCTAGCTAAGATCCATTTACTAACCACTGATGAATGATTAGCTGGATTGTTAAAACAATACTTGACTTTTTAAATTTGTCTTTAATTTGCATTTGACATCAATAATGTCTTTCATTTGACTCAAATATTATATAAGTATGCATAATCATTAGATGCCAGATCATAATACCCAAAACAATTATCCAGATCAATTGCTAATTTACTAATCTTCTTTTGTGACATTTTTTTGCAACATTGTTTTGGTATTTATATCAATACACTTTATTCTCCATAAAAATTTATATCCAAATGTGAAGATTTTCTTTTCATTTGTTTTGTCTGTTTAATTAATTAATTTATTTATATGATGAATTTATTTATTTTATGTGATAGATTTTTTTAAAAATTGTTTTTGTGTGATTTATCTCATTGGTAAATTGATGAATTTAAGAACTAATGCTTTATAGATTAATTCCCAAGTGGAAAAATTTTGTGCTCAATCCATTACTTTGGTGCTTAAACTTCAGACATTTTTCTGGTTCAACAGCCCATCTGATTATTTATATTATACTGGATGTAACTAAAAACAACCATAATAAACAACAGACTGTGATACAAAGTTGATATATACTATCTTTTTGCTTTGAAAGGTCCTGAAAGTAGCTTATAAATGAAATTGTTACAATAGTTATTGAACTAGTGTTAGAGTTATGTAATTAAATAAGCATGATAACTTGAGTTCAAATTATTAAAATATTCAAAAGTTATCAGGCTATGACAATAAAAATAAAAAATGGTCGCTCAATGGTATTGTACAAAAACAAAACTTTTCTTTATAAAAAGTCATTGGGGCAGAAATTGTCTGGGGACTTGTTTTACCAATATGATTTTGTATTTATTGAGATTATTTATATAGTCAGATCTTAAGTGAAGAGAAATTTCTGCTATTAAAAATATAAATTTACTTGCACTTGAGTCTTTCACTTTGGCACAAGGTTTTTCACAATCCATTTCATTCAATAGATTGTGCTATTGCAAAAGTGTTTCTTGCACAATCATGTGAAAGTGGCAAGTGATGAAATAAAGTGCATCGTCATGTGATATCACAAATTCTTTCAGACGAATGACATGCAGTACCTGATTGTGAAATTTTATGATTTTGTCTTTAATTGTCATGAGAAATGCATTAAGAGAAGACTTAATGAATAGAAATATGAAAGTATACTCTTTAAAATAATGTTCATTTTGCTATTGTGTAGTAGACTAACCAGGATTTACTACAGAAAAGGGCAATATACATTTTGACATTGAAAAATTTATAAAAGTTATGAATGCAACCGTAATATCTCAGTGTACTAAGATAACTCTCAAGTCATTGTTTTTTAAAACACTAGAAAAATAAACAGTTAAACATAAATATTTTTAAATTTATAAGCAAAAAATCATTTAGTGATTAATATGACTTTATTATTAGTCTGACTCAAATAATACAATTCAAAACACTGCATATTTATGTGCATGTATAAAATATAATATATAAAATTAATATAAACTGCAACTAACATATGTAATAAATAAATTCTAGAAATGCTTTCAATCATTGCTATTTAATCATTATCAATTGCACATAAACCTAAAATTAATACTTTAACTTCCATAATGCCTTATTTTACATTATTCCCTATACTTGGTGAATTTTTTATTATTTTTTTCTTATAATGTTTTACTTTATCTAAATTAAATATATATATATTTTGATTTAAGTTCATCATCATTAAACACAAGATGTTTGAACATTAATTTTTTTTTTTTTTGGGGGGGGGAGGGGGTGAACTTTAAATGTACAAATATATATATAGAACATTAAACACAATCATTTTTTCAATAGTATAGTAAATAATACACATTTCCACCTGTTATATATATATATTATTATTATTTCTACAGATGGAAACAATGGATGAAATTAATCATAGAATTAAACTTAATTGGAGTGTTTTTGATAGAAATAACTTAATACTAAAAGGAAATATGCTTATGTGTTTGAAAGAGGTTTTTTAATAGATGTGTTTTACCAGTTCTTACTTATGGATTTGAGTTGAACACTTAATAGAAAAGCAATACAGAGACTTCAGACCGCTCAAAGAAGTATGGAGAGATATATGTTAGGAGTAACAAAAAGAGATTGAAGCGCAATATATGGATAAGAGAACAAACAGTGTTACTGACATCATTGAAAGAATTAAAAGACTGAAGGGGAGATGGACAATCAAAATCTTAAACTGGAATCCAAGAGTTTGTAAAACCCCCAGAAAGAGTGTTTTACCAGTTCTTACTTATGGATTTGAATTGGACACTTAATAGAAAAGCAATACAGAGACTTCAGATCGCTCAAAGAAGTATGGAGAGATATATGTTAGGAGTAACAAAAAGAGATTGAAGTGCAATATATGGGTAAGAGAACAAACTTACTGACATCATTGAAAGAATTAAAAGACTGAAGGGGAGATGGACAATCAAAATCTTAAACTGGAATCCAAGAGTTTGTAAAACACCCAGAAAGAGATCACATGTGAGATGGATAGATAGATGACATAAGAAAGTATGCAGGAATGATGTGAGAAGAGAGGCTAGAGATTGGAGAAAATGGATTGAACTTGGAGAGATATTCATCCTTCAGTGGATTGTTAATGGTTGACAATGATGATGATGATGATGATATAACATCTTTAGAAATCACAACTACTGCTTGGTTGTAGATACTATAAAAATATGTTAATTCTTCATATTAAAACTAGCCATTTATTTTTTCTAATAGCTATATACAGTTGTTTATATAAAATTTATTTAACATTTGAAATACAGGCATTCTTCATATACCTGGAGCTTAATTGTAAATATAGGGGATTTGAACACAGACTTTCAAGCTCCCTTCAACTGTCCACACTATCTGATTCTACTGATACAGATGACCACACACATGTAGAAAAGATAATCACCAATATACGTATTTTGTGCTGAACCAGCACTCATCAGTTGGTTCAGATTATTATCTCCCACACAGATGATAATCTGGACCAACTGATGAGTGCTGGTTCAGCACATATATTGGTGATTATTTATCTTTTCTATATGTGCATGGTTATGTGTATCAGTGGTATGAAATAGCATGGATAATTGAAGGGTGCTTGAAAATCTGTGTTCAAATCTCCTATATTTATAAAATTTATTTACAAATGTCATAAATTTTAATCCTTGCTTATTTATAATAATGATACTCCAGTAAATTATATTAATATTTATTAAGCATTCTGTATTTAATTAGATGTTGTTATATTTTTTTAAATCTTGTATATAGATTTCAAATTTTACTAAAGATAAGATTATCATAGTAGTAAGAATGATTTCCAAAGCTGTAACATTGTACATATGAATAGAAGTAATGGTTAAAAAGAAGAGAAATTCTCATGACAATTTATAAAAGAGGAATAGTTATATTTGATCTGTAATAAAATTTGAAGCTTTTTAAAATGTAAATAGATAAAACATTTAAAATGTAATGCATGAAATAGCAGAATAATTTCAGATTTGAAATCTAGAGATTCATAATTTTAGTTGACATTTTAGTTTTAAGATCAGTTAATCCTATTGGTTAATGAGTTTGAAAGAAGTTGACTCATGGTAGTTATCTACTTTCAGCAGTTATTTTTATAATAAACATTATTCATTGAGTCATTGTTTCCCAGTAACCTAAAATATATTTTTCTACTAATAACATATATGAAATAAATAATTGTGTAGTCAATTGTTTGGTTGATTATATGATATTTGTGCACCCAGGTATCAAATTAAACACAACAGTTTTACTCAAATGATTAAACTTTTTTTTTCTTTTAGTAGCAGAGAATCCATCCAAGGGATTTTAACTCTGGAATCCAATCACTAGCTCTGTGCTAAACCACACAAGATGCATCACTTATACTAGAAATATTTTGTAAAGTTTAATAATGAGATATTCATTCCTATTTCATTTAATGAGTTTATATGACATGGTGTGAAACAGCTTCTTCTTAGACATTCAGCAGTGTTGTGCATAGCTAATATACCTAGAAATCCTGTTAATCAGATTAAATATTTCTTTCTTCCAAAATTATTATAGACCACAATAAAAAATCCACATCATACTTTTCTCCAGCATGGATTCATTTTTTTTCCTATTAAATCCATTACCCGATTTTCAAATAACCCATTTTCATTAAAGATCTAATCAGAAAAAAAAAATCATAAAATCTTTGCGTCTTTTATTCTCAACAAAGTTAAATTTCTTCCATTTTATATAAAATTTTCCAAAAATAAATGTTCAGTACTTGCCTTCTTATTTCCACATAAACTATGTCATATTCTAATTTATCCTATTCTAATTTTATATTTTGTCTTTTTCTGGTATCTAAAGCTTCTGTTTTTTTCCAACTTTCAGTCGTCATGTTGAAAAGTTTAGTCTTCACTGGCTCCACTGGAGGCTGACTTATTTGTGTCATAAGCTTGAGTTGCTAATAAATTTTACAGCTGACATACTTGTAAGTATTTTATATACTAATTAAAAATGAATTTAAGCAAAATTAAGAACTTTTTAATAGAAGGAAAAATCATTTTGTTTGATGCAAATGGCTGCCAAGGTTAAAGCCACCACCAATATTGAGAAAATGGAAAATTACATAGAAGGTGATAGTAGTACAGAAAATGAGTTTATTAAGGTTTCTAAAAAGAAAAATAAGAAAAAAAGTATTAAGAGTGCAGATTCTAATGTTAAGAGAAGTGTGGAAGAAAGTTTTGACCTCAATTCAAGAAATAATAATTTGTTTTGTAATGTTAATCAAGGATTATTTAAAAAAGAAATATTCATGAAAAAACCTACATAAAAAGAAGGAACTTTGGGACCTTTAATTCATAAGAAAACATTGAAGGACTTAAATAAGAATAATTCTGTGAAAAAACTAAGTAGAAATACCATTGGGAAGCGAAGTTATAGAAGAAAAACCAGAGAAACTTTGCAGCTTGAAAAAAATGGTCAAGGAGTTAATTCAAAGTCTTTTTCAAAAGTGATTACTAAAAAGGACGACCAGATCTTCAATTCAACACCAGAATTAGGTTCTTCTGATGTTCTTGAGGGAAGTTATGGGCAAAAAACTCATAATACAGTGACGCCCCTCAAAAAAATTTTTTTTCAAAAAAACCCAAAAAATTCAAAGAAAAAGACTACGAATTGGGATTCCAATGGAAAAATAAGTCATATATCATTAAAATCAAATCCAAAAGTAGTTGTTGACTCACAAGCAAGCCAGGGGGAGGGGTAAAAGTTCTGAGATAATAACTAAATTAGTGTCTAATGAAGTTTTAACCGAAAAATCGTTTCTAATGTTGATAAACCTAAACCTTTGTGTCAGTTTAAGTCCTTGTAAAAAGGTTTAATAAGTCTGATTACACCAAGAAGACAAAAGAAGAGCCCACAACTAACAGGAGTGAGAATAACAACCCCTGAATCATAAAGCAGTTTTTTAAAAAGTAATAATGTTGAAGAGTTTCTAGAACTTAATTCAAATGTCAATAATGAGGTGGATAAAAGTATATATACCAAAGACTGAGACATATTCAATTGACAAAGAAAAGACATCAAAGCTGTCATATGCTCAGAAAATTAGCAATGGTAATAAAAGGAATGGTTTTGGGGGTTCTTCCTCCCAGGTTTCAACAGCAGATATTTCACAAGAAAAAATGATTGATAAATTACACAAACTTTTAGAAAATGAAGATAAAAATGCTTGAAGAGGAGGACATAGAAATTCATGAAGAACAAGTGGGTCACAATTATGAAGGTGGTCCATCACCACATTCTATAATAAATGAAAGATTTAATCGGTCAATAAATGCTAACCTATTAAAATCATTCTAAATATATAAACACAATGTACTCTGATCCTCTTTACCATGGACAGTAGCATCAATCACTACCAATTTCCAATACAAGAACTATATATCCTCTTTCAGGATAACAGCCTGTGGACTTTGATATACAAGGTACTATTTCATCCTAGTGACTGGTATGTCATGGTTCAATTTAATAACCAGTTCATAAAGGAGGCTTTTAAGTCCAATCACAAAACTCTAAAGGATTGCCATCTGGTCTTTGTGGAGTTGGATTGGCCTCTATGTAAGAATGGTGTGGCCAGAAATTGTGGGTTCAGTTTTGATAAGTCCGACCTGCAGGCTCTGCTTGAACCTTTCGGCAAGGTGGTAGCATTTTAATATAGGAAAATTCGAGGTCTGGATGTGGAAATTTTTACTAGCTCAGCAGACTTTTAAGATCCTTCTAGCCAAGGGAGTATTGCCTTTAAATATTCCAGGCCTGATTGAGTTTAGAGGGTCACTTGTAATGATCTCACTGTGAGGGAGTTCCACAGTGCTTCCATCATAGTCAAAGGGGCCACTTGATGAGAGTCTGTTCAGAGAGGAGATGTGATGGTTGTGGACAGATTCAGAAGAGGTATCACAAATGCAGATCAGATGAGATAAGCACTAAAGATGACTATTGTCTAGTCCTCCGGCTAATTCCAGGCCTAGACTTCGGGCATCGAAGAAAGTTTCAATGAAGCAGAAGGGGCCTCCACAAAGAAATGTGCAACAAGTTGTCTCGGAAAAATTTACAAATGAAGAAGAGAGGAAAGTAAGTGATTTAAGCATGGACTCGGATCATGTTGAGGAGCCATGGCCAAAGGCTCAAATTAGACCTGTCATCTTGCCACTTCCTCAAAGAACAACAGCTAGCAGAGTCAAAAGGCATAAGCCAGTATCTTCCCACACTTGGGAAGATTTGGCAATGCTTGATGACTTAGTTGTCCTTCTGGGGAATCAAAATGGTGAATTTGTTGAAAAACCCAAGGAGAAGAAAACTAGAACATCTTCCATGGTGATAGATGTGTTGGATACACCAGTACCCATTAGAATTGGGTTTTCCTAATGGGGAGTTTACCAATAGAAGCTTTGCCGCAGTAGGATGTAATTTTACCTGATGAGTTTAACTTCTCGCAGTCAGAGGCCTCTGACTCAGATCTCCCAGTAGCATGGTTATCCCCTCAGAGAGTCAGTTGTCTTGCTGGGATAATGACCATTGGTTTATCTGATGTGGTTCCTCTAGTGGCCATGAAGAGGGAGGTGGCACTCCCTCAGTTGGTGGAAAAATCAAAGTCAGATTCTGGAGACTCATTGTAAGTTGTGATGTTGAACACAGGGTCGATTACATTTAAAATTGCCTCTATAAATGTCAGGGGGCTGAATTCCAAGGATAGGACATGTGCATTACTTTATTAGTTCAGGTTGCAGAATCCTGACATTTTATGCATTTGTGAAACAATTGCATTCCAATCCTGACTCCAAGACTCTAAATCTTTGACAATCAGGTTTATTCCAGTACTCCTATTCTAATATTGCTGCCAGGAGGATGGCTATTTTGTTTAACCATAAGGCTCCAGGGTCCTGGTTTAAGATTCTGTGGATTACTTCTCACTGTATAATTTTCTTAATTCAATTCAATGGCCGATCAATTAATTTTTTAGCAATGTTTATTTATCTCAAAACGTTGAACTGATTCATAGTGTGATCCATGCAATAAATAACATTAAGGCTTAGCCCTTTCCCCATGATTATTATAGGTGATTTTAATCATAATTATGAACTTTTTCAATCTAAATACATTTTTTAATCATAATTATGAACTTTTTCAATCTAAATACATTAATTGCATCAATCAACCCACCTGGGACCTTTACCTTTTACAATTTGTAGTGCAAAATCATTAATCGACCTTATGTCTATGTTGGCCTCACTCTCTACCTCTATGGAAGCGGAACTGTTACCATTGGCCTTTTCATATCACTTGGCACTTATGGTTCAGATTGGCCTGCAGAGGGTGCTCAGACTATTACAGGACTTAAGAAAATGATCAGAATGATAACAAAAGAAAATGCATCTCTACAAGTGATTTCAGAATCATACATTGAATTTAAAGGATTAGGATTTTGAGTCTCCCTGCTGAAATCGCATGGAAAAAATTCATAAATTTTTTTGAGTGATCAGATAATTGAATGCATGAAGGTGAATAAAGGGCCAGTGCATCTAATCAGGGAACTGGACTTTATTACTGAGAAATTGAACACTCTTCCCCTTCAGGAACAAAATATAACAAAAATTATGGAATTAAAAACCAAGTACAGGGAAAATCAGAAAGTGATTGCTGATTACCTCTCGATTAAGAGAGCATGACAATATTTACATTTGCAGCACTGCTGGACCATGGTTTACCTTCAGTGAGCCCTTGGGTATGGCAAGAGCTCCTGTGCTCCACAGTCAATTAAGGTGGGCAGCAACTGATACATGGGAACTTCCATGCTTATAAGGATCCGGGAACATTACACAGAAAAATTCAACCCTATCTGCTCAGTTAAGTCCCATAGATCCTTTTGGGTGGGGGTGGGTCTGATTTTGCACAACACAGAAATTTTATATCCTCACCAAAATCAAAGCATTTCAGGATGGGATTCACCCTGGTCTGCATGAAATTCCCAAGTTCAATCCACCTTAGGTTCTTCACTGTTCCAATGGTGAAGACCATGGTGGACCTTCTTGCTAATGGATGCCAATAATTCAGTGGGATCTATCTCATTGCTATGGTGCCTCTTTTGAAAAACCTTGATGTTCTAGTGATTTGAGGAATTTAAGACCCATTTCTGTGATCCCATTGTTAATAAAGATGATTGAAAGTATCATCAAGGATGATGTTCAGCAGAACATCATACAGCAATTGTCTTTTCAATTTGCTAAGAAGGAGAGCTCTGCTGCTGACACCATTGGCAAGTTCCGCCTCATAGTTGACCATGTATATAATAGAAAGATGAACTGCCAGTCGTGGTACAACTGGACTTTGCTGGTCCTTTCGATTGCATCAGAAATTGAAGTGCTGCTCAGTGTACTGGAGGGACTCAAAGCACCCAAGGCATACCTCCAAATGATAGAGAACTTACTGCAAAATTGTGAGGTTTTTCTGTCTTTGGATGGTCAATCCATGTCTTTGGCCCTGTGTTTCATCCCCTAGAACTCATCTACATCAATTCTCTCCTGTTGATCATCAAGGCAACTCTAATCAGAGTTGCCATTCTGATGCTGGGAGAGTGCGTTTACCACATCTCCTACATGGATGATGTGATGTTTCTTTCTTCATGTGGTTGGTCAGCTTGAGAAGATATTAGATCAGTTTGTTCATGACTTTGGTCTAAAGGTCAATGAGGATAAATCAGTCTTTTGGTCAATTAGAACTGGGAAGCAAATCCTGGAGAGATTTATTCCCCCACAGAAATTTCTCAGCTTCTGACTGGTTCCCCCTCCCCCATTGTTATGAGAAGAGAGCTGGAGGAGGCCTTGTTTGATGAGGTCGAAAAAATGGTAAATTCATTGAGGATAGTCCCTCTCTCATTGTTGGGGAAGGTCACCTACTAAATGTAGTGGTGCTGCCAAAAATAACATACTTTTTGGTGGGCTGGGCATTTATTAAATGAATTAAAGCAATGTAGGAAGCTGTGCTGGGGGGGGGGTGCCAGTAATCAGCATGAAGATTCTCTAAAAATCTAAGAAGTTGAATGGTTCGGGACTGCAGTCCCTACAGAATTTTCTCCTGCAAGGATCCTTAACATATTGGTCAGGTTGTTTTGCAAAAATGAGAAGGTTGGATGTTCTCTGCCATCCATTAAAGTGGAGCTTACAGATCGACCCCCCCCACCAAAGGGGGTGTTTGGTTGAAGCAACAGGTCTTGATAATCATCAACAATGGCAAGACTTCCAGCAATTTGTTTGCTTGGAAATTATCCTATTGGGATCTTTATGGGCTCTCACATAATGAGAAGGTTGAAGAAAAAAGTAAACCCTTACTTAGTATAATAGGATTTGCAGGGCTGACCAAGAGGTTAAAATTAGAAGTAGACTTTCTGCTCAAGGTCAGTCTTGGAGTCCTTCCTACTTGAGCTTTCCTAAATTATAGGAGAGGGATGTTTGGACACATTATGCACTCTCTGCAATAAAACTGAGGAGGATTATGAACATATTATGCAAGATTATGAAAAAATGGAATAATATACGGAGATGGTTTCTAATGCAAATGTCAGATAAAAATGTTGCCGCAGTTAATATTACCAAAGCAACCAAAAAAGAAGGTGAATTCGGGCTGATCAGACTTGCGACGCAAGTGAACTTTGCCATTTGGACTGCTCAGAACATCTTTATATTTTCAAGTTGGAACTGAAGAAACCTTTGAACAAATTTTTTTCAAGAAAATTAAAGAGCTGTAAAAGACAGACAAGATGATGTGTCAGGAATGGATGGCAGATCAAACTTGGTCCAGAGTTAAATCGGTAAGGACTATATTAATTTGATAGATTACTCAAATGAACTCATTAGATTAATTTTCTCTAAGTAATGACTGTTATTATGTATATTAGGTTATCCTTGTGACAACTATTTATTAATCATTAAACTGGAAATATAATTCTATTGTACAAAACTGTAAATAATTGTTTGTAGATTTACTAATCAGATATTTTGTACTGACATGAATTGTGATCAGGATGCTCAGGAGTCAGAGTGAAGTCCCTGCAGGTCCTGACAAAATTCAAGTTGTATTTCATTAAGTGGGGCCATCTTGACAGCTCTCTGTATATTGTACTTATTATTTGATCAGGATTATCAAAAGATGATTGTTGTACCCAGAAGATTTAGATGTGAACTATTGATAATGTTAAATATTGCAATCACTAACATTGTTTTTTAACTGGATTATGTATAGCTGAATAGGGGAGGTAGAATATTTGTAATTTAGACTGTATTGTAATTTAATGATTTGTGACTTGGACATGCAGGAGTCAGAATGAAGATCCTACAGGTCTGAGCAATTATCAAATTTTTGTATTTATTGGGCCGTACTGTAAGGTCCTTGAGTTAAGGATTTATAAATAGACCAGGGTAATAGATGTAAAACAATTTTACCCAGGAATTTGTATATAAAACTTTTTTGTAAAATGAATGGTGTTTGTGCTGGTGGGGATCTCCGATCGGATGGATGAAACAATTTCAGTTTCATTACAGAATTGGAAACAGCTAAGCAGACAATGAAGTCACTATAATCTTCAGTATACTTGCAATGTAAACATGTTTTATCTCCCAACTATGTGCAAAGAGGCACAAATAAAAGTTCTTTTGAAACTAAAGCTTCTGTTTTTAGCTAACTAACAATAAGCTCTCTTTAATGTTATATATTTTTGTATCAGATATTTATATAGCCCCAAACTAATTGATATATATTCCATTTTCTTCTTTTTAAAAAAAAAATCTAATTAAATTATCATTCTCTTTCCCACCTTCCTGTGTAATACAGTCTCAGTGCCTTTATCTCATTTCTTAAACACTTTGAATATTGTAAAACCTTTCTAATTCAACAAATTACTTCACATAATTCATTTAAACTCTGTTTTTATTAATCTATTTTCATTTATAAATTGTAATCTTCCAAGCATTTTTAATTTACTCTTAATTTCTCTCTTTAAGTAAGAACTCTATCCTTTTCTCCACAAATAATTTCATTTGCTATTTATAACTCATTACTCAATGTATATTTATCTATTTTTCGTATTCTACCTAAACATTTTTACCTTTTTTTATATATTAAGCAGAGACTTTTACATTTTTTGAACTCTGCTTAAAAATAACATTTAACATAATTTAAATTTTCTATATAGCAATCCAAATTAGTCCCACAGATTTTTGCATGTTGCTAACCAATTTATTAAAAAATATTTTGGGTTTCATATTATATAAAATGCAATGCTAGAAATCAACACTTGTATTTAATGAATACTTTGAATTACTTTACAATGCCTTGCTTATTTATGCCTAATTATTAAGTATTGAAATAGATATATAGAAGCCTCTGCTGTAGATCTGTGGTATTAACTTGAAAGACATACATGATTTTTATTTTCTATCTTGTTCTAAAAGCTAATAAAATACACACTCATTATAAACTCGGTTGTAAAATGTCTGTGAAGCCTCTTTAAAAAAAATTAAAATTAATCCCATGGTTTTTATTTAGAAGTTTTTTTTTTTGTTCATGACTAATGTAAATAATATAATCCCAACTCTGTTTGCTGTTGATTTATTTTCCAGAGTTTTGTTGTTATTGTTTGCTGGAACTTCTATAATGTGGCATTAAACTCCAGCTGGTAAAATGCTTTCTTTAAAACTTTGTTTGATGTTCCGGGCAATAAAATTTGTATTCAATTAGCTTATCCTTATTTTTATTTCATTATCTGGTGCAGTAATTGCTTCTGAATTAATTGTGTACTAATTTTAAACATCTTCTAACTTTTGTATTAATATATCAGAATTATTAATTCAATATATAGATGATCCAGATTTTTAAATTATGTTAGAATTTTTATTATGTATTGTAGACTCTTTTTTTTTAAAGAAATTTCAAAATGAAATTTGTTGCCTTCACTATGGTAACTTTAAAAAGTTACTGGAAATCATGTGATATTTAATTTATCTGTTTAATTTTTGTGGAAGTTTTAATAAAATTAAGTATTGAAAAATCATCAAACCATTGTTTCTATTTGTAGTTAACTATTAAAATGCTTTGATATTTATGAATAAAATCTTTTCATTTTATATGAAGAATATTGCTGTGTGAAAGTGTCTAAAATAACTCATACTATGTACATTATTAATTTGAAATCTTTGGTTTCAAAGATTTTGTCAATATAAAAATCTGAAAAATTAATATTTTTTATTCCTTCATTGTAAACCAACTTCCATGCTCACTGCAATTAGATGTATTAATTTATTCAATGTCTTATTTTATTTATTTTTTTGTAAAAAGTAAAAAATTACTTAAATTTTTTTTGGGGGGATAATAGAACTTTTTAAACAATAGATTTTTAGATGACTGGTGTTTTACCTATATTTTGTTCAGAATTTTGTAAAACTTTTTCAAAGATGACTACAATAATGCTAAATTTAATGTAAACCATTCTGGGCAATTTAAATAGTTTTATGTGGACAACATTAATGAAGATAAATAGCTTTTAATGAATGCCATGAAAGCTTATATTGTGAATTCATGGTTTATTTTATGGTTATAAAACATTATATTACTAGTTTATTTTTTTAATTTTTCTGATGCCATATATGTGTGTGTGAGTTTGCATGCATATTAAACTCTTAAGTATTTTCCATATTGCAATTGGATTAAAAAAAATCATGTTTTGGCTACTTAAAATTATTTATTATATAATATGATAAAGTATTCTTACCTTTGATATGACTTTGATATGAGCAGGAATTTGCATCCACAGACATGTAAAATTAAATTAGTAAGTGAGAGAAAAAAAAGGTGAAATATGCACAGTTTAATCTTATATTTTAATAATACTTTGTTGTTGTTTTTTTTGCCATTTTTGCAAATTGTAGTAAAAATTATACACGCAACCTGCCTCTCACTCTAAATGAGAACTTTTGCGCAAAGGTTTGCAGCAGTTGTGAACATCACTTTGTACCTACTACTTTGATTAACAATTATCTATTTGCTATAGCAATTTTTTTAAAAAAATATCCACTATTTTTTAAAATGCTGACTATTTTGTAAGACTTCCAATCTCATAGTATACTGACATCTCAAAAGCCAATTATCCTCATAAGAGATGAAGCACAAAACAATTCATTCACCTCTGTCAGTGCATCAACTTCCCAATCCAAAATAACTACAAAACAATTTAATGAGTATACTGAAAAATTTAACTTGACTATTCTGCCACAAATTCTTAAATCTTTTTAAAATTTTCACATTAAATGTTAATTGTCACAATTACCAATGCTAATATTGAAATAACTAAATTTTCTAACAGATGAATTATATAATTTATTAATAATGGAGCCTGATCTATAAGATTCTTGATCTCCACAATAACAGATATATCGCAAATGAATTTTACAATATTTCTCAAAAGGAATTTTTTAAAAAAAAATGCCATCTTAATCAACAGAAGAATTTTATGCTATATTAATCTAGATAGATTTATTTCACGATCAGCTCACCAATTACTGCTAGGAAAATATGAAACCACATCTAATTTCAGATATTTTCTAGAGATGAAAGCTGCAGGACTATGTAACATTGCCCTCAATAAAAATGTGTCTCCTATAGCCATTCCAACACTTCATTCCACCAACTCATCACTCCTAATAATGACATACCACCATAATGATTTCTCTGCAAAGCCAGAAATCGTATCATTAAAGATTGTCCTGATAGATTCTGTAAGCTCTGTGGATTAAAAATGCAGAAAACACATCAGTGTGCCTAATCTGCATTATAACAAACAAATCAATCAAAGCAATGCTAACACATTTAAATCAATTGAAATCATAGAGATATAAGCTCAATCATCCACAAATGAAAATCCAAGCAACATCACAAAAAAAAACAAAAAAACAACAAATCTAAACAGACTATCATACTGCAAATAAAGGACACAAAGCAAACATACTTACTGAATCAATGATAATTGATTCAAATAATGAATTGAAATCCAAATATAAGCTAATACTACTTTTTACAGAAGATAACCAGACTTCTTCTGATGACAACTTCTTTCAAACTGTTACAAAACCTAAGAAACTCATAGTAAAAAAAAAAGTAAAGATGATAAAACTATCACATCCAGTCAAACCATTAACATGGAAACACAAATGTCTACAACATCAGTTAAAACTAGATCTACAACTCTCTCTTAAAAAAAAAAGTCTTTATTAGTACTTCAAAAAATACTGACTTCAATATAACTAAAGATAAACATTTAATTAGACAAACATTCCCCTAAGGTGTACATCAACTCCATCTTCAGAACAATTAAGTTTCTTCATTGATGTCGAGACCTATAAAAGTAGCCATAATTCTTAAAAAAAATAAAATAAAACAATGATCTCTACAAACTTAGAAAACAACTCTCATGAACAATATTAGAATCCAAACAAAGGAGCTTAAAAACAAATAGCTAAACTTACACTTCTTCACCACTATTGGTATTATATTTATAAAAACAGTCTAAAACAAGTTTAAACAATTTCATTATTAGAATTTAAAACCAGACGATTGCAGTAGTCACAATACATACATCTAAAAAAAAACAACAAATAAAGCATAGACATTACACTACACATACTTTATCAAACTTTCTATATTTATGGCTCAATCTTTCCCCTGTCTATCCTAAGATTCAAAATGCCTCTCAACATCACAGTTGTTCCTTCAGCACTTATTTGCAATTAATAACTGGATTACACAATACTCTCCTCACATTTACTTTTTCTCTGAAATACTCAATTAACAGCAAAATAGATCTCAAAAAATATCTAGGAAAATTTGGTTACTTACAACTCTCCACCTCCAACACATCTGATTCAGGGTAGGAATTATAATCCACCTCATATGACTCTTCAGATCAGACAAAACTCTCCATACAGTAGTGCTACTCAGTGCAAGCCATATTAATCAATGAATGCCAGAAGGTTTGTGCATACTCAACCAATATCCTCAGGCTAGTTTCTGGATTTTGGCCTTCATTAGTGAGGAGCCTTGGATCTGAGAGCACTGCATCTAGATCTTAGGATTCTAAGATCTAAGTGCAGTGCTCTGATCCTAAGATCTAGGTGCAGAGTTCTCAGATCCAAAGCTCCTCACTGATGAAGGAATCCTAAGATTTAGGTGCAGTGCTTTCAGATCCAAGGCTCCTCACTGATGAAGGCCAAAAGAGAAACTAGTCTGGGGATATTGGATGGTTAGGCACTAGATAGAGGTTTTGTGCACAACCCTTCTGGCATCCATTGATTACTGTGGCTTGCACTGAAGGGCACTACTGTATGGAGAGTTTTGCCTGTTTAATAACACTTATGAGTAAGCATATAGAAAATGGTGATCATGTGATGTTCATTGACTCTTCAAATCCTTTAAAATCTTGGCCAAAATATGGGCATTTTTTTTTCATCACCCTGCCTTGACCATAAACATTATTAACTTATATTTTTACAATTAATCCTTACTTATTGACCAAATAATCTCTCACATGAAAGTAACTCTATCCTCAAACCCTTATCTTACTATACTTATGGGAGATTTCAACATGGCATACTCTGAATTTGTTTCTAAATACCTTCATCTTATCAATAAAAAAAGGTTTGTTCCCTAGTAATGCCTTTTCATTTTATACCCCAAAATATGCAATTCTTATTGATTAACATTTTTACTCAGCAGATCTATATTACATTATTAATCCTTTGCTTCAACCTATTAGCTTTTCTACCCATCTATCTCTTAATATTGAACTAAATATTAGCTTTGAAAAACAACCCATTCTTCACTTCAGTAATACTGTTAGACATCTCTTAAAGATTGCGATATCAGAAGCTATTATTTTTGAAATATACATCCTCTTCAAAAAATTAATATTCTGTCATTATATCCCACTGAGACTTTGTTTGCCTTTATTAATATTATATACAAAGAAAAACAAATAACGCACAGCCTTAATTAAAGAGCTTGACATGTTACATCAAAAATGAAAAGTTATTCCATGTGATCCTGCATCATTTACATTAAACAACAATTCTAAATACCCTAATTATTATTTGCTGAATATCTCTCAATAAAAAATACAAAAGTGTTTTTGGCTCAATCTTATAACTGGTCCATGGGATACATAAATTGGGCTCTTGCATATAAAGGAAAAAAGTTATCTCTTCATTCGTCATAAAAAAATAATCAATCTGTCATAGGCCAACAGATGCTTCACCTATTATTCTATCATTTTAAGGCCAAATTTCAATTCCCCCACCCCCCTGCCTTATATCAATACCCATCCTTTTGCATTTCAGTAATTCTAATCTCCAAATTATAAAGAATGATATAATACTCGAGCTCAACTCATTTCCAGTAGCATATTTCCTATTCTTCATACTATTAACCAGATTCCTTTTTATTATATCACCTAAGATTTTTTATCATTCCTGTAATGCTAAATATACTCAATCATCTATTTAAGCAGATCTATCAAATTGAACAACTATATTCTGTTTCCTTAGTTCTTTTTCTCAAAAAAAAAAAAAAAAATCTTCCCATTTCCTTTAAATAACTTACTCCCCATCTCCACGACTCCAATTTTAATCAAACCATAGAATCCATCATCAAAAATAAAATGCAGCCTATCATTCTGCCATCTATCTCAGATTTTCAATTTCCAACGAAAGGGTCATTCATCACTGTAGCCATTACTCTTTTTAAAACAATTATAGACCAAGTGAGACACTTGAGGAAAACTGGTCCACTAACTATTCAGTTAGATATTGTATCTTTTTTCGACTATGTTCTAATTGAAAAATTGATTCATGTTCTAAGAACACACAGCACCTCTATTCCTATACTATATATTCTCACCAATCTTCCCATAAACAGAGAAAATTACGTTATTCTTAATGAAAAAGTCCTATCTGGCTTCAATCCTCACAATTCTATTTCCTAAGCATATCCCCTTAGTGTTTTACAATTTATAACTTACATTAATCCTTTGTTAATTGAAAGCAAAATATTTGGCATCTTGACTCATCAATAAAAATATAAAACATATTTACTATATGAACAACCTAGTAATCTTTATTCATTCAAAAAAATACAAACTCCATTTTAATCTCAATAAATCATCTACATAGAAATAATATACCATCTAGTTTCACAACACCTTCTCATAACTTTTTACCATGCCATGAGAACCTCAATTCACGACATGCTACTTAACATTTCCTGAAACTAAAATCAATTTATCTAAAGCCTACTTATCATTACATGCCAAAATCACTCTCATTAATATCCTAATATTTCCCCAAGGTCACATTTTACTCATCAATTACACCACCTCTTTCAAAAAAAAAAACCCTCCTTGGACACCAAACTGATGTGGGGAAAGAAAGCTCTGGCAATGAGTATTAGAACCATGCAACAATGGACTTTTGCTTCATTCCATCCCTATAATCCACTCCAAAGAATAGTAAATATACTAGTCAAATTTCTTACCCTTTTTTTTGACTTTCAGAAATTTATTTGCATCATCCCAACAGATACACCACTTCCTGTTAAAAATATATATTTCAAAAACCTTCTCAATATCCGTGCCATGTATTCCATCCTCAAGCAACATGCTCTATCAACAAAAATTAATTATTTGGAAGCTTCTAATCTTGACCTCAAAACTGACCATTTATTAACACTCCAAACAATTCTACATTGCACAAATAAATAGATTATTCAAAAATTTAAATTTTGCTACTTAAGAGTTCAAATATCTTGATTTCCTTATCAAGGATAATTTGGAAGCATTACAAACCTGTAGCTTATTAGCTAAAAAAATGTCTGCCAATATAAACTCAATTTGCTCATTCTGCTACAAAGGAGAAGAAACTATCCAACATTTTTTCTTTAAATGCCCATCACTTCAAATATATCAAACTTTATATATATATCACAAAGTCCTAATCAGTCTCATTCATAACACTCATCAACATTCCCCAAGCATTAGAGCAACTGTTTTTTATTTTATTCACTTTTTGTTTTTGTTGATGCCATTTCTACTTTAATTTAACCTCAAACATACTGCAGTCACATTTCTATAACAAAATAAATAAAATTAAAGTTTGAGATCAAACCCTTGTACCACCAGATATATATGCAGCCACATGGAGCTTAATAAGCTTACTTATACCACTGGTCATTAAAATTACAATTTTGTCATTGCTTTAATAACCAATACTTTCATTAATTATAGTTTTCTCATTTTAAAATTCATATAATTGGTCAGACCCTCAACCAAACTCTAACCCATAAAACTAGTCTAAATTTAGCAATATAGCTCATGTCATAATTAATTTTTCACTATCTTCTTCAGGAAGTATAATAACTACTCTTTCTTATTGCATTGCCAAATATATATCATATAATACTAAATCATCCATGAACTTTACTACTGTTACACAATGCTTTATTTATCACTTTTTACAGTTTACAGTTTCAACTGCTCCAGCAATCTTCTTCAGAACTTTTACATATCTCCTAACTTTAACTGCTACTGTTACACAATGCATTATTTACCACCTTCTTTTACAGTTTCGAATGCCCAGCAATCTTCTTCAGAACTTTTATATATCTCCTAACTTCAACTGCTGATTTTAGCAGTTGAAGTTAGGAGTTATATAAAAGTTCTGAAGATGATTGCTGGGACAATTGAAACTGTAAACTGTAAAAGAAGATGGTAAATAAAGCATTGTGTAACAGTAATAAAGAGCATGGGTGATTTAAATTTAGCAGTTGAATTTAGGAGATATATAAAAAGTTCTGAAGAAGATTGCTGGGGCAATCAAAACTGTAAACTGTAAAAGAGAGTGGTAAATAAAGCATTGTGTAACAATAGTAAAGTGCATGGATGATTTAGTATTATATGGTAATTTCTCACTACTTATATGTGGTTCTCTTTGAATGTGATATAAGTAACTGTATATATATGTACATGTATAGATATGCATAAACTAAAGTATAACATGTATATATGCAATAAGTATTATACATCAAATATAAACTATGCAACTACATATTTCAACAATAAAAATTATGTTAAAAATAAGATAAAATGGCAATATTTACCTCAAGAAGTAATTAAAGTGTAATTATAATAAATAAAAAAATGTCTTATTGAATTTTTAGTCTTTATTCTCCTACTACTGTCTGTAATAGGTTTTTTGATACTGAAGTAAAGAAGGGTTTTCATCATAAATATAAACAATCTTTGCAAAAAAATTTAAAATTTATTCTACACATAATTACAAATAAACTTTTAAATTATATATAGAATTAAAAGTTGAAAATAAATTGAATGTGTACATTATCTAAAATAGAGCATAATTTATTTATTATTCTTCTTTTGATGGAAATTATTTTCCCCAAAGTAAAAATATGTCTCTCTGTAAGCATGAACAATATCATCAAGAAAAAAAATTTACTCACTAATACTATTAAAACTATAGTAACCAAAGTGTTTTTTTAATAAAAACAACAACGTTTTATTTATTAAATAATTGCAAAAAAAAAACCCCACACAACAACAACAACAAACAAACAAAAGAAAACATTGATAACATAATGTAAAGTGCATCATTGTGTTAATTTTTTTTTGTACATGCTTTATTTTAACTTAACAATCGTGATTCAACTGGATAGCAACTTTGTAATTTCATAATGGCAACTATGAAATATAAAAACAACAAATACAGCTACTGAAATGTATTTATTGGGTAATATATTTTCGTTACAAGTTATTACTTGATATATATATTAATAATATGCTTAATAAAATGGTTTAATTTTCAGCTTTATATTTTTGTAATTACATATTTAACATTTATTGTATATTTTGAGTTTGTAGTGTTGATTATTTTGTTTTGTTTTAGGCAAGCATTATAGCAGCTTGGTTTTTTTTATTTTATGCAATTTTAGATTTATAAAGCACATTGGGAAACAATTGGTAATATTGTTCAGAGTAAAGCCATACTTAAATTTTCTAAATTTCCAGTTTTTTTTATGGTCTTTTTAAACACTTCACATTCATTTTGCTATATATAATAATAAAATACTTTTTCTAGGACTATATGAAGTATTGATTATGTATTATTTAAACATAAAAGAGATATTTAAATTATCATTAGATTTTAATTTAAATATTTAGTTATAGGGTTACTTTAGCTGCTTAATTTGTTTTTTATTTGTTTCTTATTTATGTGACTAAATAAAATTTAAAGCTGGGTTCTAGGCATTACCAAAAAAATTTTTTTTCTTATAAGTAGCTAACTTAGGATATGGTGTATTTCTATATTTATTTATTTATGACATACTCCTTAGGTAATTAGTCAGTGGTTGCAAAGTTTGGATGAGGAATAATCGTATCAAATCACTTCCATATGAGTTGATAATAAGCATGCATATAAATATCACTATTTACTCCAGAAATATCTATTGTAAACTTAAGTAACTAATGGACACTAAATAGCAATACTATATCCAAATCCCAGATTAGTTTCTGCATATTTGTTCTTTATCAATAAATTGCAGCAAACTTGCACTTTCAACCTATTTAAGCATAGTAATTACTATCTAGTATCAATTGATTACTAAAACTTACAATGGATGGTTCTGAAGTAAATAGAATGAATTAGCATTATTAATATAGATGCTGAAAATAACACAGAAAATTATGCAATGGTTTATATGGTACATACAAATATCAATTGTAAGCTATAAACATGTAATCAAATCTTAATAAAACTAAATAAAATAGAGTATATGAAAAAGATTTAATAATCATTTATTATATAATTTTCACTATTTCTCTATCCTTGCTATCTTTTTATCAACTTCCATTATCTACATGAAGATTTTATATAATGTAAATCAGAGCATTTAAGCACTCTCTACCAGCTTATTATTGAAAATAAGGAGATAAATAGTACATATACTAGCTACATTGTGAGCAATAGACTAAGATGGTTTTTAAGAACTCTTTCTTATTCACTGTGCTAAGCGCTTTAATTCTACAAAAGCTAATAGAGGATGCCTAAATGCAAATTTGTAGAATTATAATTTATAGTACATGATTAAACCTATACTCCAACAGATATTTTTTGCAGCTACCTGAATTTTCATTCCATTCACAATATTACTGTGATATGACTATTCTTTATTATTATCATGCACTGTAGACTATTAGAGTAACTCAATACATAAAATATAACTCTAAATAATTACTTGATCAAATAAAAGTTATTTTAAGACTAATATATATACTGTATTCATTTTTTTTTTATTTTCACTTTTCAAATTACACTAGCATCAGTTGTAATTTTCTCTTTTAAATTTCTTTTTGGAAGTGGGAGGGATGAAAAGCAGTTGTGACCTTTTCTTGGATCAAAAGGTATCTTCTGCCAAATTTGTTGTGATTTATTGGGAAAACTACAAATGTTTTAGAAGAAGTAACTTTTCCAAACATAAATTATTCATTTTATTCTCTTATTAACTTTTTTTCTCCCAAACAAATAATATTAATAGTGTTACTTTTATCACGTGAACGAGGTTTGTCTGTCGACTCATCTAATGACAATTTACTTGAGACTGCCACCACTTGGTGGCCTTATCTTTTCCTTGTTGAGTATTATATTTGGAAAGATAAGAGGAATTGTAATGGTTTGTATTCACATAACAACTTGTCAGAAATGTCTGTTTTTTCTTATCTTTTATTATTTGATACCCCATATTGATTATAATGTAAACTAATAATTTATATATATCTGTGAGTGGAAAATGCTGAATGATGTGATATTTAGTATATGTTAATGGAACTGTGACATTTTCAACTTTCATGCTTGAACATCATTTAAGTTTTCAAAAATTAATTATAACTAATATATATACTAAATACCCAGCTTTACAGTATTTTCTACACACACACATATATATAATTCGTTTATAAAATAATGTGTAGGGCAGGCTTCACTATTTCCTATGCTTACACAAACCGTTAAAACAGGCAAAATTTTCTATACAGTAGTGCCACCCAGCACAAGTCAGTAATCAATGGATGCAAGAAGATTTGTGCATGACATCCTCTGACTTACACTGGTTGGCACCATTGATTGATTCCTCTGACTTACACTGGTTGGCACCACTGTATAGAGAGTTTTGCATCTGTTTTAGATTTATATAAGTGATTGGGCAGGTGCTCAAAAAGTCACTATCAATGTTGCATCATTTCCTGGACCTTGTCTTTAACTAAGTACTACGTGCCTATTTTAGGTCCAATCTATATATAAGAATGGAAAATACTGAAGGATTTGATATTTGATATATCTATCAGTTGTGATTCATATTTTGAAATTAGAAAGTTATTTATTTAGCATATAATCAATTACTCAAAATCTTGATTGTTATTTAAGCATCAAAGCAACACCTGCTATTGTTTACATTAATTAATTGTGTCATTATTTGTTTGGGAAATCATGTGATGTTTTACCACCATAATACAGGTTGAGCATGAGAGTTTTATTCATAACCAAGTTGAGATTTTTGTTTCTTTACTCAGTAGAGAACCCATCCAGGAACCTTTAGCTCTTGAGTTGTCATTCTTTCACTCAGTTAAATCACCCAGGAAAAAGAGTTAGTTGCTCAGAGAGCATATTGAACACAACAGCATATTTGATTGACTAAACTGGTTATTGTATTTACTTTACTCAAGTGAAAATTTTTCTAGTAACCTTTAGACATAGTCTATGATTACCACTGATCAAATTTAATGCCCCTACTTGGGAAGCTGATTGAAGAAACTATATTTTGAGTCTGCTATTCTCATCAATGGGCTAGATTTTATAATGCAGCAGAGGATCAAAAATTGTTAAAAAAAATTATAAAATTGCTATTTTATTGATTGATAGTTGAAATTACTGAAAAATTTAAAATAGAAAGAAGAATGTTCTAAAATAATTAAAACAATTATTCTTCAATGATTTTAAATGAGAGAGGGCTTATTGTATAATGGTTAAAGTATTTTTTTGCCATGCCATGATATGAGATTCAAATCCAGGCTGATTTAAACTTTGGAATTTGTTTAGGTCATTATCATAGCAAATCTACTTATCACTTTAGAAATATAGGGGATTTGAACTCAGACTTTCAAGCACCCACCAACTATCCACACTATCTCATACAACTGATAAACATGACCACAGACATGCTTGAAAGTCTGAGTTCAAATCCCCTATATTTACAATTAAGCTCCAGGTTTGTGAAGAGTGCCTGGTTTTCAAATATTTATCACTTTAGAATAAGTTGGTATTAAACTCTTATTAACTAGAATATAAAAGTCTCATATTAATTCTAGATTGTTCAGATAAATGTTGATGCATTGCCTATACTGCCTTCACAACTGACCTATAATTTACCTTTTACTTTAGATGATTTAAATTTCAAGATAAATAATGGTCATTTAAATCAGACATGGGTAATATTTTTCAAGCAGTAAACCACATGAAATATTGATCGTAATAAATTGAGCCACACTCTAAAAAAAATTTCACAAACATTATATTTAATACAAAATATACCAAAACCAACATTTTAAAGAAAATTCACATAATTTTTATGTAAAAAAAAGAAGAGATAGAAATTACTATACTCACAAATTTTAGTGAGGAGCTTTGGTTGGGCATATTCTAACCAATCACAAAGATATTCAGACAGCGTAAGATTGGATAATATGTACATGTGTGGAAGGTAGAATGTATAGCTTTGAATTGATATGAATAAACATTATGAAGTAGCTGATTTTTTTTTTTGCAATTTTAAATTAAGATCTTTTTAATAGGAAAAACATTGAAGTACTTCCCTTTGCTTAATGAAAATTCATTAAAATGGTGATAATTAAAAAGTACTTGAAATTTTAGAATTGCTTAATGTTTTCATATTTATCATTTGAAATAATGATAGATATTACATTTCACTTTACTGATATTGTTGGATACATTTTTTTTGAAAAATAGTAACATTAAATAAAAATGAGGAGTAGTTTATAAAACATTTAATCTTAGACATGATGGAGTTGGAATCATGATCGCAGAATGACATTCTATCACTGTCCAAAGCTATGCAAGCCCTAATAATAATGAATGTTGCAAAATCATTGAAGGTATCTCACTTTCACCTTTAAAGAATATGACAAACTCTCCTCAGTCCCACTTATTAATGTTATGTATGCACACATGAAAACTCATTTTAGCATTTTAGAATTGTTGCATCAAGTTATTTATATTAGTGGAAATAGAAAGTAAGGGGAATGGATGATATATACATATTTTAATAAAGATTTATTATGCTGGTTTAACTATGAAATAAACACGTTATTAAAAAAAATCATGAAAGGCCAAATAGAAAGTTATAAAGACCTGCATTTAGGCTGAAGCTTATTCATGACTTAATTAAACTAGCTTAGATTTGCACAAAATATTATTTTAACAACAATAACTGAGGCATTCAAAAATTTATGTAGTATGTTCTATTTGAAAATAGGCTTGTCATAAAATTTGATTAAGAAATTTGTTGACTAAGAACATTATAGTATATTAGTTTAATTGATACCAACTAAAATACATTAAATAGAAGAAACAAATAAAATAATTGAGTGACATGGAGAACATGTGATAGTCTTAATATTAAATTTAAAGGAGACATACATGTATTGTTTAAAAAAACATCAACAATCTTATAATAAATGCTATATCTGTTTTGTTCTATGGTTTTAAATCATGGACTCTGAATATTAAGATGAAAAAGAAACCTCAGGTGACTCATTGAACTATTAAAAAAATATGCAGGAAACAACAAAAAGAGATAATAAAAAAATTATATTGAAATTAGTCTAGTTCTATTGATGCTATAGAAATAAGTTAACAGAGATAAGCTGGACAATAGATAAATGAGATGATAATTAATGGATTAAAACAAATTTTTAATTGGATATTAAGTATTAGAAGCATTTTCAGAAGGAGTAGAAAGTAATTAAAACTGTCATAATTTAACTATTAGGTGAAACAGCCTTTAAATAACTCTTTGCAGAGCAAAAATCTCTCCAACAGCTTTTAATCAGAAAGAAATGAAGACAAAAACATTACTTACAAGCTTGCCAGATACTGAGGATTCAAGCATTTTTCTGACGTTTTTTTTACTCTCTAGCTAAGATATTCATTTACTAACCAATGCTGAATGTCAGCTGACTATATATTAGCTACTTGAAAAAAAAAACTAAATTAAAATTGGATTTTTTTTTTCAAATTTTAGTCAGGATTTGAATTCAGATCATAGGTTTGTCATGTATATAAATCATTTCCAACAGCTAAATAAATCAATAAAATATAAACAATCTATTGTCAATGCAACATTAAAATTAGATAGAAATTATTGTCCTGATGTGTTGACAACAAATTGTTTATAATCTACTGGTTTATTTAAACATGAAGATGTGGTATGTGAATTACATATAATAACCAATTAGCAGTTGGTACTTATGATGTATGTATGTACATTGCTTAACAAAACAAAACAAAAAAATAACACAAAGTAGAAATGTTCATATCTTTCTCTTCTATTATGGTTTATATTTTAAATCACCATTCATTTATCCATAATAGTAGAGTACTTTATTTTCATATCTAACAATATGAAATTTAACTTTTTTCTTTAAGGAAATTATTAATATTATTTATTATTTGTATAAACTTAATGAATTGTTATAAATCAAAATTCAGTCTTTCACATTTGTAAGCAAAGGTACCTCCATACATATTGAGTTGATTGCATCATATCACATGTATCTTTCTATAAGAGTGGATGAATATTGATGTTCTGATTTCAAAAATATATGTCATTGCTGATGAAGATGTATCATATCTTTGGTTTATTTTTAATATTTTTTGCTGAAATTACAGCAATTGGAGAGGTTGTTCACTGAGTTTTGTTCTTTTACAAATAAAAAAGTAAATATTTGAATCATTATTCATATGGATAAGTTTGTTTCTCAACCAGCAGTCAAGATTGCTTTAGATAAAGATTCATCACACACTGGCACTGGCAGAGTCTCAAAGAAGATAGGGAAAAGATTTTTAAATGTAGGAATAAAAAGAAATATTGGAATTATTCAAGCTTCATTATGGATGTAAATGTTTGGCAATAAGGAAGAATAGAAAATGTATTGGTGCTTTTAAATTATGGTACTGGTTAAAAACTTTTAAGAATACCATAAACATTGAAGTAACAAACAAATGGATACGTAACATGATCATATTTGAACTTTTGCTTGAAGCACAATGATTAGGTTAAACTTCTCTTACTTTGGTCATTCTGTAATATAAGTTATAAATTTTTGTAATAAGATTTTATAATACATTCAGAAAAATTGATGGTGGGGAAAAAAAGAAAAATCAACAACATGAATCACTTCATCATTATTATAATAAATAGTTCATTGAGAGGCATTAATCAGAGATAATTCATTCTTGAGAAGTATTTTTTATATGATATGACACATTTCTAACAATGCCCATGCTATTAATAAAAAGAATTTTGCACTCTCCACTAAAAAAAATGTCTATTTAAATATGCTCATTTACATGTATACCTCATTTAAATATCACCTCAGACACTTGAGGATAAATAAGACTGCCTTTAGTAGACTACTTATACTATGAATATGACTACAAGTAGTCAAAAGTATGCTTAACATTGCAGAATATTATATCTAATAATCTTTTCTTTTAAACACAGAAAACGTGTTTTTTGATTATCTGGAATAAACAAAGAAGTTAGTCAGTCTTGCTGAGATTGAATATAGAAGCGTCAACATTGTTAAACTATGTACAGTTCAATAATTATTTCAGTGGACAAAACATTCACTGAAGTTCGAGGATAGTCAACTAATAGATGATGTATCAAGATCCAAAAATAATTTGGAGAAAAAAAAAGTTTGCAATAATAAAGAGATAGAAAAATGCTCAGCTGCAGTTTAAGTAGTAAGCCAAAACGTTGTCTGATAAAATTATTTAGTTTTAATTACGAATTGATACAAAATCTATATCATTATCTTGATTGAAACGTTATTTAATGTTTTAGATGATAACAATATAAGGGATTATTATTATTATTAGTAGTAGCAATATTAACAGTAGTAGTAGTGATAAAAATTAAAAGTAGTAATAATAATCTGCTGCTTATTGGCTTAATTTACTCTTGGGTAAAGAACTCTCCGTACATTTGCAATGATAAATGTAAAAGTTTTAGAGCATAAATACAAAATCAAAATGAATATACAGTATAGTAATCAGATGAAGTGGATTATGACTGTAATCAAGGAATTAGAAAATGCACAGATCCATAGGAGCGTACATAATAGAGATGTATTTTTTTAAAAACTGATCTTATTTGAGTAAATAAGTAAATAAATTCGGTATTTATGAACACACACACAAATTCAAAACATTACTTTATGACAAGAAAGTGAAGTTGAAAAATAAGAGAAAATTGAATAACATTTGTTTATTTTTAAAAGTTTTATAGCTGTTCTCCTAGCTAATGGATTCTGTTTAGAATACATTGACTGCCATTCTCAAATAACATTACTTTTGAATTGTTGTTTATTTATGAGAATATATAAAACGAAATTACAGTCTTAGAAACAAATGTGTTGTTTATTTCAATTCATGTACTTTTTATTATTATTATGTAACAAATGCTTTTCACATTGATTCTTTTTTTGGATTTATCACTTATTTTAGAAAAAATACTGGTTTGAAATCTTACTAGGTAAAAGGTAAAACAATCCCAAAGCAGCCCAATGTTGATCAAGATTTCTTTAATACACACCCTTCTTGCCTATCCTTATAGAGAGATAGGGAAGAATTTCTGGATGAGAATGAGAGATTTTGTAGTTTTATTGTTATTGTTTGCACTTTAGTTAACAATAGCTAAATAGCCATTTGTCAAACAATAATTGGGCGGATAGCTAGAGTGACTATATAAAAGAAAAATCTTAAACTTGCTTGGAAATTCTCAGCTACTTAAAAAAACTGAGTTCAAATTCTATGTTTGTATCTAGCGGAAAGTTGTGCTAACTACTATTTATGGAGATTCATTTGTAATTTATTACTACTGTATTTTAATTTGAAAATATTTTCAATATAATCATCACTACTTTAATATATATATAGTCATGTTGCAAGTTATCATTTGCATTGAGGAATATTAATGAAAATTTATCTGATATCTTGCCATGATAAAGTATTGGATGCAATAATTAGTTGATTAACCAATTGTCTCATTGTAATCATTATTATTTTTTAGAAATATATACTAAAGACTGATAGCATATTTTTGTTGAAAATAATCTTTTAAAATAATTTTAATAGAATTAAAAATAAATTAAATTAATTAATGTTTCTATAAATATATTTAATCATGTGATGTATCACTATCAGTGGTGATTGGGTGTTATCACATTGATGTCATAATATTTTGCTTAAATATCTTAATAAAAGAGTGTGATATTCAAAATAAAAAAAATGTTTTTATTTTCCAGAAATGGCAATAAAGATTCATAGGTGTATCAAAAAGTTTGCTACTGAGCTTGCAAATCAATGGTGTGCTAAGAGTCTTGGAGCTAAAATTCAAGTTTGTATTTAGCAGAGGGGAAAAGGGTTTCAGAATATGAAAAATTATTTTAGATGATCATTCTTCTAAACTGCTGGTCACTTGTGGAGGCTTGTAAAAAATCCTTGTTTTTTCAGAAAATAATGAAAATAATAAAGGTTATGACAGAAGTTAGATTTTAACTTTAATAAAAATTAAATGAGTAAATTATAATATCATAGAAAAAAAAAGTATAAAAATTTATTAAAATGTAATCATATGATATTTTTCTCAGATGGTCATGATATGTTTGAACACTAATAACCTGAACACTATAATTCCATTTAATTTATAAAACAAGATTGTTGTGTTTTTTTTTGTCTTTGGGAAGGAATAAATTTGTGAATCCTGTTCTTTTGACTTCAACATTTTACCCTTGCTGTACTTCTTATGGCAGAAATTCATTAACATATAAAAAAAAGATTAATTTAAGAACTCATCTAAAAGGCTAGAGGAAACATAGAAGAAATACATGTGCCCATACTGAAAGGTTCTAATTCACATTTAATTAGAAACAGTGTTTATTTCTATGCATTTGAATTAATGAGGCCATCAGAATATTCACAATTGGCTTTTTTATTTGATAGTTAATGTTAACAGTAATGTTATTTGATTTTTTTCATATACTTTCAAGGTAATTATTTTCAACCTGCTATAGGATCATCTAATGTAAATTTGAATAATCAAAAGTCATCAAATGTTATAGTTCTATTAATACTCCTTGCTGAGATCTTAAAAAAATATATAAAAATTGGTCTTATAACAGATTTATATAGCTATCTGAGAGAATTAGTTAGGTTTGAAACTTTTTTTTCAAAAAAATTAGATTAGCTTCAACAGTATAAAAAAGTCAAAGATGGTGGGTAGATATGGTTTTGAATCCTAGTCTTTGCTAATGAAGATAAAGGCCAGAATCTGATTAATCTATTTGGAGATGGAAAATTTTATAATACAATACCATTTGAAGTCCTTACAGTGTTCAAAGAATATATAAATACAGGCAAAACTCTCTACACATATTACCACTCAACCCAGAAACTAGTCTGGGGATATTGGATGAGTAGGCACTAGATGGGGATTTTATGCACAAGCCTTTGGCATTCATTGATTATTCTGGCTTGCACTGAGTGGTAATACGTATAGAGAGTTTTGCCTGTTTTAATAACAGTTAAGAGCAAGCATAAGAAATAGTGAGCATATGATTTTTATTGGCTTAATATATAAATACATTTCTACTTTTTCCCTTATAATCATGAATATTTGTGATGAATATATGATGTTTTCAAATATGTTTAATTAAATGATATTTGTGTGTGTTTTACTATTCACTTTTATTTTATCCTTTTTGATAAGAGATAAAAAAAAAATTATGTTTTATAATAATATGCAGTACATCATTCTTATGTAAAATATTGAAGGCACCCCATTACTTTATACCAAGGGAAGAATGTGAAAAACCTTTTTATTTATTATCCACAAAACAACATATCATCATCATCATCATCATCAACCACTATCAATCCACTGCAGGATGAAGGTCTCTCCAAGTTTAATCCATCTTCTCCAATCTTTAGCTTCTCTTTTCCACAACACCCCTGCACATTTTCTTATTTCATCCATCCATCTCACATGTGGTCTCTTTCTGGGTCTTTTACAATCTCTTGGAATCCAGTTTAAAATTTCAATTGTCCATCTATTATCATTTCTTCTAGCAATATGTCCAGCCCAACTCCATTTCAATCTTTTAATTTTTTCAATAAGGTCAGTAACACCTGTTTGTTGTCTTACCCATACATTGCGTTTTCGATCTCTTCTTGTTACTCCCAACATATATCTCTCCATACTCCTTTGAGTGGTCTGAAGTCTCTGTATTGCTCTTCTATTAAGTGTCCAAGTCTCAGATCCATAAGTAAGAACTGGTAAAACACATTTGTTAAAAACCATTCTTTTCAAACACATAGGCATATTTCCTTTTAGTATCAAGTTATTTCTACCAAAAGCACTCCAACCAAGTTTAATTCTATGATTAATTTCCTCCATTATGTTTCCATCTGTATTAATAATCTGACCTAGGTATTTGTAACTGTTAACTTCTTCTAATTCTTCATAATCAATCTTTATTTTCATATTTTGAGCAAATCGATTAAATATTACTTTAGTCTTTTTAACATTTATCTTTAGTCCTACTTTTCTACTTTCATCTGCTAACTCCTGCAACATTTCCTGCAGCTCTGAAGCATTATTTGCAAAAACAACTACATCATCTGCAAAATCTAAATGACTTAAATACTCTCCATTTACTTTCAATCCTTTAGTTTCCCATTTTAATCCACAAAATACTTCTTGCAGCACTGCTGTAAAAAGTTTTGGAGATATGGAGTCACCTTGTCTTACACCTTTTTCAATGTTGATTTTTCCAGTATCATTATGTAATCTAATGGTTGCTGTTGCATTTTTATAAATATTCTTTAAAATATGACAATATCCTGGATCTATACCTTGATGATCCAATGCTTTAATCACTGAAGAAATGTGTATAGAATCGAATGCCTTTTCATAATCTACAAATCCAAAACATAATGACAACTCATATTCATTTGTCCTTTCTATGACTTCTCTCAATACCTGGATATGATCTATTGTACTAAAACCACTTTTAAATCCAGCTTGTTCTCTTGGTTGGTGGAAATCCAAAGTTCTCTGTAGACGAGTTGTAATTATCTTGGTAAAAATTTTATATAAAACTGATAAAAGGCTGACAGGTCTGTAATTTCTAATATCTTCTTTATCACCTTTTTTAAATATTAATATTATTACTGCATTCTTCCAATCTTCCGGTACATCTTTATCATTTAGACATTTGGTATATAACTTTGCTAAAATTGTTTCTATTTCTTCACCTCCTTCTTTTAATATATCAATTATAATTCCATCATTTCCTGGAGCCTTTCCTTTCTTCATACATTTAATTGCATGTCTCACTTCTTCATTTAAAATTCTGGGCAATTCAGAAGATGTAATAGATATAGGAGGTACTTGTTCTTTATTACTATATAATTCTTGATAAAAATCTTCTACCAATTTCACGATGTCATCTCTCTTTTTAGTAATAATTCCATCTTTTTTTTTATTGCAGATATAAATTTCCTACCAATACCAAAATGTTGTTTAACATTCTTGCGACTTTTATTTTCTTCTACAGCTTTCCTTGCTATTTCACAGTTATACTTTCTTATATCATTTTCAACTTTTTTCCGTACCATTTTACAAAATTCGAGATATTCAATTCTTTTTAATACATCATTTTTGTATATCTTCATATTCCTTCTTTTCTTCATAAATTCTCTAGTCTCAGTAGAAATTTTATTAGTCAATTGCTGCTTTTTTCTACCAGCTATCTTTGTTGCAGTTTTTAAAAGTGTATCAGTTATTTTCATATTAATTTCATTCAAATCTGAATCATGTTCAAAATCTCCTAACACTTGAAACCTATTTGTAAGTTCTAATTTAAATTCATTAGAATGTTTCTGAAGATTAGGAACATCAACTGTAAATATTGTTTTTCTCAATAATTTTTGTCTCTCTAGTTTTACATTAACACGTAACTTACACCTTACTAATCGATGATCACTTCCTGTGTTAAATTTATTAAGAACATTACAATCTTGAAATATGTATTTCCTGTTAGTCAAAATATAATCCAATTCTGCTGTACCTTCATTTGGATGCTTCCATGTCCATTTCCTTTTAACATTTTTCTCAAAAAATGAATTCATAATATAAAGTTTTTTTTCTGCAAACTCCACAAGTCTATGTCCTCTCTCATTTCTATTACCATAACCAAAATTACCTACAGCAATTTCATCTTTCATTTGTCTACCAATTCTAGCATTAAAGTCTCCCATAACAATTTTAAAATGTTGTTTACTCTGATCAAAAGCCTTTTGTACATCCATATAAAAATCTTCTACTACTTCATCACTATGAGAACTTGTTGGGGCATAAACCTGAATTATCTGCATTTGGTATGTGCTATTAAGTTGTATAACTAATCTTGCAACTCTGTCCGATACACCATCAATCTCCACAATATTGTTCTTCCACTTTTTATTTATAATGAATCCTACTCCACTTGTATTTCCAATATGTGTGCCTTTATAATAGAGTATATGTCCACTTTTTAAATCAATTGTTTCTTCACCTTTTCTTCTAACTTCACAAAGTCCAATAATGTCCCATTTAATATAAGACAATTAAAACAACATATAAATTGTAAGAAATGGCAGTTGATTCAATCAGTTGACTTTAGTTAATGTGTTATGAATCATTCAGGATTATTTGAAGTCACATTTCTTTTTATAAGTTAAAATCTATGCTGAGAAAATGTAGACCTATAATGCTTCCAATCAAACTCTCTATGTTTTTGAAAGAATATTAAGTTGAAGCAATCACTTCATTGAAAATATGTAAAATCACAAAGATGAAATGTTAGTTTGATGATTCTTGAATAAGCCAAAGTGAAATAATAATGTTTTATTTTTTTTGCCCTAGGGTAAGATTTTGGTATTAAAGTTAGTCTAAGAGCATTTTTAAAATTTGATCTTAAGGCAGAATTAAGGTTATGTATATGATTAGTTCTAAATGTATGTTTAAAATTTGAGATAGGTTTAAAGCTAGGACTTGGGTTAATGTTGACTGGATTAGTTAGCATTAGGATTTAGCTTAGTTATTTTTAGCAATGTGATTAGATTTTAAATTTGCATTAAAATTATTATTAGAAATTAAAATAAATACTATTACAGTTTCAGTTATAAATAGTTTTAATATTTCAGTTGAAATTAGACATTTTCAATCATTATATAAATACTAATTAATAAACTAATTAATTTACAAAATAGAAATTAGTTATTCATTTCTCTAAGTTGTAGATCATTCTAATCATAGTTAACATCATTTTAAATAAATATAATAATCAAATATAATACTTTTGTGTACATATGCCTGAATGTACTTTTATTAGCAACATAATCATAGCATTCTGATTTTATTGTGTTGTTGCTTTTATATAATATTTATTTTTTGTTATTTATAATTATTCAAAATTGCTCATATCCTACCTGTGAGATAATTAGATACTGCCTTTTCTCCTGTTTTTACATTCTTATCACTAGTTATGAACCATACCTCTTTCATCTTCCTCTTTTTGTCATATTATAGGCATATATTAATGCTTTGTGTATTGAAACTGTGACCATATTCTCTTTCATGATTGAAAAAAACTGTCCTATATTCAAAATTTTCTTTAAGGCATTTCTATAAATATTTGTGCTGCATTATTCTGGAGGTGATATTAGTTCTGTATTCATTGTAATATACACTTGCACCCTGGATCATTGCACTAGACCTCATAGACTATTTGTGGGATATCCTCCTTTGATAACCTGTTCTTGGTATTGTTAAGTATTCTATTAAAGCTGGCTGGGGTTCAGAAGCTCATGTATTTTTGCCTGCAAATTTTTTTAAATGTTATTAGCCTGTTTTGGTCTACGAGTCATGCTGATCCACTGTATATTATCATTTTGTATTGTATGTTTTGTTTCATTTTTATATTATTATTTTTTATTTAATATTTTACACTTGTATCATAAGTTGCATAGGTCTTTGACATATTTATCAATGTTTTATTTCCTATCTACTTCATATTTGAAGAGAATCTGCTTTGTAAAGGAATGCTTTGAATTCTGGGAAATTGTGATTTTGGGATGTTTGATTGTGAATTGATTGCATCTCTTATTTCCAATGATTTGATAAGCATTTTATAATTGAGATTGTTTTTATTATGTTGGATTATAAAATCTAGATATTTGATGCCTTATGTCTATTGCAATAATGATTTGGTAGTCAGTAGTTTTTGAATTTTGGTAATAGTCTGTTCAGGTGTGTATATAAGTACATCATCAACATATCTTTTGTAAATTATATATTAATCTTTTTCTAAGAATGTTGAGACAATTTCTTCTTCTGTTTTTACCAGTGTAGGCTGCATATTGTTCTGCTGGTAGGCTAATAATTATTATTAAACTTGGCTGTGAAGTTGTTGTCAATCTATTCTGGTCTCTCATTGATGAACTGGCTTTTTTGTTGATTATATTCACTTTCTTCTAATAGGTTTTTGTTATCAATGTTTTTTGAGGTATTCACTATACATCTTGGTTATGACCAGGGAGATGAGTCTATAATCACCTTGATATGTACACTTTTGATTGATTACACCAGCTGAATTGGTGATTTGATTGTATATTTACCAAATCCTACCTGGCTTTTTTTTTTAGCAATTCTGCTATGGTGTTTGTAGATTGGTTGTAATATGCACCATCAAAATTCATCATTAAACACAGGGAGTTGTTCTCTTTATGCATCTTGATGTTTGAGAACATTCTTTGACGTTTTGCTGCTGAAGGATACATTTTTAAGTATTCCATTCTATTATAAGCTTTGCTGGAGTTTATGAATTTATCTTTCTTAGCTTTTATGTTATACTCTAGTACTTTGTTGAAATTAAATCTTTCTGTTTACTGTATTGTTTTTTGTATGAATTCTGTTTTGTTCATTATTACAAATCTGTTCACTTTAATCTTGTTTTAGGCATATTGTTTCATTATTGCTACATTACCACCAAATTAGCACAGTATAAATATGTATACAAATATACTAAAGAAAATACTAGATATAGTTGCATTCTCTGGGATCAAGAAAGAGAATACAGTCACAGCTAATCTAGAATGACTAAAATGCAATGACCAAAAGAGAAAGAAGGCATGGTTTATAGCTAACCACAAGAGTTTCATAAACAGTAGAAAGCACAAATGTCAAATTATCTCACATGTGGAATATATAAATGAGACCATTTGCATAATTATAATATAACAAAGGAAATATTGTATAAGAAGCAGCAACCCAATGAAACAAGAATGCTATGATTATGGTGCCTGGGTCTGAAAGTGCATTCAGTCAGATAATAAAACTCTAAGAGGAAACATACATGAAAGTATTAACATAACAAAATGTAAATTAAAATTACATAATAAAATGGTTTATTGTTTAAGAGTTCATAAGAAGTTCAAGCTGTGAAAGTAACAGAGCTGGCCTGTGATCCATCGATAGATCTTGAGCTCTTAAGAACACTATTCTTATTGCACCAAAAATGCAGAGCATATATATATAAAGAAATATATTGTTGTAATTAGAACATCCTTTGCCATACTCGTAATCTGGGGTTAAATTCAGATGAATCTTGGAAAAATTTTAAGTTGTTAAAGATTTATAAGCAAGCTTAGGATTTTTAAAAAATAGTTGGTCTATAGCTTTTCTAAATAGCGATTCAGTTATTAGTTAGAAAATACATATTTAGTTGTTTTAATTAAGTATAAGCCAAAAAATTAGAAACATAACATTATCTCTTATTAAACAATAGTTAATATTCTGGTGGTTACATATCACTTTATCTTGCAATAGTTATTTAAGACTTTTACATTTTATCTATATCTGAAATAATATTGGACTTTTACACAATGCATTAAATTATAGGTCCATATTATTTATATTAAGTATTAAATTTTCTATAAATGCTTTATGATTATTTGTAATAAATAAATGAATTACTTTTACAGATTTACAAAGTACTCTAAAGTATAATGTGTTTTGAACTATACAACTGCTACCCTAAAGTAAATAAGCAATATAAATTTTTATGAGATGGATAGTTCAGTAAAGGTAAACTACCAAGTTCAATAATTATGTTAAAGTAAAAACAAAATCTGTTCTTTACTTTAACATAATAACAGTAGAAAAAGAACAAACAAATATATTAAGGAAGCAGAACTTGCATTCACAATGAACATGTGTTTGATTGAGAAAAGACAAAAATATTTGACAGAGAAGAAAAAAAGAAAAAAAAAGTCACTCATATGACAATAGCAAATAAACCTGTAAATCAGCCTATTATGACAATTCATAATATTTGAAAGCCACTCATTAATCTTGACTTTAAAAAAATGGAGAAATCAAAAGAACTCTTATAGAGAAGTACATAAATTTTCTGTTAACTGTTGATCTTTGATAGAATAGCCTAGTTGGTTAGATTATCACTTTAAATGCAGTATTCTTGAATACAAAAGTCTCTGGTTTGATACTTATTGTAGTATTATTACTGCTCAAGCTAGCAATATATAAAGAAAAGAATAATACTAATCTAAACATTATATTATATATCAATCTGTGGACTCTCACTAACAATTGCAAATATGAAAATATTAATATATTTTTACCTAAAATGCCATCATTACAAACTTTCAGATCAACAATAGTAGCAGTAGTTCATTTATAGCCAACTATTTTATAGATAACTGTACTAAAAGAATTACAAGAAAGTGCTTTGATGTTGTGGCTAGTATACTTTATGAGCTCACACCTGGATTGAACTTGATGAATTTTTGTTCAGATAAAACAGATATCATCATTACTTCTTCAACTATTGGCTTGTAAATGGATAGCTAGTTAATCTTAGCAAAAATATGAAAATCTTCAGACAGGAATTCATTACTCTGGTGAGATAGTCTTTTTTTTTTTGTTTTTCTTTGGAGACAATAAAAGCATATACTCAATAAGAATATTACAGCATAAGGATTAACATTTTGCCTGCTATGTGTCAGATCTTATATTTGAATGTGAGTTAAGTAGATGATTTTTTAAAAGTTTTTAACAGGTTTAGATTGTTTTTTGAATAAGTTGGTCCATAGTCAACCAGTTAGCCATTTGATTATTAATAAATAATTGGTGTCTAATTATTCTAAACTTGCGATTTTGCCTTTTAACTAAGAATAGATTAGTGTTTCAATCACTTCTTTATCTAAGCATTAAGTAATTAATTGTGTATAACAGTGGCATCAAATATCTATGTATAGTTTTGTAGTTATCAGTTGTTTTTTTTTAATAAAAACAATTAGAAATGTAAGTATATATAAAAAAAGACATTAAAATCTTCCCATCTGGTCTTGATAATATCTTCTATTTTGTTTTTTCCTTTTTAAGAGAGAAGCATTGAAAAAACATGCTGTCAAGTATTTTCATGCATGTACACATTTGCAAGAATATAATGTTATGCATTCCACTTCAGAATGTGATTTAAATTCTGGTATATATATATGTGGGTGTGTGTGCGTGTCAAAGCAAAGATTTTCATGGACTACAGACCTATTATTTATATATGGTTTAAGATAAAAATTCCATTTAACATTGGAAGAGAAAAAAATGTTTTGAAATCATGTAACCATGTTCAAATGTTTAATCGCCATCAGATTTTTCAGAGCTTGCAACTTGTCAGAGGATTGTTGTCAGTTTTATTCAATCAATCAAATTGAAATATTTTATTATCATTACCCCAAGAATTAACCCAAGAACTTTTAACTCTTGGATCCACCAATCTAGGCACAGTACAAAAACACACAAGTTTTGTGATTCTAAAATAAATGTATTCTATAAATAGATATGCTTAAGTCAAAAGGTAAATTCACATGAAGAAAATATTTTTTCATATAATAATGTCTTTTCTATTATCACTATTCTTAAATCATCACCTTCTGAGTAAGCAAAGGTTATTAATAGATCCTAAATTGGTGCAAAATATAAGCTTTTAGAACATTTTCTGGATTCATATAATGCTGAGCAATGAGTAAATATCACTGCATGGTAATACAGATGTTTTGACCAGTTTTGGAAGTCATGGTGCTTACCATTAATTTAATAGCAATTTTATATAAATACAAACAGATTTCCATGATTAGCTTTTGAAGTCAGTTGAAGTATTTACTCATCAATAAACTCTAGATGACAATGTGTTTTCTAGCTTTGATATTATGTTGCTTTTTCTAACAAATATTTATTTATCTATTTGTTTATTAACCTTAAAATATAAAAAGTAAACAACACCGTGGACAATCTAAAGCATTAAGTATTCAATAATCATTTGATAGCAATACAAACATATTTTCACGACTAGTTTCTGAGGTCATGTGATACTTAGTATTGATTAATGACTAATCTGAAAACATTAGATAACACTATTTTTTAGTTTTAATATTTATATCGCTTTTTCTGACAAATATTTTTTATTTATTAAGTCTTTTATATATAGAAAGTAAACAGAAATGTGGTTATTCTAAAAGCAAAATAAATTTTTCTTTTCAAGAGTTAAATATTAAAAAAAAAAACCTATAAATTATTGTCTGTTTTCTTGACTCCCAGCAGAGTTTTTGAACACTCTCTGGTTCAACTCATCACTACAAAAGAGTAAACAGCTGTGCTTGAGAATATTAAAACCAATAATTTATTTTGCATTATTATTATTATTGTATATATTTACAATGACGGCAATGATGAAGTATGGGAAAAAATCTTTTTAGACCTAATTTGGTCAAGATTGGCAAGAAAGTAGAAATCACTTAGACCAAAATCGTAAGAAATGTTTGTTGGTATGTTGTGACAAAGTAGTCCCAGATTTGATTTATTAACATCTGTTGTCTTCATATTTCAAAGGCAATATTAGACAGAAGAGGGAAGAGACTTCATTCATTTTGAAAGAGAAATTTGGTTTCAAATATATCTTACTTTAAAAGCCCTAATACATACTGTAATCGGTTTCAGTTATTATATCTTACTTTAAAAGCCTTAGCATGTATTGTATCTATTCCCTTGTTTTTTATTATCTATGTTTCTTTTATTTATGATAATGTATTTATATAAAGAGAAATATGATGATAATTTTATAAAAATACATGCTAATGGCAATTAAAGCATATGAATTTCGAGTATGTGTTTACATAATACACACACGTTAACGTATAAAAGATTGAACACCACACACAAATTTATTTTACGTTATTATTAATATAGAGCTTGTATGTATTCAGATAATAACTTTGACAAAATAGAAAAACATTATTTTTAATTCTAAATAAAATAATCGATTAGTTATATGTCAGTAGATAGATCATGTAATGTTTAAATGCCAAAGTGATAACTCGAATTTTGATTTAAAAATTTTAGCTCGCAAATTTAAGTTTTAATTTATTTATATAAGCATATGCAGTATAAATATATCTATATGTGTGTATAATTAATGATTCACTCTTAAATTTTAAACATTTGCAGGAAACTTTGGGGAAGGGGAGTCATCACACAGACCATAGTATACAGTGCAACATATATATAAATAATGAGTAAAGATATCAGAAAAAGACGAATGACACCAATATTTATTTTATGCTGAACCAGCACTCGCCTGCAGTCGTTGATATCAAAGTTATGAATATAGAAAGTTTGATACTTGTAAATCAAAATATAACATAAATAATTATTTATATATACTAATAAATATTACATGATTTTTTCATATGCTTATTTGTATTCTTCCAAGTGCAGTTCTCTTCATTCCAATCTAGAGCCATCTATTATAAGCTTGCGAAATCAATACTTTCTGGTGTCTATTGATTATTCAAGTTTACATTAGATGAATCTTGAGTAGACCTGATATTGAAAATGTATATGCAGTACAATGATAATAATCAAATATTTAAAATCATAATGTTTTTTTATATTTTTATAAAAATTCATTTAATCAAAAATAAATAAATAAATAATTGATGTGGAATAACATAAAATAAACAACACATTCAAAAGAATATCAAAGTAATCAGTTGGAAAATGTATATAATAATTGACCATTTCATGACTAATTTATATTTCTGTATCAACTAGTAATCATTTTGTCTTATTATGTTGACAAATTTCAATAGGTCTGTGGATGTATCTGTGATTGTTTGCACTTGGCTTTTGAATAATATAGGTGCTTTCTAATAGTTAAATATTGTTATGACTAAAGTCATAATGAAAGGAATTCATTATAAAACTAAATTTCGATGGAATACTTTTGGTAAAAATAACTTAACATTAAAATGAAATGTCATGTGTTTGAAAATAAATTATGAATCTGTAAGAACAACACTGAGATTTCAAACCACTCCGGGAAATATAGAGAAATGTATGCTAGAAGTATTAAGGAATGAAAAGCAAAGTATATGAGTGATAGGATAAATATTATGGATAATTGGTATATTAAACTGGATCCCAAGACATTGTAAAAACCCTAGCAAGATACCTCATGTGAGTTGATTAAATGTAAATAAGGAAGTGTAGATCAGAAAAAACTGGATTAAACTTGGAGAGATACTCAGTTTGAAATGGATCACTAATATAGTGAAGCAATGAACTGTGCTGTGTCAATCCATATACACCACTTCAATTATATACTATCCACACACACACAAAAAAAAAAGAATGTAAACAACCAAAAAAAAAAAAATGTAAATAAAAAAATCAAACAAATCTCACTAAAATTATGTATTTTATGATAATCAAACAGCCAGAGCACCATATGTGATCACATTAAAAAAAATTAAATGAAATTTGTAAATAAATTTTAAATTATGGCAGCACCTATTATTTCATCTCAGTGCACCATACACAATCATCTTCATTAATAAAAATTTTTTGATTTATGTTGAAAACACTTACATTTTATTTTCTTTATTATCCTTTTCAAATTTGATGTGTAGTATTTTGCATAATAAAATATTCTTTAAGAGTAATGCTAAAAGTTTTACAAAATTTTAAAACATATCTAAAGTTAATACTTAATTAAAAATATCAAAACAATTAGAGAGAACTTAGTTTCTTCATAAGGAGACTAATTTATTATATTTCTATAAGTGAAAAAAATTATTGGGGGGGGGGGAATCTTGCCCAGAGTGTATTTAATTGTGATGAAATTCAGTCATTTAACTATTTACTTTATTTTAAAAATAAAAATGCAATAAAGTTTTTTTTTTCCTTATTTTTATTTTTGCAGTAAATGAAAATTTGTCCCTTCAATTTTTTTTATTAATACACAACCATATATATATGTTGTAACGGGAATTAAAATTGCTTAATTACACCTTTTAAGACTTTTTTCAACTTTTACAACTTGAACTTGTAATTTTAAAAAACTTTCTAATTATTTATTTTAATTTTATGAAATCATATTATTTTGCAAAATATATTTTTAAAAACCTGTTACTCAAGCAGGAGAGTAAATAGGATTAATACTTACATATCAATCATACCCCCGGTCAGACTGTGATTTAATAAAATATTAAACCAACAGTCGTTTCTCCATACCGAAGTAGTTCTCCATCTGCCTGAAACTTGAAACATCCCATGGGGAATTTATAACGGATTTAAAACCCAGGGCGCCATCCAATATTGAGATTGGAACCCATGAGATGTCAACAACACATTTCAAGCACTTGACCCATGGCTAGTTCTTCACATGAGACCGGCTGCACATTTGATTTTGAATAGAGAGAGAGAGAAAGACGGAAAAAAACGACAATAATGTTAAACAAAATTTATTTTAAAAAAACAAAACAATGATAATAATTATAAACGCAAAAATAAGATATAATTAAAATTTAAACACATAAGAAATATTACATAATTAATAAATTTTGCATGCTTATTTTAACAAGTGAGAATTAAAAGTTTTATCCTGATATTAATATTTACCTAGGATTTATAGCGCTGCTTTTGGACTTTATTTGTCATTTCAACATTGTCTTTGTAGTGATTCTATTAGTCTTTGATTTCCAGAGTAGGTATCGTAGTTCCTGGATTTCTTTTGTAGTTGGGTGATCACCTTTTTTTGTCCTCGGATCCGGTTAGTTTCTTGGTCCTGGCGTTAATATTTCCAACTGAAAGATAGCTTCTTGTGGTCCCTTGTTCAGGTGGCTTGGTTTACCTAATTTTCACTTAATTTAGTAGGGCAGGTTGAAACTTTGGCAGAAGGTGAGTCAGAGTAATATGTTATGGTATTTTGCTAAATGTTACACGGGAGAATAGCGGAGAAAATGACCGAACACAATGTTCGGTTCTAGCCAATCATTCTTTTTAATCTGGCTTGAAATGAACTTAATTAATTCAAACTTAACAACGCTCTGAACTCAAAACTTAACCACTCTATTCAAAATTCTATCTCCCTCTCTCTAAAACAATAGAGAATGTGTGCCTTTTATATTATTCTGACCCCCCTGCTCTAACTTCAACACATTTTATCTCAAAAAATTTAATTATAATTTACATTTCTTTATTTCTGTTTCGAATTTTAATTACAGAGATTAGAAATTGTTCAACTAATCAGTCTGGAATTTTAATCCCCAGCCTGATTATTTTTTGTACATACTATTTTAATTAATCACAAACCTTTTATTTTTTTAAATTAAAAACACTTTTTTTCCTTAAAGAATATTTTTGTCAGATAATATTGTATAAAAGAAAAACAAGTTATAATTATTAGTTTCTAACTTATCTCTAAATTTCCCTGTATTTTAATTTCTATATTTTCAAGTATTGATTCTGATATATATATATTTTAAATTTTATATATTTTTTTAAATAAAAACAAGTGAACTATGTAACTCGTATATATACACACACACCTTGCAACGCGTGTATATATATACTGTTACAATGTGAAAAAGATAAATGATTTCCAATATATCAGCACTATCATTTGGTCCAGATCATTTCCCATACATATATATATAATGAGTGCTGGTTCAGCACAAAATATGTATATTCGAGATCCTATATCTTTTTCACATGTATGTGGTCATGGGTATTGATTATATAAAATAGAGTGGATGACTGAAGGGCACTTGAAGGTCTCCCCTTTAATTACATCTGGCTTGAATATATACACTATACTTGTATTCAAATATTAATTTATATATGTATAGTATACATATAAAAAGCATTCATGTTATATATATATGTGTGTGTGTGTGTGTCATTGAAAAGTATTGTACACTTGCAGTGCAATAAGGAATATATATTCTAATCAATAATTTATCAATGAAACATGAGCCATATGTTATGTAAGATGTGCGAGAGGGGAATTTTGAACAACATATAGTTTATATCTCAGCTCCACTGTATTGAAAATGATGATAATGATAAAAGTCCATTTCCTTTAGCCTGATAAAAAATTTCATGCCTATTCTTTATATATTTATAAATATTAAATTGTTTTATGATGACCAGTTTTATATTTTTGTTTTTAGTGCTTTTTATTGGTGTTTGTCTCTTTCTCTGTTTCACCTGGCCAGCAATCTTCTTCAGGGCTATAAATAAGAATATATTATTTTAATGTTTTTATAACATGCATTTTTGTAATACAGATATCACATCTTTTATATTACATCTTTGAAATTATCTAAATACAAATAAAATTATTTATACACAAAGATAAAGTATTTGTTTTATTGATTGATACCCCCCTCTCCCAATTGGCGTGATGATCAAATTTATGATTAACATGGATACATTCTCACATGTGTAATGTCCATATTGTTATTATAGCACAATAATGTAGTTCTTTGCTTTTTAATATATTGTCATTAATGTACATAAGCAATTAAGGATTTTAATATTTTACCATTAATGTATTTATTTAAAAACATAAATAGTAAAAAGGATTGAATAAATGCAAAAATTAGTTTTATGTGTATAATGATGATAGTAGTAGTAATAATAATAAACATGTTGTGAATTTACAAAATATATAATAATTTTTTTTTTAAAAAAATGCTTTTATTTAATTTGAGGATTAATGGATTAAAAAGTAAAAAAAAATATTTTTTTCTTGGACCACAGTTTTGGTTATTATATGTAACTTAAAATAAAAGCATGGGGTATTCATAAATTAATTAATTCAACCAATAATAGAAAAAAATGAATAAAAGAATTAATTATACATGTAGAGATTGTGAAGGATGTTTTAGAGATAACCATAAGAGATGTAATGGAAAGATAGAGTCAATTGAAAGAAGGTAATTATTAGAGGTAGAAGAATTATTGGAATTTTAGAATAAACTTTGAATGATATAAGTGAGAAGACAAAAAAATATGTAGAGATAGATTATTAGTATTCAATCAAAAGTGATATCAAGTGGATTTAAGAGGAAGCTATAATAGGTATTAAAAGAGGGGGGTGTAAATGTAAGGAAATATTATTAGAGGGAAGAGAGATTATTAAAATGATTTTAAATTAAACTATAAATAGTTTAAGAGAAAATATATGTAAAGGACAACTATTCTAAAAATTAAAAAAATTACAATGTTATAAAAAGCCTTGAGAGTAGGAAAATAGAGATGGAATATTAATGTCTGTATAAGGTTGGTATGCACATACATGTAAATATCCATTTAAATATTCATAAAAAGACAAATTTTATATTTATAATGTAATATACATTTATAATCACAGAATTAATGTATATTTTTACAAACTATGGCATATGTGAATAAGAAAAAATGAGTTCAAACAATTTTACTATAAAATGAAAGTCATTTTGTATTAGGAGCAGTGATCCAGTCTATTCACTCTAGAACCATCAATTGCAAGCTTGAGTAATCAATGGATATTACTCAGTAGTGCCAACTAAATCCTCATCCATGATTACTTATTATTCATAATGTAATCTATGCTTAGATTATTTGGAATTTTATGACATTTGAGCAATACAATAGAAAGTTGAGAACAACAGTTTGTTCCAATGACCAAATTGAAATTATTTGTTTTTATTTTTATTTTATTCAACTGAGAATCAATTTAGAAGTGTTTAGCTCATGAGTTCGCTAACAGAGAGCACTGCTCCTAATATAGATATTGAAAAATGCTGTCAAAATTGTGTGTTGTTTTGATTAATGTAAAATTGAAGTCAAAGAGCTGAAAAATGTATTTATTATATTCATGAAATAAATCAATAACATGGAGATGATTCATAAAATTTGTAGTGAAGTTTTAAAGAATCTGAATCAATTGTATGATAATCCCTTCAGAAATTCTATGAGAAAACAGTGCAAATTAAAAGTTGTTTGTATAGCCACACAGCTTTAATGACACAATTAATTCAAAGAGATGATATAAGAGGTTCATAATGACCAGATCCTTTATTAATCTTATTGAATGAAGGCCATTAACCAAAATAAAAAAAAGGAAAAAGTAAAGAAAGAAGACAGAAAAGACATGTCATAAATATTTTTTCTACAATCTGATATTTTATATACTTAACCAGACACTACTTATTAGTCTTAATGAGTAAACTCTCAGGTTTAAAATTTTTTCTTCTGTCTTCTCTTTGGGCCATGTTGATAGAGAGATCAGCACCTGATCCCATGTATGTATTTTTGTCATTTTATATGTATAACAATAAATATTTAACAGACTTCTATTGTGTGATGAGAAAATGTCCAATTGGAATGACCAATGCAGTTCTTTATTAATAAGCATATATGTATATATAACCTATTAATTTGGGTTAGAAAAAAACTGCATAAAATAGGAATACTTAAAGTAGAACAAAAATGAGTGATAGGTAAATGATATTCATTACAAACATATAAAGTGTTTTTATACATTCAAATATCAGCCTTTTAAGCTAATTTTGCATACGCTGTGCGAATGTTAATAATAAATGAATACTTTCTCATCAATACAAGATATAGTATTTATGCAGGAATAAAAGAAATCCTCTTATTCCTACGACTCAATTGCTTATATATGAGCAAATCTGAAGTACTGGCAAGTAAAGCGTGAGGATGGAACCGTCACTTTAAATTACTATATACGATGTCTGAATGAATGACGTGGGTGAAATTGTCTAGAATTTACTAAACGTCATTCCAACTGAAACTTAATCATTTGTAAATAAGCATTTATTTTATATAGCATATGTTTACAATTGTATGCATTCAAATATCAGCCTTTTAAGCTAATTTTGCATACGCTGTGCGAGTGTTAATAATAAATGAATACTTTCTCACCAATACAAGATATAGTATTTATGCAGGAATAAAAGAAATCCTCTTATTCCTACGACTCAAATGCTTATATATGAGCAAATCTGAAGTACTGGCAAGTAAAGTGTGAGGATGGAACCGTCACTTTAAATTACTATATACGATGTCTGAATGAATGACGTGGGTGAAATTGTCTAGAATTTACTAAACGTCATTCCAACTGAAACTTAATCATTTGTAAATAAGCATTTATTTTATATAGCATATGTTTACAATTGTATGCATTCAAATATCAGCCTTTTAAGCTAATTGTGCATACGCTTTGCGAGTGTTAATAATAAATGAATACTTTCTCACCAATACAGGATATAGTATTTATGCAGGAATAAAAGGAATCCTCTTATTCCTACGACTCAAATGCTTATATAAATGTATACAATTGTAAACATACGCTATATAAAATAAATGCTTATTTACATAAAGTGTTTTTATAGAATGCATAATTAAATCTAAGTTTTTTTAAGCAATGAATTGCATGACTGTAGATTAAAGATAACCTTTAAATAGATCTCTTCAGGGCAAAGACCTTTCCAATAGCCTTCCATAGAGGAAAAGAGAAGGAATTATTAGTTTTCATATTGCCAGATAGTGATGGTTTGAGCATTTTTGCTTCTTATGATAAAAATAGCTATATTTCTATTTACTGACTAATATATTAGTTGTTCATCTTCTATAAAAAAAAAATCTGACCCAGATTCAAACCCACACCACAATCTACTACAGATAGATGTGATATCATTATAATGCAAGCAAGTATTGTTTTGCTGATTTTTTAAATATATTATTACTTATGAGACAGCTTGAATTTATATATTAAACATATTTTAATTTGTTGATAAACTTAGGAGTTTATTACTAAGATGTTTATTTTTTTTAATTAAATCAAACCATGTTAATATATTATAAAGAACTCTTTATTACATTTGAGTATAATTTGGATGCAAATACATTTTATGTTTAAATCTACCAAATTATTTGTATAAATGTATTCCCATCATTTTTTAGTGACTAATATTTCATAGGAAAGGAATTTCTGTTCCAGATGTATCTTTGTTTGAAATATGCAAAATGATAAAAATTTTATTAGCTAAATGAGTGAACTCTGAATTCAGGCTAAATATTAGTTTCATTTTTCATCTTATTTATTTTAAAGAAATACTTTTTATCAAATTTGTATTTATTAAATAAACAGATTGTTTTATAGTTTATATGAACCATTTCTTAAATCAGCAGTAGATAATAGGGCTAAGATGCGTCTTGTTACTTACAGGTTTAAAAGTAAAATATATTAATTTTTGTATTCCGTAGCATTTTTACAGAAATTGTTAAGAGTGTTTGAATAAAAATTAAGTCGATTGTTTTAATTTATTATTGCTTTTTGCTTGTTGGAAGCTAGTGCTTCTTCTTTTTAATCTTTTTTTTTTGTTCTAAGAAAGAATATCTTTACTCGATTAATTTGAAATTACAGAGTCGTTTTCCTCTATATAAGAATAGCTATTTACCAATTTAAAATAAGTAGGAAAATAAAAGAGTAAGTGTATTGCATAATCAAGCCAAAGTGTCATTTGTGTTTTGTAGCATGAAAAAACTTTATGGTCATATTTTCAGCTTTAAGAATGTAGGGAGACTTTGCTATGAATAGAAATAACAAAAAAATGGAAAAAAAGACATAGTTTAATAGTAATATAGACTTAGATGTGAACAGAAAATTCAAGAGAATTTATTAAAGTGCAATTTGAGCATGCACAAATATTATAAATTAATTATATTATTTTCTGTAGTACATTTAGCAATCTAATATATTGTTGTTGTTATTGTTTTGACAGCTATCTTTTAAAGAATGAGATTTGCAACAAAAAATGTATTATATAGGTTTAATTAATAAGTATTTTTAAATTTTTGTTCTGATGAAAATCATTCATTATTAAGATAAAGGAAACCATAAAGGTAGTTTCACAAGTCCTCATTGATAGTGACAGTTAAATCACATTCTAATAATGTCTTTTTTGTGATCAATGTATTGACACTTATTTGTAAAAAAAAAAAAACGATTGTAAAAAAAAAAAAAAATGTATTGACACTCATCTGAATAATTATGGTTTCAGAACAGTTAGTTATCTATTTATCAATTATGTTGTATTATTTACTACATGGATTAGTTATGGAATGATTATTTAAAATAATTTTATGCCTACCTTGAAAATTTTCAATTATTGGGAAAATGTTTTAAGCCTTTACCAGGATTTAAACCTGACTGGTAAAAGATTGATGCAAATGTTTGTCTGAAGATTCATAATGATGGCATCTATCTAAACTTTGCCTTTTCTATATTGATGGTACCTTTGTTGTATGGCCACATAGTATAGCACTATTACAAACATTTTGGACACACATCAGTAACATATCCCCTACAATTAAGTTCAAAATAGAATCAGAAACCAGAACAAAAATTGGCATTCTTAGATCCTCTTGTGATAACACTCTCTCATAGTAAAATCCAAACTTTCACACAAGAAAACACTTAGTATATGCATTCAGACACATCACAAACACAAAACATGGAATTATATTATCATCATGAAACAAAGCAAAAGAAGTTTTGTTCAGAAACCAGTGATTTGAAAAAAGAATATACTTATATAAAACAAACTATCTTGAAGCATGGGTATCCATCAGCTGTCATTAAGAAAATCTTAAATAGACAACAAAACAAGCATCACAAGAAAAAAACTTATTGATATTATCGTGTATCCAAATATACCAGGAATAGCAGATTAATTAAAGGAAATCTGCAATCAATACAACATCAGACTAGCTCTCCAAAGCTATATTACATTACAAAAAAAAAAAAAAAAACCCCTAACATTTATAAAACCTAAACTTGAAATACTGAAAAATAAAAACTACATCTATGAAATACCATGTGAATATGAACAGATGTATATTGGTGAGACCAGTCACTCCATTGAAAAGTGATTGAAAGAGCACAATTTGTTGTTTAAAAAAGAGAAAACTGACATATCTAAAGTAGCAGACAATGTATATGCCAATGAATATATGTATATTGGATAGACAAGAAAAAATATAAATAAGAAAATTAAAACAGGCAAAAATGGCAAATAATCCCATAAATCCTAGGGTGACCATACATAATGTCTGAAGGACACTAATTAACCTTGCTTTTATGAAAAAATGGAAAAATCAGGAGGACCCTCATAGATAAATTATGAAATTTCGACTGCCTGTTGCCTATGATTCTCATGTTAGTTTTGTAGCTATTCAGGCACATTATATAGTAACCTGTGTGCTATTATTAGCAGTTTGAATGTATTTGGTATGTTCAAATTAAGTCTTAATTTTTCTAAAGACATTTAATTAATATTAGAAAATGGAAATCATCTGATATATAATTATTACTTAAATGCCATCATCACAAACCTTCAGACAAACAATAAAAATTATACAGTATTATTTTTAAAATATTACCTAATTTTATCTAAAGTTTTATACTATTACTATCAGTTGAATGTATTTGAAAAATTTAAATAGAGTTTGAGTTTTTTAAAAGACATTTAACAATTAATTTGAGATGATAGAAATAGCTCAACATATAATCACACAACTTAAATAAAAGAACACAGTAAATAGCATCAAAAACTTTATATAATATATGCATATTATTACAATTTGATTTATAATCGCCAAACTTTCTGTAATGTCTTCGCCCCTAAGCTTTTCCAGAGAGGTAGAAAAACACAATCCGATCGAACTCGGCTGAACAACTCTTAAAACCGTTGTGCCGCAAATAGCTCTTAATAGCTTTACGTATCCACTTCTGTTAACAAGACTGTAACAAGTGCGTGATGTTTTTCTCTAGCAGTTTATATATCCCTCTGAGTTCTTTTGTTAAGTCTTATCTGCTACATTCCGAAAACTTAATCGCGTGTTTTCCAAATCCGTTTTATTGTTCTTACTTTAATTAGAGATAAAAATAATCCCACACTTGTTTTTAATTATAATTATTTTCCATTATAATTATTTTTACTTTCAATAAAATAAATCGAAAACTTCTGGAGTAAATTGTCTCTAGTAAACTCGCTGTTTATTTCTTACAACGAATACAACACTTTCTATACTCACAACTTTAACACTATATATTTCAGATAAAGATATTAATAATAATTACTAATCATTTATTAGGCTAGACATTATCTTTTCTAAATTGAATGTAAACATTAACTTTCATTTAAAGATTTATGTTTTTTTTAAAAATTAAACATAAACACAAGAGTACACTTAGTTTTTTTCTGAAGGTTTGTGATGATGGTGTTCTAGATGTATTTTTATATTGGACTATTTCCATAATCTAATATATGTACTGAATGTCTTTAGAAAAATTTAACTTTATTTAAATATTCCAAATACATTCACCTGTTAGTAATAGCACATCAAACAAGTTAGTATATGCACAATGTTTTGAGGTATAGTCTCTCCTCTTCTTCAGGTGTTGCTAGCCTGACCAGTGACAGTACTAGCATGGGATTTGAACCTGGGTCCTTAGATTCTTGGATTTTTTAATTTTAGGATAACGCTCTAACCAACTGAGCCATCCTGACAAAGGCAACAGTCTGTAGTAATTTCATATATTTATCTATGAGGTTCCTTTTGATTTCTCCAGAGCATTACCTTAAAATTCAAAAATCCAAGAATCTAAGGACCCAGGTTCAAATCCCATGCTAGTACTGTCACTGGTCAGGCCAGCAACATCTGAAGAAGTGGGAAAACTAATACCTCTTGAAATATACATATACTAACCTGTTTGATGTGCTATTACTAACAGTTGAATGTATTTGGAATATTTAAATAAAATTAAATTTTTCTTAAGACATTCAATACATATATTAGATGATAGAAATAATCCAATATAAAAATACAACAAGGGTACACATTTCAACTTTAATTCTCTTGTATTTACATATCTTTCTTCTGAAGTGATTGATATCAAAATTGGGAGTCTAGAAAGTTTGATACCTGTAAATCAAATTATAATAAATTAATATTGATAAATAGTGAACAAAAATGATGGCTCCGTAAGAGATTATTATCTTGGACTAACTAGTTCAGCATGAAATATATTGTGGTAAACATTTGTCTTTTAATATGAGTTTATTTCTGATTTCAACCAATATAATAGTAATAAATAACAACTTCAATAATAGTATTGTTTGCATTAGCATAATGGTTCCAACATCTTTCAGAATGTAATATACATTTAACATGATTTTTTTTTTCATTACTCACTCTCAGTAATTCTCAACTTTTAGTTCTCTTATACTGTTATTTATTTGAAGAAAATTACTATTTGTATGCAAAGAGGAAGAGAAATCATTATATCAAATTTGGTGTTATACTCAGTAAAATATAGATGAAATTGATAGAATTTGTAGAAAGTTTAGGAGGAAAACAAATGTTTTTAAAATTAAAACAAAGATATAGATAAAGAAAGGTTTAACTTTGTTTTTTGTTTCTGATGTGCATTTTAATACTTTATGTGTGGAGCCTGCATAGATAAGTAGAATGATGAGAGCAGAAGATTCAATAATTAACGTTGTTGTAATTGAGTCAAGTCATGAGGTACGTTATTATAATTTCATCTTTGTATGTCTATGAAAAGTCTAAATAATAAGTGCTTAAAAGTCTTGAATTGTGTGGACATATTTCTACTTGCTGGAAGTTTTGAAGACATGTTAAGATGTTAATTGCATAGCAGAATTGGTGCCGCAAACTGGTCTTAAAATTAACGAAATGAAAGCTAAAATAATGGATCTTAATCTTACCATGAGAGAGGTGGGCATGATCTAGAATCCAGAAAAATACATAATCACAAAGTCACTAAAACTAGAAATTTATTCATTGTTTTGCAGTATATAGATTTTAATTGAAAATTAAAATGGAATGGCTGATCTTTAAAAGTAATATGAAATCTGTTCTACTTGGAAAGTTGACTAATTGAAAATTACAAGTGTATATGTCAAACATACTTTTCTGGTATTTTGACTGTGTACAACCAAAAATATTATGAATAAAGGGTTATTGACATAGAATTATGCCAAAACCTATATATCTGGAGATTAAACTTCAAAGTCTACAATTATACTAGTTTAAGGACAATGGTTCTCATCCGATCATTGAAGTTAAGCAATGTTAAGCTCTGTTAGTATTTGCACAGGTGTCTTGTGCAAGTTTAATACAGTTGTAGAAAGATGAACTTGAGAGTTAAAGCTTCCTGCATTGAAATTCAAGCCCTCATTTCTAACGCTTATATAATTCAGCAACAAATCAATTGATTATATAGTGTCGAAGATGGTAACAATCTACAAAGTTCAGAAAACATTGCAAGGAAAGCCCTAAGCTGGAATTTCAATATGAAAAAGTCTTAGAGTAACTTAAGAAAAAGTCTATATATAGGTGAAGTTATTGGATAAGATTAAATAGGGGGGAAAAAATATAGGAGCTCAATATATCGTATGGAAATTAATTAATAAAAATAGCTGTCTGGGTTGCTTAGATACTGATAACGTGGAAATAAGTTGAATTTATTTTTATAATTTTTCGTTATCTAAAAATATTTTCTAAATCCACTTTTAGTATACTAAAAAATATTTGAAATAAATCTTTAATATGCATATAATGTTAGTTTTTGCTATTAATGATAATATAAATTATTTGTTTTGCCTAGTATGTATTTCCTCATTTGTTGGCTGTATTTGCTAATGAGAGTACGGTATAGTAAACCTCTCTCTTTCGCGTCGGACCTTTCTATTTTCCTCGGATATTTGTAATTTTACTGATAATTTTAAATTAAAAAAATAAGTAATTGAATGTTATTTAGTTTGAAAATTAATACCATAATTCAACATAAAAAGTGAAAATATTTTAGTGAAATCAATTTAAAACCCTTTTACAGCTCCTCTAATTTGAATGAAACAGCTGATGTTGACATCATATCTGGTGTAGACTCATTTCCTGTTAGTTCAAGTTCAAAGATGAAAGGTCATCATTTGGCAGCAAGCCGGAATGTTGCCAACATTTTTTTTTCTAGAGTGAGGAGAAAAATTTAGATATTTTTTTTTTTTTTTTTAAAAAAAAAGACTTAAGTCTTTAAAGATTAGTCTTAAAACTGAAGATCGATCAAGTTATAACTTTAAAGCAGATTTAGAAATTCTGTTAAGCGATCTTTTACTTTAATTTTATATTACAATATTTAAATCATAAGTAATCGTTCTTTATTATTTATTATCTTTTATTCAACGAGTTAGTTTATTGCAAGCATTATAGGCTCTGGACTCATCAATTGTATCTGGAGACATTTTTCATAATTAATTTGTCTATCAGGCGGTCATTTATTTTACTACCTAGTCTACGTGCTGCCACTTAAAAAAAATTTCACTCTTTAGATTACTTAGCACACGATTGAATTGGACAAAAAAAAAAAAAAAACAGAAACACATGTATTGTCACTATTTTTTGGATGTCAAGCATTACCAGAAATGCAATAGAAATATGTATTAAAATAATTTTATGAAATAAAACCCTAAGACGATGGTAAGAAATACCTGGCAGATATTTTGATTTTAAAATTATGAAGAAAGTAATTCTTGAAAGCTGTTTGAACTCTCAGACAAACCACGATATAAGTTTATATTCTGCAGCATTTATACTTTTGAATACAAGAAATGTTAAAACGGCACTATGATTTTTGAGGTATACCCAGTATGCACAAATTCTGTCTAGCTTTGAAAATGTCTGAAATTTTGGAAAAAATTTCACATTTTCCTAATATAATATATTAAGCATTTAACAGTAAATGGGTGTTTAAATATTATTAGCTGGAAGGGAATAATAATATGGAAACCATCATCATTTGATTTGAAAATGACTAACTAGTCCACTAAATCATGTATGCTTTTTCATCATACCTCTATAGTTAGATGTTAAATAGGTTTTTGCTCTGCAATTGTTTATTTAAGATTTTCTTTTCACATACTTTACAATAGGATATATTGCCTTGATTATTGATTTTTTTTTCTGTAGAAAATTATAAACAATATGACAATATTTTTTAGTTATTTTTATTATTATTAGGGCATCCCTCATTTCAATTCCACCATGCCAAAACTCAGACCATCCTCTTTCACTATGCATGAATCTTGTGAAGAACATATCTGAAATTCATGCTTTGTTGGTGTTTGATATTCTTTCATTAGGCTAGTTTTATGTGAGTTAGAGACTGATTTCTAAACATTTTTAATACATTTAGATGGGATAATAATTCCTGTGCATAGATATTTTACAAGTTTTTTTTTGTTTTTTATCAATACCTCTCTCATATCAATGTCCTCATATCATAACCATCAAACAGTACAAAAACTCAGACACCTTCTCTCACTATGCATACATTTCACAAACAATCTTTATTTATCTAGTGAACTAAAGATATCAAACATTTTTGATAATTCAATTAACCACTCTTACACAAGATAGTAATTGATTCATCTTTTAAAAGAATGAATATATGCATAATGAGATAGAGTAGTCTGAAATGAGACTTAATGAAATAAAGAATTCATTAAAATTTATAATACAGCTTTAATTATTAAGATGCTAAAATGAATTATGTTAAGAGAGTGGCAAGCAGTGGGAAACTAGTATAAACAAAGATTAAGTGCTATTTTTTAAAGTAATACTAAATTGTAATTGTTTCAAGTTCTTTGAAAGATATGAACAGTGCAATGTGAACATTATTTTATTGTTGTTTATTATGTTGTTATCTAATACTTGAGCAAAGCTAAAGTATACCTTATGATATACTATTTTTTTTAGGGCAGTGGTACACAACCTATTCAAAAAAAAATTTCCACTAAATTTTTTTTTTTTTATGAGACCTTCTAATACTTTTTAACTGATTAGGGAGTATAATGAAACTTATAATTTAGAAAATAATAATTTTATGTTCTTTTTCACTGAGTGAATTTTACCCAGTGCAACAATCCCAAGATTAAATTAATTTTAAATGTTGGATGTTAAAATGATGTTTGTTTTATCATAGATAATATTCTGCTAACATAACTACCATGGGTCATATGAATTTTTACATTTATATTTTGTTTTGATTTTTCAAGAAAAACATTGTTACATATAAAATTTTTGAGAATTTTATGATCTCCAAAAAATTCTTCTAATGTATTCAAGTGTTTAGTTATCTTAACATGCTTGAGCAGATTTTAATATATACCTATTATTACAGGCAGGCAGCAAATGTTAAGATCATGGAATTGTGGGAAGGCTAGCTTTTCAAAGTCTTAGTTGACAAAGACTAGGAGGATAATCGAAAGCGCTACCAAGTGGATAAAATTTTTAAAATATAATCAGATTACTGTATTTATAAATATTCAATTATATAATTACGTATATTGCTTTGAATAAATACAGACATCGAATTATAATTTTAATACCTGTTATAATGTAAATTTATTCTACCATACTTAGATGTCTAATTATTTCAATTTGCCTTTGAATATAGAATATATATGTATAATAATGTGTATATTATTTTACTGAACTCTACCGTATAGCTTTGATAAACAGCTTTTAAGCAGAGCACACACACATATGCATTATATGTGTATATCTCTTGTATACTTGTTATTTTGCAAGTTATAATCAATCTGTTTTTGAATAGAGAACCTACACACTTTATAAATATATTATTCTACTATATCTATTGCCTAGTTAACGAATTTTTTTTGGGGGGGCGGGGGAGTAAACACTTAAAGCACTTTAATTTATAGTGGAAAACATATATATATATTATAATGTGTGCATTATTTTACTACGTCCTCTTGCCTAGTTGTCGCAAATGACTCGAGCAGATAACTTATATATATATAAGTAATCTGCTTTTATGTAAATTGATGAATTTGCTTTTATGTAAATTGATTATATTCTTTAGCATTTAAAAAAAATTCTATATCTTTATAATTTGTATGTATACCATATGAACAAATATTAAAGAAAGAAAGTATTTTGCCAGAAGAACATCATTTTAAAGAGAACTAGTAAAAAAAAATATTTAGAGAAAGGAGCGTGCTGGCACACTTTTGTGATCTGCCACACCCCAGACAGAGTTTTGGTACCTCCCACCTAGGTCCACATCTGTTGGCAAGATAAGGCCAGCTGCCATTACTCTCAATTGAAAGTTACTGTTCAAATCCTTTTAATTTTTTTATTAATAACAAATTTATTATAGTTTAAAAAATTATATCTTATTTTCTAAAGAACTGTTTTATTGGAAGCAAATGGCTGCTAAATGAAGTGGACGTCCTTTTGCTTAATAAGTCTTTTTCCCCCATAAAAAAGTCATATTTTAAATATTATTTCACATTTTAATTGACAAGTGATTTAAAAAGGAATTCATTAATTAACTTATACATTTCAAAAGTATGTAATTATATATATAAGCGTATATTATGTATATGTAAATAAATAATTTCTCAGGAGTTCATTAATTTGAATTCCTGAAGTGAAAGATATTGTCACAATCCATGGGCTTTAAGTCCCAAATTTTACAACTACCACTGTAGCAAATCATGCACTGCTATATATAAATTATACCAATACATTACTAAATTTTATTATAAAAATATATAATTAAAAGCCAAGTTCTCTGTTTCAATGCAAGTTGAATAATCAGACATAGAATATTACACCAAACAATGACTCTTGCTCATCAATATGTATGTTTCTATTGTTTGCCATCTCATAAAATGAATTATTCTAACATTTCAATATTTAGAATTACTTCATGAACTACAATGAGTTTTTCACAATATTAAAATACACAAATATTGCTTTGTTAACATATACTAGACACATACACTAATAGATTACCATTAATCTGAATTTTCTGGTTCTATGGTAACTTGGATTTGTGAAATATTCAGATTTCATCAGTAAATCTTCCCTCTCTCATCATAAGCCCCAAACTCAAACTTTGCTGAAAATTTGAATATTAATTTTACTATCTTATAATTTAATATATGAAATATTTTTTACTACCTGTTCAAATTTTTTTTTTTAATGACAATATAGCACTTTAAAATACATTATAAGCTTATATTTATATCAGCACAAAATTTTTATTTGGCAATAATTAAAACAATAATCTAAACAATACTTTGTAATTTTATCCATTTAATAAAAGTTTTTGAATTAAATGTTTAGATTAATAATAATTTTTCTATACTACTTATGTGCAAATTTATATAAGTAATTTGTATGTATGAAAAGTAAACAAAATATTAAATAATAGATATAAAAAAATATTTTATAATCAACGTTTATATTTATTTTGCACTTTAAAAAAAAAGTTTTTTTCCAATTACAATTGGGGTTTTTATATTTAATTTGGAGTAAAAGCATGGGAAATCCAGAAATTAATTAAGTCAATTTCTTGTTGTTAGATCATCTTGCAATAAGATAATTTCAACCTAATTATTTATGCTTAATGTAAAAATCCAGGGCTAATCTGAATTAATATTCTCTTATTAGCTTTTTTGTTATGATAATCTCACTGTTCCTAAAAGCATCGATTCCTTTCTATTTTTTTTTTTTCATTGTCCAAATTTCATACTTATAGAAAGTTATATGAAATATTTTGTACCAAACAGTATCAAATAACTTTCTCTGTTTATTTTAAACATCAGAATTAGAAGTAGCATTTTACTTCCATTGATTTCTCAAGCTTATAATAGTTGACTTTGTTTAGAATGGATTATGGCTTCAAAAATCATAACTTGTTCAATTCTGATCTTTAGATGCATATGCGTAATTACATATAAATATATTTTCTAGTTTTTCTGTTATAACTGCCCAAGTTTTCAGTGCATCTGTTAATTGGTAATTTTTTTGTTGCTAATGAGTGAACCATGAAAATAAAAACAATGACTTCTTTGCTTCATTTTTGATTTTTGAATCAGATGCTGTGATCAGATATCATAATCTTTGCCTTTTTTGTCTTTGCTATAATCTCATATTTTCACTCTGTTCTGAGAGTCATTGACTTTTCTCCATTAAATGTGAAGTAAGTGATTATATATCTTAATATCAATGCAGTTCATCAATCATTGTGATTAAAATTGCTAATCTGATCATAAATTCTAGACATATATGTTTTAAAAAATCAGTGCTCAGTAAATTACTACTACTGATTATTATAATAATAATAACAATAATAATATTAGTTGCTTAAGAGGTCATGTGGCATTCAAGCATAGAAGTGACAGATTTTACTTAAATTCAGAAACCTTTACTTCATGAGTTTGTCACCAACTATTGTGCTAAACCATACTGGACAGTGTCTAATTACATGAGTAAAACTTGCTCTCATTGAAAGTTCGTATTTTTTTTTTGTCTTACAAATTAATGTTTTCACTTCTCTTAATTGCTCAATACCATATGATATAATAGAATGCACCATTTTCTTTTGTAATTTTTAAAGCAATTTTGTATTTTATTTTAATTTTCTGACGGTTTCGGTTTATTTGCATCTTTTAATGGAAAGCGGCAGATATTTTATATGACAATATCAACCACAATACATTTTAATTTATATGTATATTTAAAATGATTATAATTGTAAATAAATATATTGTAAACTTCTTATATATATAAACAAATAGTTAATAATTAATAAATATATACTTCAATATAACTTTTTTAAAATTATATTATCTACCAGTCCTTAATATAATTACTAATTTTATATCTTGTAGTTTATTTAAATACAAGTATATTATATATACTTTTACATTTTGTAGTTTAATATATATTTTTATAATAATATATTCAATTTCAATGTATTCTTAAATACTGTAACTAATTTTTTTTTAGTGAATAATCAAACAAAAAACTGTAAATAAATCTTGATTACTTTAAGATATTATTACCATGTTTTATCTTGTTAATCTCTGTTAATCTCTCATATATAAAGGACAGACCAAGACAAAAGAGGAAGCTAAAATACAGAAACAAATTGGATTAATCTACCCTCTAAGCGTAATAGATTACTGAGGTATACACAGGAATGTTGTTTTTAAAATAATATAGGTTTATTTACAGTTTGTTTAATTGTTCATTAAAAAAAGGCAAAATTAGTTAATTAACGAGTATATTTATTATATAATTGTAAAAAAAATATGTTTAATTATCAGGTATAAAATTAGTGGTTATATTGAGGACAGTTTAATAATACAATCTTAAGAAACACATATTTAAAGCTACAATTATTCGTTATTATTGATTTGCTTTTTATATATAAAGATTAAGATTTGAAAATTGTGTTGTTGCAATTATAATCATTTTAAATATATATTTAAAAAGTTAAAATCTATTGTAAGTGATATTGATAAATTATGAAATATAATATACAAATATAATTTGAAAATAAAATGTAAAATATTTATAGATTTCTGATGAAGGTTGCATGTCAGCTGAAGAAATAAAATAAAAATTGCTGTAAGAAATGCAAAAAGAAAGTGGTACATTTTATTACATTACATATATATATATATTTGTCTTATGATTGTATAAAAATTTTATAGATTAAAGTCAAGGCAGTTGCTGGGCTGTAGATCTTTAAAGTATAATTAATAACTATGATTTCTTAAGGGGTCAAATAAATGCAAATTCTATTGGTGATTGCAAGGAAATCAAGTCATTCATCACATGATTTAATTTAATAAACTTGTACTACAAATGTTATATAATGAGCATACATAATAGCTCTTAACAACTTTTCCAAATATCCCTAACCCCAGACTAGTTTCCAACTATTGGCTGTTGTCAGTAAGATGCTAGGATATTCAATCATTAGATCTAAGGTCTGAATATCCTAGCACCTCACTGATGACAGCCAACAGCTAGAAAACAGTCTGGGAAGAGGGGTATTCAGAAAAGCTTGTTAAGAGCTATTAACACTCATTATATAACAAATTATATTGGTAGAAACTTAAAAAAAGATAAGATTGCTTGAGAGTTCATAAGAATTTTGAGTACCAGAATTGAGAAAACTGGAATCAATCTGAGGACTTTATATATATTCCAGAGCCCAACACTCTATCAATGCACTAAATCCACTGTATAAAAAGTAATTTATTGTGTAAGATAAATCAAAGTTAAATTACAATTGTGAAATCTTCATAAATAACTTTTGTAAGAAGGGTCCCAATAAGCCATTGCAAAAATTCATATTTAAAAAATAATAATAGTTTTATACATTTTTATAAAAAAATAAATAAGTAAAAGTAAAATGTGGGTGTGAAGGGTGAGAAGTTGTGATGGTGGCTGGCCCTCTGAGATCTGCAAATGTTTTCTTTATACATATTTAAATGTTTTGTAGAAGGCATCTCTATGTGGTTAATGTCCAGTTTTTTCTTACATTCCCTAATGGATAAATGTTCATGTTTATGTACTCAGAGTGTGTGACTGATATGAGTATTCACTATATCTTTACAAACATTCTTCAATAGATAATCCAAATAGAGTTAAAACTCCGAATTTTAAAATGTAATTTGTTTTAAAAACATTTAAAAATATAAATAGAGAATAGCAATTTAATTAAAATGGCACTCAATGCCATTTATTCGCGTATCCAAAAAAAAAAAAACAGTTTTCGTTAAAATAATTCATGCTAAACAAATAATCACATTACTTTCAATATCATCTGCGTTCTGAGCAATAATACACTCCATCTTAGAGTAAATAGAATGTTGGAATCTCAGGTCCTAATCTTGATTATCTCAGGTTCTAATGTTGATTAATATAGAAAAGGAAAGGTAGCTGCATGATAAAATATAATAGTCTGAAATTATTATTTGGAATTCATTAATTATTTAAAATTAGAATAGATGAATCAGGATAAAATAAAAAGAGTGGATTATTCTAATGCAATTTTTGTTGCTAATGTATATATATGATAAAAGTTTTTTTTTTTTTTATATGTTTTACTTCTGAGTTATTTTTATAAGCATTAATAATCAATGAATATCAAATGTTAATATTAATTGATTTATTTTTGATTAGCCTCCTCAGCACTGCTTTTGCACTATAATTAAATATCAGCTTCATTCTATTTATAAAAGGCTTGCTATTCAAACTAATGACTTGAAATATTCAAACACTTTTAAAATTTTTAATCCAATCCAATATGATTGTCTATCTATACATTTGGCATTAGGTCAGCATCTGTATATTTTAGTGACATCAGTTATAAGCTAATTGCAACCATTTTGATCTTTTGGCAGAATAATAGTATATATCAAAACAGAATGACTTCCCTTGTTTATATTTTATTTATTTATATTTAGTTTTCTCTTGAAAGCAGTAATCTATTTTGTCATTTTATTTTCCAGTCCATCTCTTTCATTTCCAAAGTCTTCTCTATATTCCTATATATACTAACATTTTAACAAAAATTTTAAAGATTATGAAAAAATATATATTTTCATATATTAAATTTACAAATCGTTTTGTTGAAAATACTTATTAAAACATAATTAAAATATTTAAAATTATACAAAGCCAAAAAGTAAGTAGTAAGAATGGTAAATAGCTCCTCATTTGGGACAGGACAGGTGTTAAGGATGGCATTTAAAAGTATTTCAAATCTTTAATTTACATCTGGTTTTTTATGTTATTTATCAGTGAGGAGTTAAAAATATTTTCCTAGCTTAGAGTTCTGGAAGACATTAACTAATGAAATATTTTGGGATATGTCATTCTGCTTTAAACATATATAGTTTGAGTTTATTAAGTATGAGTGTATATACTATATATGTGTGTAAGTAATATATTTGTCTGCAGAAACAATCCCGAGTATGTACATGTAAACATACTCTCATCCATCAGGTATGTGTGAACTGCAACTTTTTCAGCATATATATATATTTGCATGTTATAATAGACACTCACACATATATAAATGGAGTTGTCCTGAAGGTTTTTGGATGATGGTGTTTTAGTTGTATTTATATGTTAGACTATTTCCAACATCTAATATGAGTATTGAATGTCTTAAGAAAAAATTAACTATTTAAATATTTCAAATACATTCAACTGTTAGTATATGCACAATGTTTCGAGAGGTAATATTCTTCCCTCTTCTTCAAGTGTTGCTGGACTGACCAGTGACAGTATTAGCATAGGAATCGACCTGGACCCTTAGATTCTTGAGTACTGAATTTTAAGGTAACACTCTGTAACGGAATATATGCCGTTACATTATTTTAGAATGAAAATAAAAAGATCGTAAATAAAAATTGATTTATTAAAAAGAAAAAAACTTAAAAACTGAAAATTAAAAGTTGTTTAATATATATAGATCGCATGATGGACAACTTTAAAAACTTTTAAAAAATAAAAATATTTGAAAGTAATTTTTTTGTAAAAAAGTAAAGATATAAAGATTTGATATTTTTGAAAATAGAAATAATGTTGATTTCTATAATCTTAGAAAATGGAAATGATTGTCTTATTAATTAAATGATTGTTCAAAATCAAACTGGCCCTTGAGGCATTTAAAATAAATTAAAGGGTCAGATAAGAGAGTACAAAGAAATTAAATGACCAATGCAAACACCAGAAATGTCAGCACGGACTGTAATTGAAACACCAGAGGATTAGTGACATCTTGCCGTTTGAATCTCAAGATCTAATGATAAGAGACTAATAAAAATATAAAAGCCAAATTATTATTATAATTGTTATCTTAGAGCTGACTATGAATAGATCGTTATAACTAGCTATATTGCAGATTTTCACGATGTGGAAGTCTGCAATAAATTTAATTTTCCGGACAACCAGTTGAGGCCTCTGGATGACAGTTCCTGACCAAATGCATGGCAAGTCGCAGTTTCATTTCAAAGGACAAAATCTACGAAAGTGATCACGAAGATGGACTTCTCCATCTATTAAATCCGTAAAGTATGAACTATTGTGTCTATCTAATAAGAACTTTCTTAAAATTGCAAGTAATTAATAACTGAAAATAAGAACTCTTATCTGACTTAAAGAATGCAAATTCAATTATTGATATTTTTTTATGTAGATGTTTAAGCAATCATTTCCATTTCATTTTTTTTTGTGTGTATTATGTTTTAACTAAAATGTATTAAATTTAAAGTTGGGTGTAGATAGCTGCATGGATAAAGACTAATAACTATGTTTAAATTCGTTTATGTTTAATTTAAGGGATTTTAATTTCAGGCTATTTGTTTCGTGGATGTGTCAGTGCTAGTGGAGAGATATATAGACGTTTATATTAATGTAATGTGAAGCGTGTTTAGCATACAAGGCAACGTGAACACCTGAATGCATGACCCCAAAGAGGCAGTCATACCGTTGCAATGGTTGCAGATGTATTTCCTGCACCATTAATCCCTTCTAGCTCTATGGACAGGGATTTATAAGTCGGCAGAAAGACCGCTCTCCCCCCATAAGTAGCACTCTTTAAAAATATATATATATACATGATTCCTTAGTCTGACAGATGCACTTTCCTGTTCTAGACACAGATCATTTCCTTCAAATAATATCACGCTGTCAGATGCACATTCCTGTCTGCGTGGTTTTATGCTAGCATCTTCATATTGCATTGATTGCGACTATATATCTGGAAGCAGGCATTGGGTTGACTACGAACTTTTAGTCTGAGATTGAATGAATGTTTTGATAAGTTTTTAAGTGAAAAAAAAAAAAATCTATGTAGACTATCTATGCTCGACATGCTAAAGTAAAATATAATTTAAATATCCATCTGGGCGATCTATTTAAAATAGTAATTTAAATTTTAAAAAAAAAATATTAATGTTAAAATCTAAAAATAAATTTATTCCTCAATTTTAAATGTGCGTTAATAAAAATCTATTTGTGTGTTAATTACTGGCAGTGGCTTCTTTTATTTTATTGTTCTAAATATTTAATATATACTTTGAGAACAGAAATCTATTGAAACTTATAAATGTTTAAAATCTCTGCTACTCTATGAGCTAGTGACCTTGGGCAAACGGTCAGAATAATATATATATAAGAAAATTTTTTGAATCTTAACTTACATATCTGCCTACTATATAAATTTTTCTAGGTTCAAATGCCTAGATGGTTGCCCGTGTAGTGCGGATACGTTTAAGGCTCTTTTCATTGACCGTTAAAACTCTAACCAACTGAGCAATCCTGACAAAGGCAACTGTGAGTAGAAATTTCATATACTTATATGAGGTTTCTCCTGATTTCTCCATCTTTTTCTAAGAGTAGAATTGATTAGTGGTTTTCATATGTTATATATAGTTACACAGCTGACTTATGAGATTGTTTGTCATTATCATGTGAGCAGCTTCTTTAAATTTTCTTCTTTGTATCTTTTCTTCTCTATCCAAAATTTTTGTATTTTTCCAATTAAACATATTTTCATTGGTACTTACATAGGCTACTACCTTAGACACATCTGTTTTCTCTCTTCTAATCATCAGTTTGTAATTTTTGCAAATGCTTTTCAATAGAACAACTGGCCTCACAAACATATGTTCTTTCACATTCACATGGTATTTCATAAATGCAGTTTTTCTTTTCAGCATTTCAAGTTTAGGCTTTGTAGATGTTAGTAATCCTTGTAGTGTGGTATGGCTCAGGAAAGCTGTTCTGATGTTATACTGATATACAGATTTTCCTTAATTTGCCTGCTATTTTTGGTATGTACAGTATAAATAATTTTTTTTTTTTTATGGTTCTTTTTGTTTGTCTATTTAAGGTTTTTGTAATAACAACTAATGGATAACCAAAGAGTTTATTCTATATAGATCTTTTCTTTTTTCAAATCACTGGTTTCTGAACAAACTTCTTTTGCTCTGTTCCATAGTGATAGTATAACTCCATGTTTTGTGTTTCTGATGTAATTGGATGTATAGGCTGTATTTTTCTATGTGTGGATTTTCGGTAAACTGTAGCTTTGATTTTGCCATGAGGGAGTTTTGTCACAAGAACATCTAAGAATGACCATTTTTGTTTTTGTTTTGATTCTATTGTGAATTTAATTAAAGGCAATATGTTGTTGATGTGTTTCCAGAAATTTTGTAGTAGTGCTCTACCATGTGACTGTACAACAAATGTATCATCTATATAGCGAAGCCAAAGTTTAGGTGGATATGGAGTAGTATTTATGGCTGTGATTTCAAGTTCTTTCATGTAAATATTGCTAATCAAGGGTGACAATTTTGTTGGAAGAATTCTGTGTTAAATAGAAAATTGGTTGTTTTTATGCAGAATATTAATATTCCATTACACTATTAATAGGAAGAGTTGTTCTGGTTTGTAAGCTATTATAAATGGAGTATATTATATATTAGGGAAAAATTCTTTAATCATTCTATTCCACTGCTGCGATCTATTGTAAGCTTGAGTAATCAGTAGATACTGGAATAGTAATAATTATTAAATTAATATCTAGTATCACTCTATTTAAATTTCATATGATAGCAGTGGAATAAATAGAGAAAAGCATTGAATAAACTAATGTTTATGATATTTTTAGGTTTTAAGTATTTCACAACCATTTTTTTTTAATTATAAAACCAAATCTTTTATAGACTTAAGACTAATATTAATCATATCTATATGAACTTCTTACTTTATGGAAGAATTAGCCATTTTATATTGTATTACATTCATAACATACTGAAGATATAATATAATCATTTGATAATACTATTATCAAATTTAGCAGTGAGGAGCTGGAAATATTCATTCGCACATCTAAAATACAATATTTATACATTTTCATATTATAATATATACACTATGAAAATATGTAGTAGTTATCATATCCAGACTCACATACATGTGTGTGCATGTTTCCTTGATTGCAAAGCTAAATTAATGTCTTCAAATATGACATATCTAATCTTTAGTTATCAGTATAAAGATCTTCAGATTTCATCCAAGGAGAAACAGTTTTATATAACACTCATATAAGTATGCTGGTTATCATTTAATAATATTATCCATGTATAAACATATTCATACTGTAAATCCATTCATATTAAAGTTTTAATAATTTTTAATAAGAACTGACAATTTACCTCTTTCATAATGATATAAAATAAACTTTTTAATCTCAGTATTTCATCTTAACATTAAATTTCATTAGGAATGCTTAGAATTAATTAAGAATTGCTTTATTTAGTCAGTTAGTTTCTTGTTTGGCAATTATTAATTTTTACAATAACATTAACTCATTTTTTTGTTGTTATTACTGATGAAAGAATTGCAAGTTTTTTTGTATCATCTGAAGTCATTGTTTCATTTTAGATTACAAGCCATGTTTAACATTTTAAAGTTAAATCAGGTAATACATTTTAATTAAAAACTAATTATCTAAAACTTATAATAATATTGAGGCATGTTTCACTGAAGGCTTCTATTGCAAACAAATTGTTCAAACACTTTTTCTCACTAAATTTAGATTTGCACAATAAAGACAAATATTACTTTGGAAGATACCTTTGCCATCTGTTGTAAAAATTAAGATAGCAATTTAGTTTGTTAAATTGTTTTTGCATATATTAATGAAAATATACTGTATTATTCTTTTGAATTATTTTGTTGCATACAAGAAAAATTTTCAAATAAAAACATTGTAATATCAAAAAAAGAAAATGCTCTGATATACTATCATTGGCTGACACAATGTATGTGTGCAAGATATTGCAAATGTTTCTGAAAAGCAATTAGAATAAAAAATTTCCAAGTAAGAAAGCATAAGTAAAGTGATTTTTATTTACATAAATTTATTTAAGGTGTTACAAGATTGATTTTAATTTTACTGAGATAGAAACAGATTTAAAATGTAGCATCAAAAAAATTAATAATTTTCCAGCAAGGAAATAAAATCTCTGAATATATTATGGCTAAATCAATGATTTGCAAATTTTTACAGCAGAACAGCTGTAGCACAAAAAACCCCATCAGACACAGGGCATTTTTGATTATAACATTTTGGAAAATTCTAATCTGTAGATGATCAGGTCAGATTAGCTTTGAGATCATCACTGAACAATAAGTCCACAAATTTTAAAACAATGCATTTACATCTTACAAAAAAGAAAAAAAAGGAATCAATAAATAGTAATCAATAGATGTTAGTTGAATGCATTAGAACAAAAGATCTAGACACAGTGCTTTCAGATCCAAGGCTCCTCGTCGATGAAACCATAAGCTAGGAACTAGATTGGAGCTATTGGATAAATAGGCACTAGATAGAGATTTTGTTGTATTAACCTTCTGTCATTCATTGACTACTATGTTTTGTACTAATTGACATTATTATATGAAGAAAGTTGCTACTGTGCTTAACAGATTGTGTAAGCATAAAAAATGACTATTATGTGGTGTTATAGTAGTTTATATGTATTTTTATATTTTTGATTTTAACAAATGTAAATATATTAAATTTATTAAATGCAAGAAGTTGACGCATAGTAATAATGTGAAAGGCTTAAATATTCAGCAGATGCGCTTTAAAAATGCTTATGTTACAGCCAATTAGATGTAAGAATGATTGCACGTGGAACTCTTAATTCTAAAACACAAGCCAGAACTATGCACTTTAAAAATGCTTATGTGACAGCCAATCAGATGTAAACAATAACTGCATGTGGAACTCTTAATTCTATAACACAAGCCAGAACTATCTTTGATTTTGTATTATAATTATATTTTAATGGTTGTCTTAGTCAGGAACTTTAGGCTGTTTCGCAGGAATTGATTATTCTAAATACATATATTTCACAATACATATGAATTCTGCTCCCACCCTGCATATGAGGAATTGTTATATGAGGATTTAATGTACTGATCATCATCAATTTATACCTACTGTAATGTCTTTAAAAAGTGTGGTCAACATTTTTTTTAAAAAGTCACCGTTTATCAAGCAGTGGCCATTTTGCAAGTCTATTGATATTATAGAATAATGATGTCATGAAACAATGATAGTTTCATAAAATTAATTTCACCCCCTCCCCAAGTACTATATAAGATTTAATCATTATATACTTCAAAAGAAACTTAGATGATGTTTAATAATAAAGTGCAATTATAATAAATAAAAAAATATGACTTTACCTAATTTTTATTATCTTCATGCTGTAGTCTATAATAGGATTATATAAATTATATCTATAAAACAAAAAATATATAAATTTTAGGTACTGGTAAATTTGCAGCACCCGTCTGCTTGATGGTGCTGCTTTTTGCCAAACGCCATCAAGCAGTCAGGTGCCACAAATGTACCAGTACCAAATTTTATTTAATATATATTTAAAAATAAACTTATAGTTTATGTAGAAATTAAAAAATGCATTAGAAATAAATAAACATATGTACATTACTTAAAATATCATTTTTAAAATTAATTTTTATTTATAATTGCATCTCAATGGAAATTCTTATTTCTCCCCAAGCTAAATGCCTATCATTGTAAATGTAAAAATTGGCATCAAAAATAATGATAATGTAATATGAAGTGCATCAAAGACAAATTCAAAAATTTATATTGTGCTATGTTTTTTTTTTTTTTTACATGCTTCCTTTTAATTTAGTGAATTGTAATTCAATTGAATATTAATCTGGCATACTAAATTTAAAATTGTGACTGTAAAATATAAAACTACTGTTTTTTTAAAAAAATTACATTAATGAAATGTACATACTATACATTATATGATTATTAAAAAATCACATGCCCATCTTTTCTTGTGCTTATAATGCTTATACAAGTTGTTAAAATAGTAGCAAAATTTTCCACATAATATTGCCACCTATGGAGTAATCAAGAGATGCTAGAAGGTGCACTGCACCCAGATCAACTGCTTCTTATTGATGACAACCATAAGCTAGAAACTATTAGATGAAAAGGTTCTGGTTAGGGACTAAAATGCACTACTTTCTAGCATTTATTTGTTATTACAGTTTACATTAGGTGGCACTATGTGTGTGAAAAAAATGCTACTGTTTTATGCATGATATGCATACAAAATTTAAGAGGTTTTTTTTTATTAATAATATATTTAATAAAATATTTATAACTAATTATCACTTTTTCCAATTTTAAGATCCATTTTTTAATCAAATTTTTATCTTTTATTATATAATTTGAATATGTCATAATGAGATATTTTTTTTGCATAGGAAAACATTATGATTGTTTTCACAAGATATTTGGTGGTAACCAATTGAACTTAATTGATCAAATTAAAGTTATAATGTTATTCAATTAAATTTTCTTTTGTAAACATTGTACATTGTTTAATACTAGATATTTTATTAGTCCAAGAATTTCATATTAAACACATTCATATTGCTTTTGCATTTGTTTTGATAGGAATGTAAAAATCTTTTTTATATAATGTTTTAGTGTTGAAAATTATCCTAATAATGATGTTGAGTCTTTACATACTTTTATCTTTTATCATTTTTTATCTTTCATTATCTCAAAATCATCTAACAATTATTTAATACATTTCTCTTCTTTTTTTTTTTTTTGATTTATCATAATATCTAGAATCTATTTCAAAACTTTTCATTTTAAAATTACAACCAATATATTTTTGTATATTTTTCTCTCATTTAAACCTCACCATTATTTCAAATTAAATTTTTTATTATTAATATTTTTTTTTACATCCCCATTTTAGAAATCTATAATATTATGTTTCTGTACCATGTAATGTTTTTGAAATCCTGTTACCTTCATTTCAATTGCATATTTTCATCTATTCTTTTGTTTCTGGAATGGCTCTATATCAATAACCATATTTCCCCCTTCTGTTATTGTATCATGTTGCTTATTGACAATCATCATGTTAATGCAACATTTTGTTACAGATAGCTTTTAAAAATAAAAGTTGAAAACTTGAAACCACTGTTGCTAAATAAATAAATATTTGTATGATTTATTGGTTTAAAGTTCATTAAAAATTTGTAAAATGAAATATCAGAGCTGGAGTCGCAATTCAAAAATGTTAAGCTCCAAAGTCTAACAGTCTACCATTGCATCAAACCTTACAAGATACCAGTATTGTTGACAATAATCTTCATTGTGTGTATATATATAAATGCACTTCCCTATGAGTTTTGGTTCATTGAAAGACATGTTGGTGCATCTGTTTCTTCCATTACTTTGTTTTTTTATATTTTATTCTGTTATTGTTTATCACTGTTATATCATAGTACTATATTTATTTTGTTAAATAAAACAAGAATAAGAAAATGATACTTGAAATTGTGCCAATCTTTTCCCAGACTCATGAAAAAGCTACATTATATCACCTTTTTTTATATATATTCTGCTATGGGATCCACATGATGACAATGACAGAATTGTCCTATGTTAGGAAGATTATACTTTGAGTTAAGACATAACGTTTGTGCAAAATAAAATACATAATGTCTTAAATTTTTTAAAATTTGATCAACAACTGAGATTGAAACTCAGACTGGTTTCATGCTATTGATAATCCTCAATGAGGCACTAGGATATTTCAGACACTAGATGTTTGTTTTTATCAATAATTTAATTTTAAACTATTAGTTTTTATTGGTGTTAAAGAGTTTATAAAAAATCTCATATATTATACATTTGAATGAATAAATTTCTTGCGCATGTAAATATGTATATATTTGTATGCATTTTTATTTTTGCACATATAGACATATACACACATTTGTGTGAGTACATAATATGCATTTTTTTGTTATATTAATATAGTATTTTTTTTTTTAGATGAAGATGGTGCTTATGCTCGTCAGATGGCGCCAGGAGAGGAGTTGGCCTTGGCAGAAGTTAATAAGAGATCCAGTTTTATTAGCGGTAAAGTATTGAAATACAGATTCAAATATATATATATGGTAGCCCTTTTTATTAAAATAAAACATGTTATTTTAATAGCTTTTTAAGCACCCATATAATTAAATATTAGATGAAGAAAAAAATCATAAACATGTATATTCTAAAATAAAACAAATTACATATTTGCTTCTGCAACTTTAATTATGTTCTTTTATTAAGATGTTTCTAACAATTTTGAATGTCCAGCAGTCTTCTTCAGAGTTCTTTTTTATATGTTTACTCATTAAAAGAAGAGAACTAATGAGAGACTAACGAATACTGCTGTAAAGTCAAAACTGCCAGAAATATATTAATAAAAAAAGCATTGATGAAAGAGCAAAACAAAATGTAAAATTTGTTGTTTTAAATACCCCCCCCCCCCCAAAAAAAAAAGTCTGAAAACCTGTTATGTTTTAATGAATCCTAATATTGGTATGATGCAATAAATTAGTTTTGGAAATTTCTGCTTGATCACAGCACTCATTAAGTTTATGAATCAGTAAACCTGTTTTCCTAATAGAATATATGTATATACTAATTAAGTATTATATAAAATAATAAAATACACTGAATGTATGTATATTGGTTTCTCCACTCAGAATAATAAGGTATTGTTGTCTATGGTAATTTGCCATTGCATGTTAATATAACTCATACTTTAAACTAATAGCAGCAAATATCATATGACTAATTGCTTATATACTTAACATATGTTTTTAAGGAAAATTCTTTTCATTTATTAACTACAGAGATATCTACTGCAAGACTGGATAATTAATGGACATTAAATTTTTTCTGATTCATGAAATGTTCCTGAAAATATACTTAAAAGCTAAATTTTAAATTCTAACAAGTTCTTTACTTCATTAATATGCATGGAATACACCACATGGAATATACTTAAATAATTTAGATATATCAAAATAAATATCACTCAATCCTGTAACTAAATAAGTTTTATTTTAGTCAATAATGGCATGTGTAATTTCTGCAGCATGTAGAGAAATTACAATAAAGTTTTTATATTCCTGCATCAAAAATTCAAATGAATAAAATACTGAATAAATTATTCCAATTAAAATAAAAAAACATCTTAATGGTCTATTGATATGAAAAGTTTGCATTCTAATACCAAAGGATGGAAACTAGAAGAGCTTGCAGCCTAGCATACAATCTTTAGCAAAAAGTTTATGCAGATATAACAAAAAGAAACTGTGAAATAGAAATGTAAATTCAAGAGTGATCTGAAAACAAAAGATTGTTTATGCTGAATAAGAAAAACTGGATCAACTATCTCATATTGTAATACATTAAAGATCAGCCTTTTCAAGTTATTGTGCATGCGCTTTTTTATGAGTGTTAAGTTCTTCACACTTTAGAAGGAACTTTGTGTGAGATTAGAAAAATTAAAACAAATCACTATATTATATTAGAAGCAGGATTAGACTGGAAAAGTATATACACCAAATAATGCATTATTTCATTTTCTTAATTTATTTTCAACATCAACTTTAGGAGCAGTAATTTATTCTATTCACTCCAGAGCTAACTATTGTAAAATTGAGGTATCGGTGAACACTAGATGCTATATATTCTTCAGTAAAGAATAGTCACAAAATAAAGATTTGAATATATGAGGTACCCAAAAATAGCCAGAATCATTCTCTGGAGAGTGAGTACATTGTAGTACATGTTTCTGCTGCTAGATATGTCTTGTGAAAACCACTCTGCATCAGCAGCCAACCATTTTCATCAAGAGAAGTCCTGATGCATGTAGTAAACATTTTTGTTAAGTAATGGTTGAAAAGTTGGAACAACTTGAAATTCTGTTTTCTGCTAAGGGAAACAGTTATAATACATGAAACCGCTTACAAATAGCTCTGGGAAAAGCATAAGTTTATGAGTGGTTTAATGAGAGTGGCAAATTCCATCACATTCCAAAAAAGTGTGGCAAATGAAGTTCATTGCCAAGATGATGTGGATTTTGTTTTTTAAATGCAAATACTGCTGTTCACTCAAAATTTGTTTAAGACAATCAGACTATTTACCTATAAGTTCTGAAAAGTTTGTGTGATGAAATGAAATGAAAACATCTCTATTTATGGCTAAATGAGAAGTACAAGCTTTACCATGATAATGCACCAACAAACAAAATTTTTAGGGTGATGCAGCTTTTAATTAAAAACAGCATGACCCAACTTATTCATCAACTATATTCACCTGATCTCACTCCTTGCAACTTTTTTTTATTCACCTGAATGAAAAAATGCCTTAAAAGAAAAAGATATGCAGAGTAGGAAGTGGAGAAGAAAAAATGACAGCATTAAAAGGCATCACTCTGTGCAAGAGTTTCAGGACTACTTTGAAAAGTGAAAAACCCCTTTAGACCAGTGTACTGCATTAAGTGGACAGTACTTTGAAGGAGATTCACTTATGTTTGAGCATGATAATGGCAAGTAAAAACATAGTAGGTTAGTCTATTTTTAAAAAAAGCAAAAAAACTTACCTTAATTAAGAATTGTCTGGCTTTTTGATGTGAATTCTGAAAGTTAATGAAAAATACTATCTAGATCCACCCAGGTGTGCTATTCAACAGTTAGTACTAGTTATATATTAATATTAGCTTTTTGCATGTATTACATTTTTCATTTACATGAAGATTAAATATTAAAAAAATTATGCTTAAAGTCAGAGAAAGGAGACTAATCAGTAAAACACACTTAACCAATCTTCATGGAGATGATTCAAGACTCATCAACTATACAATTGTCAGGTAATGAGAGTGTTATCAGTTGTTGTTTTTTTTACTCTCTAGAATAGTTACATATACAATTACTAACCAGAAATTGAATGCTTAGTTGCATTGCCTATAGATTAGAGATTTGGAAGAAGAAAAATAGGCCTGCTAGAAAATTCTTAACTATAATAAATTTCAAAGTTTTTACAGATTTTAGGTATCTTAAATATATATGCCTATATTATATTAAAAATAATATATAGTAATAATATAGTTTATTGCTTAGGATTTATTGATCAAAGAACTTCGACATATTAAGTGCATCTCTTAGCACCACTAAAATAATCTACTTAGTACATACATATATGTGTATATTGAATATTGACCTTCATTTAGTAAAGAATTATTAATGTTAAAAATCAATTAACCTTTGTCATATTGCATTAAGTGATGTTTTAAACATTGAGTAATGAATCTGTAATGTTGTTAGCGCAAATATTTCTACAAATAATTAACAAGCAGTTGATTTTGTTTTATTTTTTTCAGAGGAAAAGCGAGGGATTGCTATTGTCGACCTAATCAAAAAGGAAGGGTGTCCTTTAGGATTAACAATTACAGGTAACTACGTCTTATTTGAACTTATTTTTATACGAATTTAGAAATGATTTTCTAATATGAAAATATTTAAAGTATTTACGATATATAGATGTGTGTGTGTGTAAAAAATTGCTTGATTTTCAAGGTTTAATTTAGTTTGTAGAAACATCATAACAATGAAATCTACAGATAAAATTTTTATCACTCTACACAATTTATCAATAATACGATTTACAGCATGAAATCTATGCTTGTATTCTAAAGTTAGATTGTTTTGAGGATGGCACATAATAACATAAATTATTAGAATATTAAGATAATATTTGATGAATTGCTTTCAATGCTTAATATGTGAATGAAGTTTTACAATTCTAATTATTAATATTGATAACTACTTAACAAGACTGTGGGATTATAATCTCTGTGTGATGTTCAAATACATTAACTTGTATATTAGATGTTGTTTACTCTGTATGCATATCTTTTTAATTTGGGTATTGTAAGATAGAGATTTTAATAAAAAGATGGATAAATTTTAAAACTTCTAATCATAATTAGGGATTGCTAAATATAATTTCATAAGGGTGATATGTTTTGATATTTTTTTTTTTTTATAAGGAATGGGAATTTCACAAGAAATAATGGGGTAGATCAAAACAGTTTTAACCATCTCATGCTTTATTATAGATGCATGTACTTTGAGCATATAATTGAAGATCATTTGAATTTTATTCTACCAGTTTAGACTTCAATTGGTACAGTCATGAAATAGTTACTGGAGCACACGAATTGTGCAAAAATGCACATGTGCTGTACTCAGTTTCATGGCTTTACTAAAATACAAAATGTCAAAGATATTTGTATTAGCAAGTTCTCATTAATTGCAGGAACTTAATAACACTTTGTCACATTTTTTATGATCTGGCTGTTGTGCATGATCTGTTAATTGCTACAAATCTCTAACAATGGAATAACAACTCTTGGATGGCTCATGCACAAATTTTAGTTAATTGCAGTCATGGTGATGAACTTTTGATACTTTAATGCTTTTGGAGAGCTCATACACAAGTCTTTGTTAGTTGCAGACATAGTATAATGTATCTACGATGTATAAAAATCATTTAAATCATAACTTTACAACTTTATCACTTATATATTCATTGATAGCTTGTTCTAGATATTGTAACTAATTCCAAATAATGTGTGATCCCTAATCACCTTCATATACATGCATCATGCATAGATAAAACAATCAAAAATCTAAAGTCAAATTCATCGGAAATACATTTTTATGAAATTGTAATTTCATAAAACAAAAATACATGTGATTTTTTACACCAAGACATTAGTAAGTGCAAACACTTCTAGATGTTTGTTTGCTACATAGATCTTTAATTGCGTAACTTTTCATCTTCATTATTTCAACCATTACTGAACTATTGCTAGATGAAAAAGTCTTTCAGTTTAATCCAATTTTTTATCTCCACAACATACCAACAAACTTTTTTATTTAATCCATCTACCTTATATGTAATGAAAAAGTCTTTCAGTTTAATCCAATTTTTTATCTCCACAACATACCAACAAACTTTTTATTTAATCCATCTACCTTATATGTAATCTCTTTCAAGGTTTTTTAAATCTCTTGGGATCCAATTCAAGTTTCATCTACTCATATATTATCATATCTTTGTGCAATCTATCCTGCTCGATCCATTTTAGCTTTTTTAATTTCTTCAATGATGTCAGTGATACCTATAGTTCTCTTACCCATGTATTTTGGAGTTCAAACTTTTTTGTTATTCAATTCATGCGTCTGTCTATATTTCATTGAGTGGTGTGAAGTCTCTGAATTGCTCTTGTGTTAAGTGTTTAAGTCTCAGATTTATAAGTAAAATCTGCTAAAACACAACTATTAAAAACTTTTTTTTTCAAACACATAGGCATAATTCATTTTAATATTAAGTTATTTCTATCAAAAGTACTTCATCCAAGTTTAATTCTATGATTAATTTTATCCATTATGTTTTCTATATTAATAATCTGTCCAAAGAATTTGTAGTTATTAATTTCTTTTAATTTATAATTAGCAATCTTTATTTTTGTCTTCTGAGAAAATCAATTAAATATTAGTTTAATTTTTTAATATTTGTCTTTAATCTTAATTTTTTAATTTCACCTGATAACTTTTACATTTCCTGAAGTTCTGAAACATTATTTGCAAAAAAAGATCAAATTTTCACAATTTAGATGACTTATATGATCTCAGTTTACTTTTATTACCTTTCCATTTTGATTTACAAAATATTTCTTTTAAAACTGGTATAAAAGTTGTGTAGAGATATAGAGTCCCACTCTGTTTTGCACCCATCTCAATGTTAATCTTCTTAATATTATCACAATCTAATTAATGCAGTTGCATTTTAATAGATATTTTTCAGAATATGACAATATCCAGGGTTTATATGTTGATGATTCAATGTTTTAATCACATTAGAAATGTTTATAGAATCAAGTACTTTTTCATAATCTATAAATTCAATTCATATTCATTAGTCTTTTCAATAACTGCTTTCATTGTGCTGAAATCACTTCTAAATTTTGTTTGTGCTCTTGATTGGTTAGAATTTAAAGTTCACTGTAGATCAGTAGTAATTATGTTAGTAAAGATTTTATATAGAACTGTTGGAAGATGGATAGGACTGTATTTGTAATACCTTTTTATAACCTTTCTTAAATATCAATTCTGCATTTTTCCAATCATCAGATACATCTTTATTATTTATATACAGTATATGTATATATCTTTGCCAATATATTTTTTTATTTTTTCATCTACTTCTTTTAGGCTATTAGGATTCCATCACTTTTTAAAACTTTTTCCTTCTTTATAGATTTAATTGCATGTCTCACTACTTCATTTAAAAGCTGAGCAGTTCAGAAGAAATAATAACTGTACAATATATTTTCTTTTGTTGTTCTTTATTATTATATAACTTTTTATAGAACTCTTTTCCCATTTTAGATATCATCTTTCTTTTTAGTGGTAGTTCCATCCTTTTTTTTTTTTTTTTAATAGCAGAAATAACATTCCTTCCAATACCAGGATGTTATTTTACACTTTTGAGACTTCTATTCTTTTTTATAGCTTCCTTATTAAAATATTATTTCATCCTCTTGAGACTTTTAACTTTTTTTTTTAAGTGTCATAGCATCGGCTGGGACGCGAACCCGCAACCCGGGCAACCGCCTGCAAGGCCGTCGCGCTGACCTCTCGACCACCAATGCAAGACAAGAGACTTTTAACTTTGGTGCAGTTTCTTTGATAAAAATCTAAAATATTATTTCATCCTTTTGGGATTTATTCTTTGAGCAATTTTTTTTAACTTATAAAAAAAGTATATTTGGCAAACATTTCATCAATTGAGATAATCTTTATTTAGAATAGAAGTAGTTAATATATATATGCACACATACATTCTCGTATGTTATTTTGATATAACTATATTTAAATCAGATGTACTGAAATTTAACCATATTTTAAATGAAAAGATTATTTAACATCTAAAAACATATTTAAATTTTGCAGAATGAAATATTTTACCAACAATAATTGAAATCTGGAAAATATTTGCATCAGAAAAAATTCATATATTTATTCCGGAATAATTTATGTTTAAGAGTTGTATTATTATAAACTTATTATATAAAGGCAAGCAAACATAATGTCTTGTAAATTTCAATGGTAGCACTATTATTATGCAAGCTACATATTTCCATAATCTTCTTATTAAAGAGGACATTATTTAAATGTGTTGCTAAATAACCTTTATTCTGAAACATATATTAAAGCCTTTAGCAACATATGATTAAATAATTTTAGATATAAGATCTTATATGTTAATTTTATCATGAAATTATAAAATAAACAGCAAAATAAAATATGATTGAAGAGCAAATTATTTATATTTTTAGCAAAACATAAAAGTTATTCACATTTTCTTGGATATAGGAGCAGTTGATTTCATTAACAGGAATGGAAAATGTAAATGAAATTAAATAGATTATGCATTATCATACTTTTATAGAATCAAATATATCCGAGTTGGGGGGTATCTCTAAATTTGGATTTTCAATTAAAGTTTTCTATTTCAACATCTTTTCTAAAAAATAAATGAATAATAGATTACTTTTTATAATATTTAGTTGATTTGAAAATAGCTATCATTAAAACTTACGACTTGTATCTGAAAGTTCACACTCTTAGACATATATTTTCAGATTTTATTTGATTTTCTTAAGGATTCAATGTAAGTTTAAACTTAGATTGGAGCTGTTATCCCCACATTATCTAGCTAGGTCAAATTATTTTAAATTTATCTTTTTTGCATAACTTTTGACATGTCATACTGATGAGAAATGTTGAAAAAAAAAAAAAACTAAAACAATAAACTACTTTCTCTTCTTATACATTTTGCTGGCAAGTTGCAAACTTAATTAAGAAAAATTCTGTATCATAGTGACTTCCTAAAATTTTTCATTTACTCCAATGGAATACGATAAAAGAAAATCCATTAATAAATTTTAATTTATTATCTCCATCAATTAAAGTAATCAACAATTTTATATTACCCAGAATCTGTTTAAGACTTCATTCTTTTGCAACCTGGACATAAATATCCATTGTGATTCTTTTTGTTTGTTTGGCTATTTTTGAACAATAGCTCTTTATTTGTTATAACTAATATGAAATTTAAAATGCCTTTAAAAAAATTTTTAAGCCATAAAATTTTGTTATATATCATTATCCGTTAGTGACGATCCTTATGCAAGGACGGTCATGGTGATTATCACCAATTTGTAATACTATTTTCATTTACAGTTGATTATTTGTTACAATGATTTTTTTTAAAAAATTTTCAAAACTTTTGTATTAAAAACAACTGCCATTTTTTCAAAATGATGGCAATTTGTCAAATTGACGATGCCAAAGGATAGTGATTTCATTAAAACTGCATTGTCTGAAGATAAAATAGTGACATTTCATGCAGAAAATGTACAGAGTTTATTCATTACATACAATATATTTTGTTTATAAAATTAAAGTACAATTATTGTAATTTTCTCATTTTTATCCAATGTCCTTGGAAAAATCAATGAGCTCATTAATGACATCATCGTTAATGACCATAAAAGCAAAAAGCAGCATAATTTTGGTGCTTATAATTTTTTAATAACTATATGCCAGGATTTAGTATAAACTAGTAAAATGCCATCTAATTTCATCTCTTGATTTTAGCTTATATATTATTGTTATAGCAGCATGATTTTTCATCATCTCTATGCCACTTACTGTAAGTTTAAGAAAATAATGATTGATGCAAGATGATAGTGCTTATTTAATCCTTACCTGATGCTGTTTTATCCAATATCTCCAGACTATTCAGGCTTATGGCTTTCATCCTTGAGGAGCTTTGGATCTTGAATCAGCACATTTGGATTTTGAGATCTAATGCACTCTCCTTCCAGGACCTATTATTTACTTCTCTGTTTTACTACCAAGCTATCAGCTCAAACTAAAAAAGCATACACTGTTTTCAATCTAAGCCAACTTGCATGCATAGTCATATAGATTTGAAACCAGTTCAATTTCTATATATTTATGACAATCTTAGTTGGGATATTAGATAGGAAGCACAAGATAGGGATTTAATAAGCATTACCATCTTGCAGATATTAAAGCTTACATTAAATGGCATAGAGATGATAAAAATTTATGTTGCTATAACAGTAGTATGTAAACTAAATGCATGTGATGGAATCAGGTGACATTTTATTGGTTTAAAAGCAAAAAGTGACCATTTCATTCAACACAATAAGTAATTGAAAGCATTTGATTATGTACAACAAATAAGCATATTAATTTTAAAATGTAAACATTAGCTTAAATATATTCACTCAATCAATTCTCTGAACTAAAATTCTTATGAATATTATTTTTTATGGCAAAAGATAGGATCATCATAATTGTCAGTTATTTTTAGAAAATATGATTTTGTGCATTATACAATTAACAATTAACTTTATATGATTAAAGCTTACTAAATGTAAGTTTAAAATATCATTATTTGCTCAATTTTAAATCAATAATATTGTAATTTTAAAACATTTTCAAAGTAATAATGACTTTAAAAATAAAAAATAGTCATATATCACATGACTCCACTTCTTTTTTAAGCTTGCAAAATATAAACAAAGAGCAAAAAAAAAAATAAAGATTTAATCATTTACATTATTAAAACTACAGCAGCCAACTGATCATTTTTTTTCTTCTAATTTTTATTTAATTTTGATTATATTTATGTGAAATAAATAAATTTGAAAATTGTTGCTTTAAAAAAAGGTAACAATGCTACAAAAAAAAATATCAATGTTTTATTGGTTAGATGTTACAAAAATAAATAATTTTGATAATAGAACATAAAGTGCACCAATAATAGATTTTAAAATGTGCATTGCCATTGGTTTTTTTCTATATGCTTTATTTTAATTTAATGAATCATGATTTAAAAAATAACATTCTCTGCCTTTGTTAAAAGCTAAATGATAGATAGTTAATGAAAAAATGATATACAAATATATTGTTTATACTGAACAATGTAATTTAGAAGTGATTTGAACTAGACTTTCAAGCTCCTTACAGCTATCATCTCCATCTTATACAATTGATACACATGACTACATATATGTGAAAATATAAATGATCTCCAATATATGTATTTCATGCTGACCCAGCATTCATCAATTGGTCCAGATAATCATCTCTCTCTCACACACACATATAATCAGTTCTCAGTTTGTATTATTATAGCAAATCATACTTTAATGGACAGGCTTCAATCCATTTAACCCTCTAACTCTTCAGCCATCTATATTATTGAAAATCTGTTGGAATGCTCAAAGACCTTGTTGATATCAATATTGTTGTCATATCCATGTTGATTTTGTCAATCTGACTCCCTCATGTATAAGATCTTAATATTTCCATTTAAATGCACAGAAGAGGATCATACATATTGGTTGTATAAGATGGAGTTGATAACTATAAGGAGTTTGAAAGTCTGATTTCAATTCCCTTCTAAATTACATTGTTTAGTGTAAACAATTTACTTTTCTTTAAATATTAAATATTTATCCTGTATTCTGCTGATTCCTTTTCTGTGTATTTAAATGACAATATCAAGAGCCTATATGTGAGGGATCAGAGTGACTTAAAGTTAACATGGTTATGACAATAATATTGGCATCAACAAGAGCTTTGAGCATTCCATCATCAGATTTTCAATGATATGGATTGCTGAAGAGTAAGAGAATTTAAAAAATTGGAGTCTGTCCATTAAAATATGAATATTTGCTATCTTATTGTAAACTGAGTACTGATTATATATATATGCGATGATGATCTGGACCAACTGATGAATGCTGGAACAGCATGAATTAGGTATATTAGAGATCATTTATCTTTTTCGCATGTAAGTGTGATCATGTGTATCAGTTGTATAAGATGGAGTTGATAGCTGTAAGAAACTTTAAAGTCTGAGTTCAAATATATATATATTTAAATTATAGTTATTGAAATATTTTTAAACAGTGCATTTACTTACGTGTCAGTACTTTTTTAAAATTCTTACTGAAATATTTATTTATTAATTAGAGTTCTTTTTTAATTTAAGCTTTATTTTTTTTAATTAGATTTATATACATTTCGAATTTAAGATGATGAATTAATATTTTTCCTTTTGGAACTCATTATAATTGTTTATTTTTATGTAAGATTTTGATTTACAGGGTATTTTGGTGAACTAATTGAACTCAGGTCCGACCAAGGTATACTTGGTAATTTTATTTTTAAAATAGAGATATGGTATTAATGTTCTATAATCAAACAAGTACACTTACATTCATAAATATCTTTTTGGGATAAATTATTCAATTTCAAAACTATTATAAATTTAAAATTTAAATAGATTATTTTAATATTATAATTATAAGCCTTTTAAATTTCATTTATCTTTCTCATTTCATTTCTATACAATTCTTTCATATATAAAAACTATAATTCACTTATTAAAATAGGCAAATCTCTCCATGCATATTGCCACTCAGTGCAAGCCAGAGTAATCAATGGATGCCAGAAGGATTGTGTATAAAATCCCCATCGAGTGCCTACTCATTCAATATCCCCAGACTAGTTTCTGGTTTGTGGCCTTCATCAGTGAGGAGCCTTGGATCTGAGAGCACTACACCTAGATCTTAGGATCTAATGCAACCCTTCAGCAGCCACCTTTTATTTTTATTTGACTACAAAACTATGAGTTAAATTGAAAACACTATAATATTTTCAATCCAGGCTCATTAGCTTATATAGTCATATAGATCTGAACTCAGTTCAGTACTCATACATTTTGGTGTCTTTGGTATAACCATAGCCACCACTATCCTATTAGGCAGGATTGGTTTTAAGCCAATAAATATTACATGATCACCATTTCTTGTGCTTGCTTATAACTGTTATTAAAACAGGCCAAATTCTCCATATGTATTGCCACTCAGTGCAAGCCAGAGTAATCAGTGGATGCCAGGAGGCTTGTGCATAAAATCCCCATCTAGTGCCTACTCATCCAATATTCCCAGTCTAGTTTTTGGCTTGTGGCCTTCATCAGTGAGAAGCCTTGGATCTGAGAGCAATGCACCTAGATCTTAGGATCTAATGCAACCCTTCAGCAGCCATCTTTTATCTCTACTTAACTACAAAACTATGAGTTTTAAATTGAAAACACTATAATATCCAAGGCTCCTCACTGATGAAGGCCACAAGCCAAAAACTAGTCTAGGGATATTGGATGAGTAGGCACTAGATGGGGATTTTATGCACAAGCCTTCTGGCATCCATTGATTATTCTGGCTTTCACTGAGTGGCATTACGTATGGAGAGTTTTGCCTGTTTTAATAACAGTTATAAGTAATCATAAGAAATGGTGATCATGTGATGTTTATTGGCTTAAAACCAATCCTGCTGAATAGAAAAATGGTGGCTATGGTTATTGAAGAACCAAAGACACCAAAATGTATGGGCACTAAACTGAGTTCAGACCTATATGACTATATAAGCGAATGAGCTTGGATTGAAAATATTATACTGTTTTCAATTTAAGACTGACTCGTAGATCCCAAGATCTAAGGTGCAGTGCTCTCAGATCCAAGGCTCCTCACTGATGAGGGCCACTAGTCTGGGGTTATTGGATGAGTAGGCACTAGATGGGGATTTTATGCACAAGCCTTCTGGCATCCTTTGATTACTCTAGCTTGCACTAAATGGCAATATGTATGGAGATTTTTGCCTGTTTTAATAACAGTTATAAGCAAGCATAAGAAATGGTGATCATGTGATGTTTATAATTCACTTATTATTAAAACAATTCAGTAAAAGTACATTATTTATTTACAATTGCTTAACAATGACTAGAATAAGAATGGAATCCTTTTTTTCGCTATTAATGGCTTAATAATAGGGTGGATGTATAGTTATTTATATATTTTTCCAGGTAATATTATGCAGTTGGATTATATATATAGATGAATCTCATTGACCTGGCTATCTCTAGTCATAGATCTCTAATGAAATGTAAACTATGGAATGACCATTTCATATGTAGACATACTAAGATTTATTTTAACTTTGCCAAGTTATGTTTCATTAGCCTGGTTGCAAACTCATTTGGGCTTAAGTCTAACATTAAATGATATTAGTAGTGTTAAATAAGTAATGAAATGTAATGGAATGGCTTAATAATAGGATGGATGTATAGTTATTTATATATTTTTCCAGGTAATATTATGCATTTGGATTATATATGAATCTCATTGACCTGGCTATCTCTAGTCATAGATCTCTAATGAAATGTAAACTATGGAATGACCATTTCATATATAGACATACTAAGATTTATTTTAACTTTGCCAAGTTATGTTTCATTAGCCTGGTTGCAAACTCATTTGGGCTTAAGTCTAACATTAAATGATATTAGTAGTGTTAAATAAGTAATGAAATGAAATGTAATGGAATGGCTTAATAATAGGATGGATGTATAGTTATTTATATATTTTTCCAGGTAATATTATGCAGTTGGATTATATATGAATCTCATTGACCTGGCTATCTCTAGTCATAGATCTCTAATGAAATGTAAACTATGGAATGACCATTTCATATATAGACATACTAAGATTTATTTTAACTTTGCCAAGTTATGTTTCATTAGCCTGGTTGCAAACTCATTTGGGCTTAAGTCTAACATTAAATGATATTAGTAGTGAACTAACATACAGAATGTTAATATTGTCCATAAAAAGATAGTAAACATTAAAAAAACAGCAATTAACAGTCAATAGTTAATCATTTAGCAGAATTATATGATGTTTTTCCACCAATAATAACAAGTTGAACTTTGATTCAGAAATCTCTAACTCTTAAATTTTTTAGTTCTGTTAGTGCACTAAATCGCATAGGATAAAAATATCAATAATGAGTACAAAATTATGTATAGTATCTATAAATTTTAACATGTTATTGTTTTATGGGGTATTGCAAAATTATTCTTCTGGTAACAGTTTTGTAATTATTGTATGTTCTCTGGAAATCAATATAACTGTAACTGTCATTCTTGCATCTTAGAAAAGGTTTTGGATAAATATTTTTAATTTATTGTATCAAAGCTTTTTTTATTATTGTTATAATACTGGATATGTTTCATGTGATTATACTGTTAGCAATGCCATCATTCTATTTGAGAGTTTTGTTTCATGCTGCCATTTAATTTCAGATGGATCAATATAATTGATCACCATTGCAACTTTGAATGAAAAGAGGATATTTTTTAATAATTTGTTGTTTCTAAAAGATCGTAAAATAAAGATATTGTAAAATATTAGTACATAATAAAACAGCAAATTATTAAAAATTATCATCTCATTTAAAATAACTTTTAAATATCACTCATTGATTTTTTGTCTTTGCCCTACTTCTTTCAGAATTAAAACATTTCAATTTACTTAATTCTTTTTTAAATACGGGGTTTGAACCCAGACTTTCAAGCAACCTTCAACTATCCACACTATCTCATACAACTGATACACATGACCACTCACATATAGAAAAGATAAATAATCACCAATATTTGTATTTCGTGCTGAACCAGCACTCATCAGTTGGTCCAGGCTATCATCTCCCACACACACATATATATAATCAGTGCTCAGTTTATATTAAGATAGAAAATCTTTATACATTAATGGACAGGCTTCAATCTACTTCAACCTCCAACTCTTCAGCCATCCATACTATTAAAAATATGATGATAGAATGTCCAAATCCCATGCTGATGCCAATATTGTTGTTATTCCATGCTGATGACATCAAGTCTTTTTATATATTTAATTTTAAATAGTATTTTAATTATTATATTTTTTATTTTTTAACAAGAAAATAAATAATGTATATATATATTGATTAAAGTACCAAGTAATTCTGACCACAGTAGAGAAAAGCAAAAGATCAATTAATATATTTTGTATAAGTATTGCTATTTCATGAACATATGTTGGTTATTTTGGTTATTTATAATCTGCTTATTTTATTTTTTAAGGTAGAAGTTGTAAGCTCTTGATAATGATTATAGTATATAATGCTGTTTATTTTATATGATTAGTAATAAAAAGTTTTTAAAAAGAATTGAAGTGAAGTAAAAAAATGTTAATATATGTAAAAATTCAGAGATATGATGGAAACTTAATAGTTTATGTGTTTTTGAATATTCTATTTGTCACAAAAATAAAATGATTATTAATTTTATACTTTTTTTTTTTACAGCAATAATTAAACCACCTTTTATCACTCATTGTATGTTGTTAGCATAAATATAAGAGATGTGAGGCAGGTTAATTACTGATGCAATATGTGTGTTAAATGTAAGCTAAAAGAGCTGAGTGTTGCAGGGTTAGTTTGCACATTGTTTTTGTTTTGGAAGTTTTATGCAATTGGCTCATTACTAGGATTATTAAAATTATAGGACAAATATATTTGGGTTCAAAATCTTTAGGCATTGAGTTCAAGACTAGAAAAAATAAAATAAGGCTATAATTACTCAAATGGTATAATGGCATAAGAATTGATTGCTGTGACTAATTACAGATCACATTCATGTTAAAGAGTCCTTGACTCATTACTTCGAGCCATTCTGCTTAATTTGTTATTTTTAATGTCTCTTATAGTGATTTTTCTACCTACTGATTTTGCAACAAGACTAAATGTTTGTGATTATGAGCTGAGATTTGTGTCTGGACTAAATGAATCTAAAAAATTTTCACATCATAAACAGGCTTAAGTCCCCCGTCCCCCCAATCAATCTGTTCATATCCAACTTATCTAGTAAATTGATGGTAAAATTAGAAAAATTTGTTTCATATTTATACACATTCTGAGTATTACTTTTGAAAATTGTCAATGTTCTTATTAAAATTAGTATTATATATATAATTTTTACTTTTTACTAAATCTTTTTGCTTATAAAATAAATAGCAGCTTTACAATAAATAAAAGCAAAGGTCAACTTCAGAATTAAAAATTCATGTAATGAATGTAAATAACTTGTTAGAAATTTTTTTCCTTTTATATATATACGTTCTTTGATGTTTTAAATATAAAAAAAATATTTGAATCGGATTTATTGCTTGAGAGTTGAATTAGAATTTTAGAAGTGCTAGCACTGGAATCAAATTTAAGACTCAACATTTCAGTCTGACACTCTACCTCTGCACTAAACAACATAGAGCATTGTTGTCTTTATTTATCAGTAAATGGTAGAAATAATCAAAGTAAAGATGGTAACCAATAAGCATAGTATCTTATTTGGCAGAGAACTAAACTTTTCTAAACTGAATCTCAGCTTAGGAAAGTAAATATATGTAATTTGATAAATTGCATAAAACTTGTGCTACACTTTTTAATTTCATTTCACTCAGCCAAGTTTTATACTGTTTAGTCATGTCTTCACCCTGTTTACTGTTGCTATCTCTACCTATCAATAAATGTGGCACATAAAAAAAAAAGATAATAATTATTTACATAAAAATAAAAGAACTTATGGGGTAACTATAGAATAGATATTGTAATCTAAGGAAGACAATTAACAAAACTGATCACCATATACTGACCACTTTAGGTTATATTAACATGATGGTAAAATCAAATCAGAACTCAATCAGCCTGTATAGCTATATAAATCTGATATCAGGAAGTCAATGTGTATAGCCAGCTTAAAATTTTGAACACTATAAATAGATAATGTAGTGACAAAAGCAATATTTTAATCCATAATGTTAAATAGCAATGTAAAAACCATATGTAATCTTTGAAAGAAGCATAATAAAATCCTTCACATTTAGGATTTCTTCAGTTGATTCATTGCTTTTGGCACTAAAAGAAGATGCTTCTGGTATCAAAACTAAATAGTAGCAGCATGAACATTTATGATGATTGTCTTTATTTGCTCAAATATGCTTTTAAAACATCTTTACTATGCAATTCTTTTTGAATCAGTGTAACTTTGTGTTTTTTAAAAAACTTATAAATCATAATACTTCATATTTTTACCCCCCCCCCCTCAGAGAGTGAGTTTGAAAGCAATAAGAATCATTTGAAAAAAAAAAAAAAAGGTTTTGATTTGAAACAGGGTTAGACAAATTTTTTAACATGAGGAACCATTTTGTTTACTCCCCTACCCCACCCCGTAAAAGAGCTACTATAAAAGAGATGAAAAATAGGTTCATGAACAATATGAATTTCTGAATGACTATGGATATATTTGGATATTTATTTTAGTAATAGAATATAACAGAATCTGTATACATAAAAATAAACAAAAATAAAAAATTACTTTGATTTATTCACAAATTTCTAATATTTACATATTCATTATATACAATAATTATTGTCCTATAATAAGGAGGAAATCAAAAAACAACACTGTAAAGTTGCATTTTTTCTCTCCTAGAGTCATCAAAATATTTATTTAAAAATTAAACAGTAGGAAGTAAAAAATGAGTTTATGTTTATCATGATGAAAAGAACCACAAGATTAAGATCAAATAGCTGCATGTGGTGAGATGCAGTTTGCCAACCCACTGATATAGAATACAAGAAGAGAACAATTTAATTAAGAAAAACAAAATTATCGAGAACAGTTTAGATCAGTAGTAAGAGTAATCAATTCAAGAGGTTAAGGTTTTTATTAAGAAAACTAAAAGAATAAAAACGTATGTGTGGAGAGGGTGGTCTCTGTTTGAATTGGTGTCCTAGAACTAATGATATGACAAATAAATAAATTATTTTTTTATAAATTGTAATAATTAAAGCATAAATTATTATAAATTACTTCAATCTTTAAAATTATTTCATATTTTGATAGGTGGAATTGATAAAGGTTGTCGGCCAAAAATTTCCAATCTTCGACCAGGTAGTCTGGCATACAGGTAAAAAATTAATATTTTTTATGTAAAAAAATATAAAAAACTATTTGATGTATGGAGTTATTAAATAAAAGCAAACATAGTCAAAAATAAATCAGAGATATATTTACATCTTTTATGTTCAAAATTTTGGTATGCAGTAGTTTGAGGAAATGTAATATGGATAAATATACCAAAACTGTTCACACACTCTGTGCATCAGCCTGTATATTATGGGAAAGAATAAAATTCTTAGAAAATTGCTTGGTTTATAAAGTTTTTTCCAAACTGTTGCCAAATCCATGTGTCCAAATCAATTTATAATCACAAAAAAAAAAAAAAAATCACCTTTCAATTGAAATCTTTCTTGTTAAAAAATATTATCAACCGCTGTAGAAAACATCTTAAAACATCAAGAGTGATATAAGCACAATGTATAGAATTTTTAGGATATGTCTCTGGAGATCACTGATAAATGCCAGATACTTGCACTTAATTTATAGGCTAAATATTCTAAGAAAGTATACTTTCTTGCCACTCTACAAGGTGTACACATAGCCCCTCTAAATATTTACAGCTTTGTCAATCTTATGATGCACAACCCAACAGATAATATCAAGATCTTAAACTATGGTCTATAATTTGTCAACAGTACCTGGAAACAAGAACTCATTGCAGATATTGATGAAATCTATTATGACAGCCAGCAAAAAGAGGTTATCATTAGATAAAAAGTGTCCAACATTCTATTTATCATTTTCTACAGACAAGACAAGATGTGTATTAAATGTGTTGACTCCACTAAACAATATCTACAGCATAATAATATAATATGTATTAAAAAGGAAAAAGAAAACTGATTTGGGTTATGAAGATCAACAAATTAAAATTAAAGTTAATTGACTCGTGTAACCTTAAAAAGTCCAAGGATAAGTTTATTTCCATCATGCTGTGCAATTTTTGCAACAAAAGCTTTTTCCAAGTACGAATATTTCAGTATAGACCCCTCAGTTGCAACTTTACCCCGATTATTTGCAAATATTAAGCTACACAAAATGGAATGTCCCATTCACTTAATGATTGGCTTTGGGAGTGCCTACTACTACAAGGCCTCCTAAATGATTGATTTGTGGCTTAGTAATCAATTCAACTTCTACTGATTCAACTTAAGTCTTCATTTGTATCTCAAGTCAAAAGTATACAACTCAATGAACAGTATCGCTTCCCATCATTGGACATTATTGAGCTGTATGGCTCTATTCCATGCAGCCTATCAATTCAAGTCATTAACAAAGCTCTCGGCAAGGTCAATTATAATGTGCATAAAACAGAATTTATTTTCAATGTTTACATTAGATACACTATGCCATTACCACTTCACTTAACAATACCTTTTATAAAATGGATGCCTCCCTATTAGTGGGATTATCTCAAGCCTCATTTTCAACACATATAAAGAAGATATATTACCTCATTACCTCAATTTTGATCCTTCCATCATATATATATATATGCTACTTTGATGATGTGCTTATTTGCACTTCTAATGTACAAATCAACAGTATACAAACTGCTCTCTCACAGACATTATCATTAACGTGAGACCTCTACATTCAATGAGAAACTACCCATCTTAATTATAAAATGTTCATTAAGTCTATCAATGTTCAATTCAAATTATTAATGAAGATCTCAGCAAGGTCAATTATAATGTGCACAAAACAATTTATTCTCGAATGTTTACATTGGATGCACAATACCATTATGGCTTTATTTAACAATGCCTTTACAAAATGGATGAGAACTGGCCTATGGGTCTCTTTTTTAATGGGATTGTCTCAAGCCTCACTCTCAACAAATATAAAGATGTATTACCTCAATATCTTGATTCTGACCCTTCCATCCTATTTACACACTACTTTGGTGATGTGTTTATTTGCACTTCTAATACACAAATCAACAGCATGCAAACCACTCTCTTGCAAACATTTTCTTTAACCTGGACCTGGGAAAATGAGGATTCTTGACCTCTGTTTGATGAGAACTACTACCCATCTGAATTATAAAGTCAAGCCTATCAATGTTTGTGGTGCCATACATCCTGAATCCATCATTCCAAAACCCCACAAGATTACTGGTTTAAAAGTGTTTTTATACCATAATCATATATAAAATAAATAATATAGGTGCTATTGCACCTGACCGCAAAGCTACTTTTTACTTAAAAACAAAATAAAATTATATTACTCTGCAAGCGCTTTCAAGAGACGTGCTCTCATCTTCATAGCTCTGAGTGAAGTAATTATATGCAAAGTTCAAAAATTAATTACTTCATTTCTTTGAGATCGCGAAGCATGTGTTCTTGCGGTTAATGGCATTGCAATTCATCGCAATGAAGCAGGCCTCCTTAACTTTTCTTTTTACTTTCTTTGCAGACCAGATTGACATCTTGTGGTTTACACTGGTGTCCTGTTAGTTTCTGATGAAGTGTAAAAATGGAATAACGTGATGGATCTGACTGAGCTTTGATGTATGCATATAATTACTTCACTCAGAGCTATGAATATGAGAGCAATCTCTTGAAAGCACTTGCAGAATAATATAATTTTATTTTGTTTTTAAGTAAAAAGTAGCTTTGCAGTAAGGTGCAATAGTGCCTATATTATTTTACAAATATATTTTCACACACAAAGTTTTCGATTTAGGTTTGAATTACAACATAACCATATGTATAAATTTGAGTTAGATAAGAAAAATAACATCAACTCTCATCCCTCAGACTTGCACAACATCGGTTACAAAAATAAAATCTTAAATCATTAAAATTTTTTATTTTAAGCTTAAACACCCATCCCAGCAGCTGATAATAAACCGTGGTTTTATTATTATTCATTTCTAGAATTACTCATCGCCATACTAAAATTTGCTCTGCAGCTCATCAAATTGTCTATGTACTCCTCCCTTTCTGAACTAACTTATAAACACAAAAAATATTCTCCCCCCAAACCTGAAATCACAAATCTTATACAAGGTCACATGCCCTCACACCAACGGTCACATTGTATATTATGGTGAATCAAAGGCCAACTTGTCTACCAATTAGGACAACACCAGTACATATACAATCTTGCTCAAACCCAAATGGATATCAAATCAATTTTTTATGAACACCAATCCTCTTCCAGTCATCTCTTCAAACCTACATCTGCCCCCATCATATTCCGAGAGCACAATGATGCCAATCATAAACTGAAAAAAGCTTGGTACATTACAAAAGATAAGAATGCAATTGACAAGAAAGACACCTTTTTTCCTCTTTTCTAAAAAGTGGCCTATTTAAACTAACAATTAGTTGTTCAATTATGCTAATTATCCATTCATGTTTTCTTTAATAAATCCTGAAATCTTCCCCCCGTTAGTTGCCAGGGCTATGACTAATATAACTTAGTCGAAAATGCACTAGGCAAAAATTAAAACTTTATTAAGCATGTATCCCACTTATGTTTTTGCATATATTTATCCACATAACATCTTTTATATGTATATTTATATTAAATTTTTATATATATTCAATATTTTCTAATTGATCACAATATAGAGAAATTAATTGCTACTTAATGCTAAATAAAATAAAACACAAAATTAACATTAACAGTAGTAGCCAAACTATTAAAAACTTAACAAATGAGTATGGTTTAGTTTTTATACATAAGTTTTTTCAAGTATAAACATGTACATATTTTAAATATATATATATGATTACTTCTAAGAGGGACAATTGAAATCTTAAATTGGATTCCAAAAGATTGTAAAAGACCCAGAAAGAGACCACATGTTAGATGGATGGATGAAATAAGAAAGTGTGCAGGGGTGATGTGGAGAAGAGAAGCTAAAGATTGGAGAAGATGATTTGAATTTGGATAGACCTTTATCCTGCAATGGATTGATAATGGTTAATGATGATGACTTCTGTGTGTGTGCACATTTAAATATTATGTTTGTATTATTGATAATAAGATTACACTTATATACTATATATAATAAACAATAGAAATTAAGAGAATTATATCCATATAAACAGAAATAACTTACTTTTTTGATGTTGTCAGGAAATTATCAATTACTAATTGGCAGATCTGAGGCTAAATCTGTTTTATCTATTAAGCTATATAAATAGGTTTTTTGTTTTTATAGTCAAATGAAATAAAAGAAGATGGCAAGAGATATGTTAGTCTTCTGTATTTTTGTATCTATAAAAAATAGCTGACCAAATTTAAATCCTTATAACAACTCAGATTTAAAATAAAAAAAAGATTTTGGGATCCCCATTTAATTTATCTAAACATAGGACAAAATGGCTACTATATAGAATAATAGAGAAAACTTGTTTAGCTTCTGGTCTGTCATTTAGTAATTGATGAATTCCTGGCAATATCAAAAAATGATAAAGAGTTATTACTGTTTACATAGATGCAATCTCTTAACTTCTATTGTTTATTGTATTAAAATTCATGAAAATATTTAATTTAATACATATACTGTGTATAGTTTAATCAAAAATTTATTTATTAATTCTTTATTTTTTTTTGCTTAATTACAAATCTATTAATTAAAAACCAATTATTGTTGTTATATAATGTCTTTCGACTATACACATTTTTTTGATTTCTGTATTATTAATTTTATATTTCACATTTTTTTTAATTTTTAAACAATATCAATGTTTGATTTATATAAAAATAAATTCATTACATAGAATAGGATTCATTAAAACAAATATAATTGGTTCCAGAAGATCATTCATTATATTATCCATTCATTATAATTTACATTGAAATACATGTATTTAGAAGTAATCTGTTCCAGGCTCATCAAAAATAACCATGAAATATGCAATAAAAATTTTTTAATTTAATAAAAATATACGGGTCATTGATTTAGACATTGTATATTTAGAAGTGGCTGCAGAAAGGAGTTTGCTATTAACTGAAAGGAGACCCTTTGATTCCTCTTGGAGGCCTTAAAGGAACCGAGCAGGGCAAATTCCTAATGTCCACTCCATACGTTCTTGTCGTTGCAGCTGTTATTACTATATGTTTATTCATATAGTATACGAACATGGATGGGCTGCTCACCAACACGCATTAGCCAGCGTGGTGAGTTTATTGGCTTTTTACCTCTGAGTTTAAGATCAAGAAACACCATGGTCTTTCTTCTCAGTGCCTGATAAGGCAGAATGAATGTTTGTGTAAATGATAAAGATTTTTCCCAATTATACAATTATGACAGACAAAAATAAAGCATGGCCCTTAATCCCAGGAGGCTGTAAAGTCACCAACCAAGGCAGCGGTTGGTGGCCGAAGGCGGAGGGTGCTAAGAATATCCTGGAGGCGGACCCAGGCTGCCATTTGATGACGACTTTTTATTTAGGTACTTACAACTGCAGATCACTTTCAAGTGAAGGAAGATTGCAAGAATTAGAAGAAGAACTCTCTTATATTAAATGGGATATTATTGGACTTTGTGAAGTTAGAAGAAAAGGTGAAGAGACAATTGATTTAAAAAGTGGACATATGCTCTATTATAAAGGCACAAATATTGGAAATACAAGTGGAGTAGGATTCATTATAAATAAAAAGTGGAACAATAATATTGTGGAGATTGATGGTGTATCAGACAGAGTGGCAAGATTAGTTATACAACTTAATAGCAGATATCAAATGCAGATAATTCAGGTTTATGCCCCAACAAGTTCTCACAGTGATGAAGTAGTAGAAGATTTTTATATGGATGTACAAAAGGCTTTTGATCAGAGTAAACAACATTTTAAAATTGTTATGGGAGATTTTAATGCTAGAATTGGTAAACAAATGAAAGATGAAAGTGTTGTAGGTAATTTTGGTTATGGTAATAGAAATGAGAGAGGACATAGACTTGTGGAGTTTGCAGAGAAGGAAAAACTTTATATTATGAATTCTTTTTTTGAGAAAAATGTTAGAAGGAAATGGACATGGAAGCATCCAAATGAAGGTACAGCAGAATTGGATTATATTTTGACTAACAGGAAATACATATTTCAAGATTGTAATGTTCTTAATAAATTTAACACAGGAAGTGATCATCGATTAGTAAGGGGTAAGATACATGTTAATGTAAAACTAGAGAGACAAAAATTATTAAGAAAAACTATATTTACAGTTGATATTCCTAATCTTCAGAAACATTCTAATGAATTTAAATTAGAACTTACAAATCGGTTTCAAGTATTAGTAGATTTTGAACATGATTCAGATTTGAATGAAATTAATATGAAAATAACTGATACACTTTTAAAAACTGCAACAAAGATAGCTGGTAGAAAAAAGCAGCAATTGACTAATAAAATTTCTACTGAGACTAGAGAACTTATGAAGAAAAGAAGGAATATGAAGATATGCAAGAATGATGCATTAAAAAGAATTGAATATCTCGAATTTTGTAAAATGGTGCGGAAAAGAGTTGAAAATGATATAAGAAAGTATAACTGTGAATTAGCAAGAAAAGCTGTAGAAGAAAATAAAAGTCTTAAGAATGTAAAACAACATTTTGGTATTGGTAGGAAATTTATATCTGCAATAAGGAAAAAAGATGGAATTATTACTAAAAAGAGGGATGACATTATGAAATTGGTAGAAGATTTTTATCGAGAATTATATAGTAATAAAGAACAAGTACCTCCTATATCTATTACATTTTCCGAATTGCCCAGAATTTTAAATGAAGAAGTGAGAAATGCAATTAAATGTATGAAAAAAGGAAAGGCTCCAGGTAATGATGGAATTATAATTGATATATTAAAAGAAGCAGGTGAAGAAACAGAAAAAATATTAGCAAAGTTATATACCAAATGTCTAAATGATAAAGATGGACCGGATGATTGGAAGAATGCAGTAATAATATTAATATTTAAAAAAGGTGATAAAGAAGATATTAGAAATTACAGACCTATCAGCCTTTTATCAGTTTTATATAAAATTTTTACCAAGATAATTACAACTCGTCTACAGAGAACCTTGGATTTTCACCAACCAAGAGAACAAGCTGGATTTAAAAGTGGTTTTAGTACAGTAGATCATATTCAAGTATTGAGAGAAGTTATAGAAAGGACAAATGAATATGAGTTGTCATTGTGTTTTGGATTTGTAGATTATGAAAAGGCATTTGATTCTATAAACATTTCTTCAGTGATTAAAGCATTGGATCATCAAGGTATAGATCCAGGATATTGTCATATTTTAAAGAATATTTATAAAAATGCAACAGCAACAATTAGATTACATAATGATACTGGGAAAGTCAACATTGAGAAAGGTGTAAGACAAGGTGACTCCATATCTCCAAAACTTTTTACAGCAGTGCTGCAAGAAGTATTTTGTGGATTAAAATGGGAAACTAAAGGAGTGAAAGTAAATGGAGATTATTTAAGTCATTTAGATTTCGCAGATGATGTAGTTGTTTTTGCAAATAATGCTTCTGAGCTGCAGGAAATGTTGCAGGAGTTATCAGATGAAAGTAGGAAAGTAGGACTAAAGATAAATGTTAAAAAGACTAAAGTAATGTTTAATCGATTTGCTCAAAATATGAAAATAAAGATTGATTATGATGAATTAGAAGAAGTTAAGAGTTACAAATACCTTGGTCAGATTATTAATACAGATGGAAACATAATAGAGGAAATTAATCATAGAATTAAACTTGGTTGGAGTGCTTTTGGTAGAAATAACTTGATATTAAAAGGAAATATGCCTATGTGTTTGAAAAGAAAGGTTTTTAACAAATGTGTTTTACCAGTTCTTACTTATGGATCTGAGACTTGGACACTTAATAGAAGATCAATACAGAGACTTCAGACCACTCAAAGAAGTATGGAGAGATGTATGTTGGGAGTAACAAGAAGAGATCGAAAACGCAATGTATGGGTAAGAGAACAAACAGGTGTTACTGACCTCATTGAAAAAATTAAAAGATTGAAGTGGAGTTGGGCTGGACATATTGCTAGAAGAGATGATAATAGATGGACAATTGAAATTTTAAACTGGATTCCAAGAGATTGTAAAAGACCTAGAAGGAGACCACATGTAAGATGGATGGATGAAATAAGAAAATGTGTAGGGGTGATGTGGAGAAGAGAAGCTAAAGATCGGAGAAGATGGATTAAACTTGGAGAGACCTTCATCCTGCAGTGGATTGATAATGGTTGATAATGATGATGATGATATTTAGAACTTCTGCTTTCTTGCTTGGAAAATTTTTTTTCTCTCTATATTGAAATTCTTATTTTTGGATTATATTAACAACTAGAGTTGATCTTTTGAAAGCAAAAAAAAAAATTAGGCTAATAAAAATTATTTTATCTCCACTTGGAAATAATTTTTTCTTTGATGCTACTTTCTAATTGATTTTGGGCATCATAATTTAAAACATAAACAAACTTACACTAATAAAAATCATTTTGTTTTCTGCTTACAATTTATTTTTTATTACTACATTCCAACTCTTATTTCTGATTATATTATCAACTAAAGATATGTTTAAAAGTGCAAACAAATATTAATGTGCATCTGGGTCTCCTCAGAAAATGCGCACAAAAGAAATCACACAAAAATAGACTTAACTTACCTTGAAAAATGGGTGATACATACTGTAATTTTCAAAAATCACATAAAAGCAAAGCAATAATGTAAAATTACTTTAAAATTCACATAAAAGAAGGAAATAAAATATGACTAATAAAAAATTTCAAATTTGAAAAAAATTGATACAAGACAAACTTTTTTTATTAACTACAGTATTTAATTTTATTCAAAACAATATATTTTTATGCACATTTTACATTTTTTCATACATGTACAGTATTTTAATCATTATCACTATTTGAAGATATGCAAATTTGTTTGTGAACTAGTAAGACATCAGATTCATCACAAAAGGAAATACAACTAGTGCCAACTTCATTTTTTTTGATTGCTCTTATAGTACACTCACCCAAACTAAAATGTTTTCCAATCACTGATGATCCTCCCAATTTCCCTAAGCAATCTAAAATTGAAATTGTTGTTTCCAAAGAAATTCATTTTCTTGGATGTTTTTCCTCTCCATTAGGGTAAACTAAAAGTTTAAAATAAAAATAAGAACTTAGACTTATGGTAATAAAAAGACACCTACTCACCACTGTTGGGCAAAATTTAATTAAAACTAACAATTAAAAATTAAATTCTTATTTTTGTCTTTAATTTTTTAATTTTCAATTCTGTTTAAAAATCAATTTTCATTGTTTTGCATCACATTAATTTTAGATTACGTTACGTAATTTTTAAATTGTTAATTATAATTAAAAATCAGATTTTAATTTTTAATTGTCAAATTTAATTGTGCCCACCACTGTTACTCACCTTTTAAAAATAAACTTGTGGGCATTAAATGATTAATTGACTACATACTCTTTTTTTAAAAAGCAAAAATAGAATGTGACTTAAAATGCAAAAACAACAACATGCATAGTATAGGCATCTATAACATTTGAACAGATTTACATTATAATCTTGTAAAATTTAATGTATGTATATAAAATTGGGGAAATTATGATTTTAAGTAAATTATGAACTTCTTTATTGCATAAAATCTAAAATGTGACCAGGGTGTACTAATAAAAATCACTTTATTATCACTTTTTTATTTGAAAATTACTGTTTTTTAATGATATTAATCAGCTTTTTAACTCTGCTTTTCAGAATCACTGAAATATCTTTTGTATGCATATTTTATGTCAATCAGTGGCATTCATTCTAAAATTGGCATTTATCAACACTTTTACAATTTGTTCATTTGGAAATGTTTCATGATATTGTTTATCAGCTTTCTAATTTTGATTTTCAGAGTTACGATTAAAATTATTATATATATGCAACAGAATAATTTTTAAAAAAGTATAAAATATTTTTATTATGCAAGTTACAAATAAACAGTTAACTTTAACCTTACAAAATATGACAGAGATATTTTTTTTTGGAACATTTGCTTCATTGTATAAATCTCAAGGTAATGAAAAAAAAAATTCATTGTACAATTTGTTCACAATAAAATCCTTAGTTATGGCAGATATCAATATCTAAACATTATAAAAAAAAAAATATGTATGATAAAAGGATACATTAACAATATTATATTCTAACAAATTACATTTTATAAATTCCTATTCTAATTAATCTTGAAAATTCAAAAATAAGACATAGACATATCACACTTAAAATTAAACAGTGGATATTTTTATTATATATATGTATATAAATTAAACTATGATTGTTTATATTTACATTTACTAAAACTGATATTACATTATTACATTTGATATTTAGATATTGTTAAAAATGAGGTGTTGCCTTTATCCTCAAAATGCTTAATAGTGATTTGAGAAATAGTTTGTGCCATTTGACAAGAGTTTATGCTCTTCATTGTAACATGTAACTAAATGTAAACTTAAATACCATTAAACCTAAAAGATTAGGTAGTATGATTCTATTCTTTTCATTTATTAACAGGTGACAATAGTCTAATGGCAAATAAAATTCTTTCTAACATTCCTTTATAGAAAAAAATCAGTGAAGTATACTTTAAACTCTTAATAATATTGTTTTTTTTTTTATTTGAAATATCTACCTGAGAATAGCTAGATGCCTATTAACCACCATGAATTGGATGGATTTTAGCCTCAGAGCATGGCCATGGTGAATGGTTATACTAATTATTTATGACATAAGGTTCTTCATATACTTATGTAACAATATTTTTATACAATAAAATAGTCAAGGAGAAAATTTTATTAGCCTAATCTTAATGTTCATGGGAAAATTTATATATATATATTTTAGATATTCTTTTTTTTTTTTAGTTAGATATCTATTAATTGACCAGTAATTGGATAGTTATTTGAAATGTTGTGGGCTGATTTCCTGAAGCAAAAAAAAAATGTTGCTTGAAATCTGCAAAAAAAAACATACATTTTTCACTGATGAAGTAAAATGGAAATTGGGAAGTGCAATTTAATATTTTTAATTTTATGTCCATAGATGGTACTTATGACAACTTGAGAGTTGAATAATAAAGCTTTTAGATATATATGACCTTCTATGCACAAAAACATCTGACATTTTCTAAAAAGAAGAATTCTACTTTGGTTGTGTTATATATAATCTATATATAACTTTATCTTTCTTACTGCATTGCCAAATCCATATAATATTAAATCATCTATGCTCTTTATTACTATTTGACAATGTTTTTATTATAACTCATGACATTATGGAAATGGAAATAGAAGTTCTGAAGAAGATTGCTGGTGCAATCTAATCTATCATAGTGGGTTTTATTGTAAAACAGTAATAAAGAACATAGATGATTTAATATTATAACCTATATATAACTAATAAGTGCTTAAGACATAAATATAATAAATATGAAATATGTTTTAGCAACTTTAAGCAAATTTAAACTTTAATATTAATAACTCCTACCTACTGCATGCACTTATATTTCAGTTACATTCTAGCCTCATTGAGTATACTGAAACTCTGAATATTTATCTGTTCACCACATCAGAATAATAGATAAAATATGCTAGAGATCTAAAGATATTTTTAGATCTCCAGCATAACCAATGAGGCCAAAGTTTAGATGAAACATATATAATATGAGATGTAAGTTTATATATTTTAAATTAAATAGATTAATAATATTAAAGTTTAAAATTGAACTAAGAAATATTAAAAATATATTTTCCATATATTTTATATATATATGAGATAAAATAGACCTAAAAGAATGCTTACAAATCATATATATGATCAAATGCCAAACTCAAAGATGTGTATATGTTTATTATAGAGAATTAAGGACAAGCATTTATATGAAAGTAAACTAATATATGTATATCCATATAACACAACTAAAAAGAATCTTATTGTGTCAATCCTGTTTTTAGAGCATGAACGAATGTGTGGTCATATAATGATACTAAGAATGTAAGGGTAGTTTGCAGTGAACAAGTTGATATGAAATCGAAAATAAAAAAGGCTTGATTTATTAGTAATTCAGTCTCAGTGGTGAATAAAAAATCTAACAATGTTCAATTGAATACAATTTGGAGCATGTTTACTTACATTAAAATATATATTATTTCTTGCAGTAGTGATTCAACATATTATTTTTTTAAATGTCTGGCTTTTGAAAAGATGATTTGCATTAAAAATGCATTTAAGGATGTAAGTAATGAGTATTTTTGATCATTTTTCTCTATGCCTGAGGCATATATATTAATGCATAAAATGATTATAATTATGGAATTTAATTTATATTGCACTATTATATTTATATATAAATATGCATATTTATTAATTTTTTATAATCTTTTTATTTATAAACTATTGATAAGATTTGAAATACAGGCAATACTGTCCTATATATGAGGAGTCAGAATGACTTGAGATCAACATAGGCATAACAATAATATTGGCATCAGCATGGGATTTGGGTATTCTATCATCAGATTTTCAATGATATGGGTGGCTGAAGATTTGGAGTAGATTGAAGCCTGGTCCATTAAAGTATAAAGATTTGCTATCTTAATATAAACTGAGCACTGATTATATATATGGGAGATGATAATCTGGACCAACTGATGAGTGCTGGTTCAGCACGAAATATGTATATTGGTGATTATTTATCTTTTCTACATGTGTGTGGTAATGTGTATTAATAGTATGAGATTTGGAGTTGCTTGAAAGTCTGAGTTCAAATCCCTATATTTAAACTATTGATAAGTGGAAAATGAGAAATTAATTTAAGAATTGGCTTGATACTTGACAGCTGTTTAGGCTTAAAATGCTCAATAGAATTATGTGCATATCTAATATAATTTTATTGTTAATATATTCAAACATATATACTGCTTGTACTATATGGCTAACAAAAACATTATTTCTATTATCAGCTTTTGATTAATAGTAATATGACAACATAGTATCATTTTCAACTATTATCAATCCACTGCAGGATAAAGATCTTTTCAAGTTTCTTGGCTCTAGCCTTTCTTCTCCACAACATCTCAACATACTTCCTCATTTTATTCATCTATCTCATGTATAGTCTCTTTCTAGGTTTTTTTATAATCTCTTGGAATGCAGTGTAAGTCATCTTTTCTAACAATATGTCCAGCCCAGTTTCACTTCAATCTTTTATTTCTTTCAATGATGTGAATAACACGTGTTTGTTCTCTCACACATGTATTTTACCTTTGATCTCCACTTGATACCCCCAACATATATATCATCATATTTCATTACGTGGTCTGGAGTCTCAATATTATTCTCCTGTTAATTGTTCAACTGCCAGATCCATAAGGAAGAATTGGAAAAACACATCTATTAAAATTTTTTATATTTTAAACAGATAGACCTTTTTATATTAAGTTATTACTATCAAAAATATTCCATTTAAGTTTAATTCTGTGATTTACTTCATTCATTATGTTTCCATATGTTAATAATCTGACCGAGATATTTGTAGTTGTTAGCTTCTTCTAATTCATCAATACCATTATTATTTACTTATTAATGTTTATGATACAGCTCTAAAATATTATCAAAATGATGAAAATTATACCTTTCTGTAAATAATTCATATGACATAACATTTTCTGTAAAAATTATTGCCATTTCTTAAAAGTGTGATAAGCATTAACAGTCTACTATTTGCCATGATCAAGTATTATCTGTCAAAATTCTCTATCGCTTAATTACTCAGTCTGCCTTCAGGCAAAGAACTTAAAATACAGTGACTAATGATTAAAAATATGAATCTATTACTTAGATAAGTAATACAACATGACCTTCTGTGCTTTTCTATATCCTTTAGACATTTAAATAGCAATGCTGTAAACACTTGTGAAGAGATATCACTGGTAATGGCTTATAGATATCAGAGCATGGGAAATGGTAAATGAAACACCAGTTTTTGTATAATGTGTTATTGTTGTCAATAAAAGAGATATAAATAACAATAGGCACATTTTTAAACAAATACAAAGTATAATTTCTCATTGATGTTTGTTTATGTAAAAATTGTTTCTTCATTTTATCAAAGTATCATCAATAATATATGATCACTGTTATATAATGAGCATGCCAATAGCCCTTAACAAGCTTTCAGAATATCTCTATCATCAGATCAGTTTTTGGCTGCTGGCCTTTATCAGTGAGGTGCTAGGATATTCATTATATAACATTTGTAATACAATATTATTAAATTAAGTCACATGACATATGACTTGATTTTCTTGCAATTATATGATCACTGAAAACGTGATTTGGTGCAATAGTAGAATGGCAAACTCCAGAACTCAAAATCTATAAATTAAAGGATCAGGCTCTGTCACTTCTGGTGCTTGAATTTATTATAAACTCCCTAAATATGTCATTAAAATACTATCTGAAGAACACAAGATGGGAATTATTTCTTTAGATCACTAATCAACTTTTCTTATTTCTTATAAATCTCTTCGAACATGTTCTTTATAATTTCTCTGTACCAAGAATATGATCAATCTTATGTCTCTTCTAGTTCATAATTTTCTCAGAAAATAATTTATTTTTATTAATTCTATTCTTATAATCTATCGCCACCATTTTTTTTAAAATTCATAATTCAAAAGTTATTTCTGATTATTGGCTTACTTTTTTTTTTTTTTTTACAAATTCTGAGACTCAAAACAATCTTCACTTTTTTATTAAAACCACTAACAACTTCCCAAAATGTCTAAAAGCATAATCTAGCTTTTAAACTTTTCACTCAATTGTCATTGTTTATTTTTTATCATTTTTAACTATAATCATTATTTTTAACTTAGATATCTTGATTTTTCTTTTTCATTTTCTATAATTTTTATGAATCTGCTTAACATTTTGCTAGGTTTATTCTCAGAATCTGCATTATTTTCAATAGTAACTTCATATAAAAATTGATGCATTAAACTTTTCTACTTCCAATACCAACTCCAGCCTTATCAAATAGCATTCATTTGTAATTTATTTAAGTAAATGCTAAACACACATTGGAGAATTAGCATATCTTATCTGTAACCTTTCATACCTATATCTAATGTGTAAATATTTTTAGATTCCTGTAACAATAATCCAATAATCATCTCTTTGTTCAATCCATGTCTTAGATTTCAAAATATCCAATTGAACAATCTATTTCATTCTATCAAATGCTTTCTGAGGATCTATAAAGCATAAATTAGCTTTACATCCTTTTTCAATATATATATTTCTCAATTATTATTCTCATTATTTCTGTTGTATCCTTTGTTTGTACAGCCTCTTTTCTCTTTCTTTGTACATATTCACATTATAACAATTGTCTTGTTCTGATTTCTTTTATTATAGGTGTTTATTATTTATTATTTCTTAAATTCTTTTAATGCATATGCAGTCTTTCTCTCTCTTTGATCTTTGTGCAGATTTTCAACAGTAAGCCATTTCTATAACCATCAATTCCAGTTCCATTTTCTCTTCAATCTGCAAACCTCATTTCTATTATTTTCAGTAATATGTCATATATTTATCATTTATTGATCTTAACATATCTCATTTATTCATTATTATAGTTTTTTTACCAGTATATTTTTTTCTGTTATAGCTTTATCTGTGGTTACTTTTTATGTGATCTTCATGCCAAGATATTTATATTCTTCACATTTTCTGTCCTATTATCTATCTTTCAATAGTATATCCTGCTATTTTCTTTCAATGTATATATATCTTGTTTTAGTTATATTTATTTCTAGCCTCTATTTTTTATATTAATGATAATTTTATTTAAATACTCTGAAATTTTATGTTTCATGTTTAAAATAAACAATTTTCATATTTAAAAACTATATATTGAAATGAACAAAATTTTACTGAATTTTGTACATCATACTTTAAATTTTTATGTTTAGATGATTTTTTGAATTATTGTAAAAACTTATTATACATTGACATCTATCAACCAAATGTACAAATTTTCACCAGATAAAATAGACATAATATTATTAGTAGAATTCTATGTTATAACATTAGAACTTTAAATAAGGTATGTTAATACCGATGGAAAATCATTTCCTATGGTATATTGAATGAATATTGAATTTACCAAAAACTATTTTTCCAAAGTCTTTCAAACATTAAAATAAATTTAAAAAAACTATTTTTTAAGTGAATTAAATAAATGAAAATATTTGGAAAATATATTTGTCATGGTAGTTTAATATAACAGCTGATTTAAGTATAATTAATTATTTCAGAGATACAAATTTAATTCAAACAAGAAAAGATGAATCATGGTGTTGATTGGTCTTTTGTTATTAGATTACATGATTTAATTTTTTAATCATTTGTACAATGTATTTATTTTTCTGATATATATATATATTTAAAATATGATTAAAATTTTCATTCCATAACATATTCTTGAAGCATATGTATAATGATATTTAAAGACAAATAATCCTCAAGGCATATTTTATGCTGAACAAGGCTCAGGTCACAATCTTTTACATTTGTCATTGTTTATGTTTAAGTAAAATACAGATATATTAATTTTTAATTTATCTGAGCTAGGTATATTTATCCAAAGTAGATGGTGTTAAAGTTGTGAATACTGAAAATATAACACTTGTAAATCAAATAAAGTAAAACAGTTTGTTAATATTCCATTGTAAGGCAAAAACCTCTCCAGCATTATCCAATTCTACCTGACCCTACAGACATAGGCAAATATTGAAAAAGAATGCATTACCAGGCTTGCCATTTAGTGATTAATGTTATAAATTGTCTATGAGCTGGTTACCCCCCCCCCCCAAAAAAAAAAAACCCCACTTATGTCTCTTTAAAATTGACCCCCCCCCCCAAGTTTTATTTCAAAAATTCGGACAAAATTATGAGGGGACATATCAAAATTTTTGTGTTTTCCAGACTTATTTTAGAAGAAATTTTCTTTTTTATATATTGACCTTGGATATATACACCTTAAAACATAATAATTAACACAATATAATAAATAATTTGCACACATTTGAAAATATAATTAAAAAAAAAAAAAACCTAAATGCATGTAAATTAATAAGCCCAATTAATATGATTGTCATGTTTCTGTTTGTTTTTTTTTAAATTTAACAATTCGATTTAATTGGTGGTTTTTTTTTTTTTTTAGACAATAGCAATTCAAAACTTTAACTCCTAACTTTTTTTTTAAAAAAAAAACATACTGTGGTTGATTTTTTTTTAAAAAGGATACATTTAATTGCCAAACTCATTGAACACTATTAGAGATAAGTGGGGGATGGGGAATCACAACAAAAAAGTGAATGAATAAAAAAGTCAGTAAATATTTATTTTTCAATGCTGTTCTAATTGATGCATTAAATAAGTGTTTAATATATAGAAATTATTGAATTAGTATATAATAGTTATATTATCATTATTTAATAAAGTTAGAGGAAAAACTAATTGGAAAATTTTTATACTGCACCAATGTAAAAATAATTTTAACAAGCAGAATATATATATATATATGTAATGATAAACAATTGTAGTGTCTTATATATATATAATGTACAAGATTATTCTCTTGAAGCACTGTTACTACAACTAATTGATCAGCCTTCTAGCCTCAGTTTCAATAATTTATACAATGTCTCTTATTGCCCTTTATATTGTTATATACAGGATTGTCATGAACAACTTCAGCCAAAGAAGTGAATGTTAACTCAATGAAGCATATTAATTTTAATCAATTGATATTTTTAATTTATGGAATAGAACTATTACTATTCATTTTTAAAGCTGCAAATAATATTTCAAATTATGAGTATATAAATTATAATATCTAATATACATAATACATGATGTTAAAATTTCTGATCTGTTCTCTAACCATAATTGTTTATCATTATATATTCATCATTTGAACCTTTATTTTCAGAGTTTTAAAAGTGAGTAGAAATAACACTGCTCCATAAATTAAAAATATCAATTGACTTAAATTAATACACAATATATTTTGATTGATTTAATACTCATTCCTGTGGATGAAATTGTTTGCAATAATTCTCTATTTAACAATATAAAATATGTAAAAGATGGCTGGCTGGTCTCTTATTGCACAAATTATCCGTGTTAGAGAGCAGGTCAATTATATACAAGAGAATAATCTCATGCATTAAATGTATGTGTTTATATATATATTGTAATGGTAAATAAAGTCTATTAACTAAAAAATTAATTACAATTCATTTCAACTTGCAAAAATTTCTAAATTATGAGTACCATGCAAGGAGAGTTGCACCCATTAAATATTCATGCTATTTTTTTTACCTTGTTACATTATCTTTATGATCTCCACACTACGATGAACTAATGTTATAAACCCACCATAATATCTATCATATACAGATACACAATAAATTCAAAATAAAGTAAATACATAACTGAAATTGAAACTAAAGACCATCATGACAATTGATAATGACAAATAAATTTTTATTGCAATATATAGAAGAATAAAGAATGATACAAATCAAATTAACAATGAAACAATAAGTAAATAAACAATAATAAAATAAATAAAGAAATAAATACCTGGAATGTACAATCTCTTATACTCTTTTTATTTACTAAAGTTTGTTTTAAATATTAAATTTGTTTTATAAATTTCCTTATAATTACTTTTTTATATCCCTCTGAAAAAATAAACAAATTGAAAACCATTTATATAAACAAGAATAAATTGCTACTAAACTTCATATACTTATGTAAAATAAATTGAAGACATTTGTGAAACAATAACATATACTATTTTTATCATGCATACCAGTTACTGTTTTTATGTGTATTTACTTATTCCTTTCAAAATTCAATTTAGTTGCTTCTATATTTAGGTCTAGTACAATTAAATCATTCAATTACTGTTAACCTGATCACAAAACATGAGTGTTAAATACAAACAATGAAAGGTACAGTACATCAAAGAGACATTTCATAATTACTGAGTCCATAAGATTGATTGTTAAGTATTCTGGTAATTCCAATCCTGAACTGCATCAATAAGGCATTTAAATTCTGGAGCAGACTCTTGGGCTATAGCATCTGGGACCATTATAAGAGTAAAGAGTTATCTGGCCCCAAGTCTGATCCACTAATCCTGGCTGACACGTTCATATATCTTCCTCCTTTAATTTGTGGATTCTTAAGAATAGTTCATCAATTGAGCAATTGGACCCCTTGTTAAAAATGACTTTGCATCTGATGGACCAGATTGAAAACATTATCATTGTGGTGAGCCTGATCTGTTCTAATATATTTTAGTGATATACTAGCAGAGTCTGATTTGTTGATTCTTTTCCATCTGGTCAAGAATATGGGCTATGGATCCTTCTGATCTGAAGCATAGGGGGCATATGGGGTTAATGTTATATCTCCTTTGATAACAGAGGAAGGCTACCATAGGTACAGATCCAAGATTGACCTTCAGGAGAAAATCGACAACCTTGGGGCCAAGCTTAAGCAGTTTTTAGTCATCTTTGTAAAACGCGATACTCCAATAAGGAGAAGATTAGCTGTTTTAGTTTTTTCCTCATAAACCAGTTGAAAGGCTTGCCAATAGGCCAGTTTATTTTGGAATAGCATCTGGATGTAAGACCCTTGTTGTTCAATCCAAAGTTTGTGCCATTTTGGAGGGGGCCAATCTGTAGGAGCCACCTTCTCTATTGGAAAAGGACATTCCATTTCTTGGTTGTCTTTGAAGATTTTATAGAGAATACACCTGGGTCTCGTTTTACATGATAGATAGGTTCCTCAGAAAACACGCACAAACGAAATCGCGCAGAAATAGACATAACTTACATTGAAAAAGGGGGGATGCTGTCTGTGATTTTTCAAAATTCACGTAAAAGCAAAGCACCAACGTAAAATTACTTTAAAATTCGCGCAAAAAAAAAAAAATAAGGAAATAAAATATGACTAATAAAAAATTTCAAATTTGAAAAAAATTGATACAAGACAAACTTTTTTTAACTATAATATTTAATTTTATTCAAAATAATATATTTTTATGCATAATTTATAGTACAGTAATTTACATTTTTTATGCACGTTTTAATTATTATAGCTATTTGCCGAAAAACACTTTCATTTGCAAACAACTAGCGCTAACTTCACACTCATGTTGTGTCAATGGTTTTCTGGTGACAACGTAATTAGTAACTAATCTTTGAGAGGATGATTTTATTAATTGTTTATGAAACTAACAACTAAAAATTAAATTCTTATTTTTGTCTTTAATTTTCAATTCCGTTTAAAAATCAAATTTCACATCACATTAATATCTATTTTCCTTAGACACATTTCAAAATGTTTTATATAAGGGTTTTTGAAAGTACTAACAATTTTTTTTTCTCTATAATTATATAATCCAGTGGTTGATTGAATTATAAAATATTATTTTTATACCCTTTTTTTTTATTGATATATTTTTTTCTATTAGATCAATTATTATTTTTTGCAGTAATGCTAATCTATTAATATAAGAAAAGCTTGCAAACCATAAAGCATTATTCCATATCCCAGTAAAGTTTCACACAAAGATTTATATATAACAATAAAAATATTTAAAGGAAAAATATATTTGATTTTGTAGAAAATTATTATAAAATATCTACATTTATTAATTAGTATGTTTATATGATGTTACTAAAACATTTTTTCATCTGTCATCATTTAAAAATATCTAATACATTTTACCTATTCTACTTTTATACAATTATTATCATTACATATTACATTACTGTCAAATTGATCTATTGTGTTTGGTTAGGCTTAAAGGTTCGGTTCCAAATCAACAGATAAATGATGACAATTACTCAACAATTAATATGTATAATTTATTAGTTACAAAAAAAAATACACATGTTAGTTAAGCAAATGAATAAATATAGTTTATACAATTGAATGCTGAGGTGGTCATGCTAAGTAATGGAACTCACTTTCAGCTATCTAAGTAGCCTGCCTCGTGAGCTCTGGTAAGACTCTTCCAGCTGCATTGAACAGCCTTCCTCGAGTTGGTTGCGGATGTAGCAGTTTCCAATCCCTGTGTGGACTTGTCTCACTGCATGGGCATCATGTTAATGACTAGAGAGAGCTAGTGCCCTTGATGATGGCAGAGGGTTATTAGAGAGCACATTCAGTCATTCAGGTTGACAGAAGTAATTGCTCTCTGCCTTGCCTCCAAAAAGCTGACTATTTAATGGCAGATTCCCTACCTTATTGGAAACATGCAGATTTGGTGTGCGAACCCCAGTGAAGTATTTAATCCCATTGGATAGCAACTGGGTGCTAGCCAATCAGATAAGGAATCTGGAATAGTCCATTTCTAAAGACAGGGTCAGATATGACACAAATGTACACTCATATGAATGCAGTTGTATTTCAATTTTTTATATTTCATATGAGGAGAGTATATCAACATACATTTTATTTTTTCTCCATTTATATAAATTCCTTTCTCAAAGCACTAAAAGGTAATTTAGATATCATCTGTATATTGATCCTTCAATATTAATATTACCTATATCATTTATGAAAATCAAAAATGGCAATGTGCTAAGTATAGAATCTTGAGACTCACCATATAATTTTTTTGCTTATTACTCAATCTATTTGATATTTTTGATACAACATATCTATTATTTAAGTAATTTAAAAAAAAAAAAAACTGAGCAATTTTCCTCTAACTCCACAATTTTGTAAACTGAATCAATTGCTTATACTTAATAATATCAAAAACCTTACAAAAATCTAAAAAAATTAGTTACATATTTTTTATCATTTAATGCATTGTTAATTTTATCTGTAAAATTTTCTAATAATATAATTGCATTTCTTCTTTCTAAGAATCCATAGGGTTTATTAAAAAAAATATTTTTAGTTAAAATTTTTTAAATTATTTTATAAATATATTTTTCTGTTATTTTAGCAATTGAAAGAAGAATAGATATAGCTCTATAGTTATTAAAATTATTTTTAGCACCAGATTTATAAACTGATCTTTCTATAGATTTATTTTTAATAATGCAGGAAACTCACTACTTTCTATTATTTAGTAATCACATAAATTATAACATCTGATAGAATGTTAATATTATTTTTTATGGCTACCATTCTGATTGTATCTATACCTAGGTTTATATTAACTCTATATTCTTTTATTATTTCATATAAATCTTCTTTATTTAAATTTGGCATAAATATTGAATGAGATTGACTATTATATGTTTTCAAAATATTATTATCATGATTAATTTTATTACTTTGTTAATTCTTTCTACAAATATATCATTAAAAGTATTTGCTAGAAGAAAACTAACATTTATATTAAAATATTTTTTTAAATCTTCATCATTTATAGAATTTGATTTCCTTAACAATATTCCATTTGTATTTCTCCAACTTTTTTTAAAGTCACCTCTATTTTTATTAAAAAAATTATTATAAAACAATCATTTCTTTGCTCTTATCAGACATTTAAGACATAAATCATGATTTTGTTTACTTTTTTTACATTCTTTCCATGTTTTTTTTTTCTTGTATTAATGACAATATTTTTTTATTTATCTTTTGATATGAATGTTTTTATTATTATTTTTAATCACAATAATTTTTTGTGACTCATTATATACATCTTGGAAATTTTCTACAAACTTTTCATACATAGTATTAGTAGCATTAATATAATATTTACAATAAAATGATATCGGCTCACCTCCTTTAGGGAAAAAAAGATGTTATAGTTTCATTTTTTTCATATTTTTTTTTAAATATAAAATTCTATATAAGTTAAAAAATATTACATCTCTATAAAAACTTCATTTTTAAAATTGTAAACAAAAGTCAAAAATGCAGATATGTCAGTCAAAGATTAGTCCCTTAGAAATTAAAGAAAAAAAATTTTTTGTTAAGCTTTTTGCATCTGCTATATTTTGTTTCAAGATTTTTAGCAGATGGTGTAAATTAATAAATAATAACTCATGCTTTGTTTACAAGAGGTCCCTCTATCAGCAAAATAAAAGATATTGCTTGACTATTATAAATTTCAAGGTGCAATTGATACAGGTTATTGCCTGTCTTAAAAGTATTTACATATTCTTCTTGTGCACTTAATAAATAATTATAACTCTTCAACACTTTATATATTTTCAGTATAAAGATCGTAATATTAACTTGTAAATCACAAGATTATGTGAATATTAATTTGTAAAGGAAATAGTGGATTTAAACAGTGGAGAACAACAGCTTCACGCTCCCAAATCAAGATGCTTTAGATTGGTCTACATAAGTGGAAAGTTAGTTAAAGATAAGGCAGCCACTCTTATCTTTATAAAAGTCGCTATCTTGTGTCATGGTTTGAGAGATCCTTCTATCAGCAAAATAAAAGATATTGCTTGACTATTATAAATTGCAAGGTACATTTGATACAGGTTAAAGCCTGTCTTAAAGGTATTTACATATATTTCTTGTGTGCTTAATAAATAATTATAATTCTAATATTCAGTATTGTAATTGAAAGTGTTCTATCCTATATGTGTACAGTTATTTTCAACATGCACATACATTGAAATCTATTATAACAAATTAATTGCTTTCAGAAAGCCATTTGTTTATATTATTTGCTTTTTATAGTTTACAATGAAATATCTGTATTTAGAGATAATCCATTTCAAGCCCATGGAATAAATCAAACTTCCTACCTATAAAAACCATTTAACCAGGAAAGTAAAAAATATAAAAATAATTTATGAAGTTAATTTGCTCTATCATTTTATAGTTAAATTTTAATGAAAACAAATTTATTTTTTAAAAGCATAAAATTAAAAGATAAACAAACTTTATATTCTAAGAACAATTTGCAGATTGTTGATTTCAGTACTTCCACTTTCTTGTAAGATAACATTCAGAAGGAATTCTATTTGTATGGGCATTTGAGTTTTTTCTGAATTCAGGGAGCAACATTTTCATTAGGCTTAGCAAAAATTATTCAAACTATTGTTAATCTTTTTTACAAATAATTATCTCATTAATTCTATTATTAATCCATATTAATGAAAGAATTTCCATTAGTTTTGTGATGTTATAATGTAAGCTGCTCAAGTTGGAATTTTTTTTTATTATCTGCACACTTTTTAATTTATGATTTTTTTTAAAAATGGTGTAAATCATTAATTTAACCATATGATTTTATTTAAAAATCACTGACTACTTTAGTTTTTTTCCCATTAAAATGCTGATCAAATGTTTGACACTATTTTTGGGTCATGAATCTGTACAAAAAGATTTAAATGAAAAATAAAAGCTACTAAAGATTATGAAATAAATTACAGAAGAAATACACTGTAGCAATAAGTGTTAGTAAGCTCACAAATTGATAACAAAAAAGTCAGATGCTTTACTCAAAGTTGAAGCACTTTGAAAAGTGTTTCACATATGGTTGCTAATCAGACAGGGGCACTTATAATATTTGCTATTTCAGCTAATAAAGTTTGATGATTTAGCCATTTCTAGATTAGCATTTAGATTTCCACTATTCAGTATGTTTTGTTTTGAATTTTTTTTTAACATCAGCATTTTTGTTTCTATGACTCATTGCTAAAATCATTACCTAAAGAAAATACTTTTACACCACAACGGCTGCATCATTTTTATATATACCGTAATTATATCAGTATGTGTTACTGCTTCTAAGAAAAGTATTATTTTATGATATAATTAAGGTTTGAAATTTGATTTTTTTAATAAGCATTAGTCTTTAACCTGTAACGAATGCACCTTAAAATTTCTAATAGTCAAGCAATATTATTTTGCCAATAGAGGGACCTCACAAACCACAACACAAGATAGCGACTTTTATAAAGATAAGAGCAGCCATCTTATCCTTAACCTAAATTTCTACTTATATAGGCTAATCTGAAGCATCCTGATTTGGGAACGTGAAGTTGTTGTTTTCTTCACTTTTTAACTCCGCTATTTCCTTTACATTATCTTCGTGAAATCTTGTGATTTACAGTGAGTTAAGATTATGATCTTAATACTGGAAAATCTATAAACTACTTCAGATTGGCCTGTATAACTAGAAATTTAGGTTAAAGGTAAGATGACTGCTCTTATCTTTATAAAAGTCACTATCTTGTGTCATGGTTTGTGAGGTCCCTCTATTGGCAAAGTAATATTGCTTGACTTTTAGAAATTTTAAGGTGCATTTATTAAAGGTTAAAGCCTGTTTAAATATTTACATATTCTTCCTGTGCACTCAATAAAATATAATTATAACTCTATTAAATATTATAATATTTGTATAAAAAAAGGTAAAAAAAAAAGATATAACAATAAATTGCAAAAAATAGAGAAATAAAATTACTTTCATTTATACCACTTCTAACTGGGATGAGTTAATTCCTTTCTTTTAGTAAAATTATGATTTAATATTATGGTAAAATAAATTTGATTTTTTTATTGTATTATTTTTTTTACTTATTGCAGTCTATGCATCTGGGAGAATATTTTTAAACATAAATATGTACAACATTTTTATAGCTAAAGACAAAAAGAGATATGTAAACTAATTTGAAAACTGACTTTCATGCTGAAAATATGTATTCCGTTCTAAAATTTGCTATATATATTTGCATTTGTTGCATAAATCTCCAAATTCAGTGAAAAAAAGTGTTCTGTTAATTATTTCCTCTACAACTTTCATTTCAGAAAACCTCATACACACAATATATGTTTAATCAATCTTACTTTTAAAAAAAAATTTTTTTTATTAAAATAGATTTGATTTTCTCTTAGCAATATTTCTTCAATGGATGATTTAGTTCTTTTTAAACTAATGTCCAATTTTAGGATATAATTTTTTTTAATATTAAATAATTATTTTCATTTTATTGTTTCACAAAAATACTACATAAGTTCTTTTAGGTTGGCTGAATTGCTTTAAAATTATCTCCAAACTTAGATTGCATTTTAAACAAAATTTGAACTTTATGCAAAAAAAAAAACTTATTTGTGATGCAGAGATTTAAGAATCATTAGAAGGAATGATTGTTGTAATATCAGTAAATATAGATTCTAAAATTTAATATTTATTTTACAAATTGTTTTTATTAATTTTTTGGGATAGTATATAAATGAAACAATGGATGTTGGTATAATGGATACAATGCTTTAAAATATGTACATACTTAGTTACTTACATTATTTATCCACTTTCTTTAAAATAATAATTTGTTTATTTACTAAATATTTTTTCAATTTTTAATTAGGTTTAAACCAATTTATACAAAATGTGAACTCTGATTTAAAAGTTACATTATTTAATTTTTAATTTTTAGACTTATATTTAATTACAATATATGAGACCACGGATAACAACAAATCCTACATGGATGTGATATATAGTATTCATTTTTAATATGTATCAACATAAGGTACAATTGATTTTAAAATGTTTACATTCAAACCTTAACAAAAATATTCGTAACAAAAAAATAGAATAATTCTGTTATTAGATAGATAGTATTGTAATAAGTAGAAAGAATAAACAAATTACTAGGAGGTTGCAAGTTTTGTGAAATATATATATAATATTCAGGCATTCACAAAAAGTTCAACACCAGGAGTCATGAATCAGAGCTGCCATCTATGGACCATGAATTCTAGAAATCTGCCACTCTACCACTGTATTATACCATGCATGAAAGTCAGTCATGTTAAAAATGGCAGATTGGGAGATGATTCGTGATCATTCATAAATCCAGGTGTATGCATGAAATTTATTAATTCAAAGTCGTGAATTTTTAATTTAATATTCTTTCAAATTGTGGTTACTGAAACTATGGATAGTGAGTCTATAGATATAGGAGGCTATTGTATTTTAAAATTTTAATCCTTAAACATATGTGTGTGTGACCAGAAAAACCTTGTGATATTGTGAATATCATTACACATAATGATAGTGAAGTAAAACCAGATAATATTTTTAGGTTGTAAATTGGCTTAGAATTTTTAGCCAGTCCATAACCATCTGCAATTGGACAAAAAAATAGGAATTTAGAGAGTGGAACTAAGATGATAAATGTACATTTTTTCATTATCTAGAGAGTAATGTCTTCTCCTCATCTATTCTTTTTTGAAGAGCTGTTGAAGAGACCATTGTTCTGCAATGAAATATTTAAAGACTGTTTTAGTTTTTAACCAACATATATTACTGATAGAAATGAATTATTCACACCATATAAAATTTTAAAATTAATAACTTTTTATTTTAAAAAAACTTGGTAATTGTTTATATAACTTTAAAAGAAAAAAAAGTGCTAAAATCAACTTGTTTACACAATTAGTTTATGATGTTTATACTGTAACTATTTTTATTGGATGCAAACATTTATATATACATTAAAAATTCTTAATAATTTAAATATTTTTGCTAGAAAAATTTTAATTATTCTTTTATTTTCTTTCCACAGGAGTGATGCTCTTGAAGTTGGAGATAATATTCTCTCAGTCAATGGAATCCGAACTAATAAATTAAAACATGAAGAGATTGTAAATTTATTAAAAAACGCAGGAGATAAGGTTACCCTTGAAGTCGAGTACGAAGTTCCTACCACATGTGAGTTGCACAGTAGATTTTTCTTTTTATTTATGATTTTACCTATTATTGAATGTTTTTTTTTTTAAGTATTATTTAAATCTTATAAATAAAAAAAATTTAAATTATATTGTTAAATATAAGCGTCTATTAATAGTTGATAACAGTATATGTAGATATGATTTTTCCCCTTCTTAGCTGCTGACAGTTCAATGTGTGTCTCACCAAAAACTATACAAATCAAATTGGAAAAAGAAAATGGGAGCTTTGGATTTACATTACGAGGTGGCGCTTCTGATGACCATTTTAAATCACGTCCTTTAATCATTACTCATGTAAGGCCTGGAAGCCCTGCAGATAGGTAAGACTGCTTTACATACACACATATACATACATACATCTCATTTTTGTTTCATATTAGATTTTTTTAAAGCTAATTGGTTATATCAAATTATTAAAGTAAATTGGTTTTAGACCTATATTTTCTTAGTTGATGGTTTTGGATTAAAACCTTAGGATGTTGAAATATTCATTAATGCCATAATGCATTGTTTCTTAATTAATATTTCTCAAAACATTAGTAAATAACCCTGAAAAATTATGGAGGGTTATATTGGGCAAATAAAGTGATCGTTGTATTGTATCATATTAACTGAAACTGTAGCATTCATAAAACTTGCATTTTGAGTGAACTGTAATCCTATGACACACCATTTGACAAAGTCTCTTTTGCAACTTATACATTTGTATTTGGTTTTATGTTTTAATTAGAAATATTATAATTCTAATTTTATTATCTTAGATCTCTGACATCTTAAATCTAATAATATATATAGATTTGTGCTAAAAATTAATTTTAACAATTATTAATTCCATTTCTTATTAAATATTTTGATAATCAGCTGAAATTTATTATATTAGAAATAAATATTTATCATCATAATAAGACAAAATGGATAAATTTATTAAACATGATTCTGAGTAAAGTATTTAGACTTGATATTACTAAATCTATGGCATCAAACTTAAATGTTGCATTAAACTTAATTTGAATAAATATTTCATTTTTTACATAAATAACTTACTTTAATTATAGTTTTTACAATTATAATAATTATTTTTTAATTAATATCTTATTTTTTTACTACTATGTAATTTGTAATCTTTAACAAAAAAATGTTATTTTATATTTTTCTTGTTAGTTTTCATTTTACGATTTCAAAAAGGTTAAAAATTGCCTTGAACATGTTAGTATAAAACTTAAGATATATAAGTCTTTTCCTAAATCATAGCCTAATAAACAATTGATTATGAAAGTAATGATAAACACATTAGAATAAAAATTGCAATAACTGAATAGGTTTTTAATAAAAATAGTAAATTATTTTATTATCTATTGAAATTACATTTAAGGGAGAGGTTTGAATGCATCAATTAGCAAAAGAGAGATGAAAAGATTGGCAGCTTTAGAAATAAGTCAATAGCATATCTCTATTCTAAAGTCAATTAGTGCAAGCTTGAATAACCAGTGATTATATAAAATTCCTAACTTTAGTGGAGTCTTGTCTCAACATATTGTTTTAATTGGAAGTTTGATTTGTTATTATCATTTTAAAGATATGGATTTGGAGAAGTCTAAAAAGAATGCTAGAAGTATAAGATTAGCAATGTAAAAGTAGTGAAAAGAGTAAGTGTGAAAAAATTATTCATTGGAGAAATATGAGAATAAAATGGAATTAGGTGGAATATGCTTTTTAGATCAAGAGAATTAAGAAAAATATGATTGCTAGAGATGGGAGAGTGTTAAAAAAGGATAAAATAAAAAAAGAAATAGATTATAAATAATCTTAAGGAAAGGAGTAATTATGATAATTATGAATATTTAAGTAAAGCAAATTATAGGCAATCTTTGAAAAGAACTTGCCTTCTCGTAATCAAATAAATAATGATTTCTTTTAAAATCCATACTTGTTTACTGTACTTTTAATAATGTTTTATTTAAATTTCTTATGATACTTGCAGTATTGTAATACAACTGTTTTTTACTTCTGAAAATGACTTCTCAGTGGTTGAAACTTTCATAAGACACTTAAAAAAAGACAATTTTAGAATTGCATTAAAATTTAATAGAAGCATTGCAATTCCAAAGCAGAAAGTTTGAATATCAGCAAATGATGATATATATGAAAGTGATGAGGATAATTTTATATTATAGCTACTTGCACAGAGTATTTTTTTATTATTGTTTTTAGTTATATCTGTAATAATTGAATTTTTCCAAACTGTGTTTTATGGAACAGTAGTGTTCCACAAGGCATGAGTAAGGTGTCTATGAAAAATATTATTAAAGCTTTACATATTAATTATTTATATGTAAAACCAATTTGATTAAATAATATAATTGATTGTTTTCTTATATTTATGTGGATATTATATTCATATAAGATAACAATATTTCTTTAATAAACAAATGCCTGAGCACCATATTCATTTATTTGTTTTTTAACACAAATAGCAAATTTAATGTAAGTATTCCATGCAAGTTGTAAAATGTGCCATAATAAAAATTAAAAAAATTGGAAAAAGCTACTTTAAATATTAGTGATTTATCACTCTGGTATGATAGTGAAAATATTATAAATGAATAACAAATTAATTGTTTGTTGTATGTATATGATACTCAAGAGTAATCTCTGAAGTAACTGTTGCTAAGAATAATCGATCTCCATTCTAGCCCCAGTATTTGACAATATATTCAATAAAAGATTGATTGTTTTTTTTACTATTCCATACATTGTTATACAGAGGATTGTCATGAACAACTTAAATCAATTAAGAAATATTTTGCAAATTTTTAAATTTGATTGCTATTTTAATTTTCAAAGCAGAGCAGTTTTTTTTTTTTCATTTTTAAAATTTTGCAAAGATTCAAATGATAAATATATAAAAATAAATGATTATAATACTAAATATATTTATTGCATATAGCTAGAGGGCAGATCATTTACTAGTTGTAACAGTCACTTCAGGAAGATTGTCCATTAGTGTTACATATATTTAACACTGTAATTGTTTGTCCTTATATATTTTAAGATAAAATCAATATAAGATTAACACTAGTTATGTAGAAAAAAAAATCATGTTTTTTTCCTCCAAAAATAAGAATTATTTATATGTTTTTATGCAATTTTGTTTTTATATTTTTTTTTAGAGAAGGTAGTATTAAAGCAGGAGATCGGTTGATGGCAGTAGATAACATTAACTTGACTAATGCCAAGCATGGAGAAGCTCTTGCAATTCTCAAACAAGTGGACAAAGAAGCTTTATTGACCATTGAATATGATGTATCAATTATGGGTCAGTATTTTTTTTTTAAGTATTTTTACAGTATTGTAGCTCTGATGATGACTGCAGGACAGTCAAAACTGTTTAAAGTTTTGATATAAAAAATAGAATTGTTAAAGTATTAAAGAAAGTTGTAAATGGTACAATATCTAGTTATCCTTTGTTTTTTTTTTAAATATTTTCAGTCAATAATTTCTATTATATATATATATATATATATATAGTTATGACAAAAGCTAAAACAACCTTTAAATAATCACCACATAGCTGTGACGAAGGCATTATTCATTAGGATTTTTCCAACTTTTGGGTGATGAGGGCTTTCAGCAGTTTTCCATCCTTTTTTAATATTATATTTAAGAACAGTTAGTTACTCATTTACTAATAATCATATACCCGGGATTTGGCCACCTGAAAGAAAAATCCTAAAGCCTGTTTGGAATCTAAAAAGTTTTTGTAGTTTTACTAAATCCACATTTGAACCCCAAGCCCAAGCATGATAAGTAGATATCCTAACCATTTTACTTTAAAGCTCTTTCTTCTTATATATTTAGGTAGTATAATAAATAATAGATATACATAATGTTTTTTATAATGTGTTAAATAAATGCTTTAACATTACAGTAACTGCAATATCATAAAGAAATGATGCCAGTACTTTCAAGATATTTATAGTTTATCCAGAGAAACACATGTCCTGCAAGTGTCTATATTATTTTTTTCTTTTATGGTATTATACTGTCGCTACAATTAAAGCATTTATTTAATATTCCTTCTTATAGAGAGTAATCTATACATTATTAAAATTACAACATATATATATAAATGTATGCATTATGATCACATGCATACACATAAGTGTCAAAAATTTCCATCAAATTTTGAAATCCCTATTGTGCATGTATAAATATTAAAATTTCCATAAGCAAAAAATAAGAATGCAATATATCTATAAAGGTATTACACATGGGGGGAAAAAAGGTGAATAACTTCATGTATGAGTATGTTTAAAATTAAAAAATCAGATATATTAATCTTTAACTGAGGTTTAAAGTTTATATCTGTACTAGAGATAATCTCTAGGTTAGAAAATGATTAGTAATAATCATTATTGTATTTATCTGAGGTGGATGGTGTCAATGTTGTGAGTGGAGTGAGTTTGACAATGGTAAATAAAAATGTAACAATTTTTGTTTTTTAAAAATCAAGTTATCAGTTTTATTTTGCAAAGCCTTTCTATTTTTAAATATCATTAATGATCCTATCATCCTTAAACATCATTTATTATTTATATTTGAGAAATAAATTTTTCTTTAATTAAATTGGAAGATGTAATATATCACTTAACTTTATAAATTATTAAAATAACTTAAGTTAACATACTTTCTTTCTTAAGCCTTCTATAAACACAAGTATGTTTAATAACATTCTTCATTTTACTTTGTAAATCCACCAATGTAAGATATCAGAAAAATGCAACTCTCCTTCACGATATGTTTTTGACTAAACCAATTTCTTATATATTCTCAGTCTACATTCACTTTGGGTTTCAATCCTATCCAGATAAATTACATCCAATTTATATTAAAAACTTTATTTTTCAAAGCTATCTTATCTCTAGATATCACATAGTATCATTAAAATAGATTTGTTTGTGAAGGGTGTGTGAAAGAAAATACAATAGGTTAAGATTAAAGTTTAATATGTTCTAATAATTTATAAGATTATATGATATACTTTACTTTTAAATTAAATGAGTATAATTGAGAAAACAAATTTTAATATCTGAAATACAAAGAATAATTGTCTGAAATATGGGGATGAAAGTTAATTATGTAATATCTAGGAATTGTGAATCTTTGAAAAATGAAACCAATAATTTGACTTGGTTGTACTTTATCTAGATATAAATGAAACAATAGTGTTGGAAGAATATTGGATGAATGTAGAGAGCCAAGACTATCTGAGGAAGTTGGTTTAGTTAAAATATGGGTCATCCAATTTGCATTTTTCTGATATTTTACATTAAAACAAAATGGTGTTTAATCACATTATTAAAGTACATTTGGTTTTAATTGTTCTGTATCTTTCTGGTTTTATTAAAACTCTTTATTAAAATAAATACATTTATTACATTCATTCATTTAAATATAGGTTAAAATATATTTATTTTTATGTAGAAGAAAATTTTTATAATATTTTATATATTTTCATGTAATTTTAAACATAATACAAAATATGCTAATAATAACAACAACAATAAATTACATTTCAATAATATATGTATATTTTTCTATACACTAATTTTTAACATATTTTTTCTTTTTTTTTTAAAAAATTAATTTGTTTTTTGTTTATTCCCCTATAATGTTGCAAGCCTTTTAATTCAATAGGTAAATTATTGAATAATTTAAGAATATAATGATTTCTTACTCTAGTTCCATATTTATTACAATATTTTGAAACTGTATGTATCTGTTTTTTTTTTTTTTAGACACATTTCAAATTGCTTTATATAAGATTTTTTGAAAGTATTGTCAAAATTTTTTTTCTCTCTATAATTATATATTCAAGAAGTTCATTGAATAATAAAATATTATTTTTGTACTCTTTTTTTTTTTTTTATATAATTTTTTTCTATTAGATCAATTATTCTTTTTGCATTAATGCTGATACAAACTGTGAAACATTATTTCATATCTCAATAAAGATTCACATAAAGATTTATATATAACAATAAAAATATTTAAAGGAGAAACATCTTTAATTTTGTAAAACATTGCTATAAAATATCTACACTTATTAATTAGTATGTTTATATGATGTTACCAAAATATTTTTTATTTATCATCAATCAAAGCTATCTAATATATTTTACCTGTTTTACTTTTAACCATTTATTATCATTATATATATGAATGCAGATGTATATCAATATTTTTATATTTCATGTGAGAAAAATATATTAACATACATTTTGTTTTTTCTTCATTTATATAAATTCCTCTCTCAAAGCACCAAAACACAATTTTATTCAGATTTTCTTGACATTCTTTAATTGCAATACCAATATTTACTCTCATAATAACTGTATCATCTGTATATTGATATATTGATCCTTGAAATATTAATATTTCCTAGATCATTTATGAAAATCAAAAATGATAATGCGCTAAGTATAGAACCTTGAGGAACTCCACATCAATTTTTTTGTTCCTTACTCAATACATTTGATATTATTGATAAACGTATTTGTCTTTAAGCTTAAATAATTTTTTAAAAAACTCAGCAATTTTTTTTAACTCTATAATTTTTAAACTGTGCATCAATTGCTTATGCTCAATAATATCAAAAGCCTTATAAAAATCTAAAAAAATTATAGTTACATATTTTTTCTCATTTAATGTACTATTTTTAATTTTATCTGTAAAATTCTCTAGTAACATAATTATGTTTTTCTTTCTATGAATCCATATTGGTTTTTATTTATAAAATTATTTTTAGCTAAAAATATTTTAATTATTCTATAAATATATTTTTCTATTATTTTAGAATTTTAAGGAAGACTAGCTATAGTTCTATAATTATCAAAATTATGTTTAGCACTAGATTTATAAACTGGTTTTACTATAGATGTTTTCAATAATGTAGGAAAAACACTACTTTCTATTATTTTATTAAATATATAAATTATAATATCTGATAGGTTGTCAATATTATTTTTTATGTCTATTACTCTGATTGTATCTATACCTGGGCTTATGTTAACTCCATCTTCTTTTATTATTTTATATAAATCTTCATTTAAATGTGTCATAAATATTGAATGAGATTGACTATTGTATGTTTTCATAATATTACTATCATAATTATATATTTTTTAATTTGTTAATTCTTTCCACAAATATAGTATTAAAAGTATTTGTTAGAAGAAAACTATCATTTATATTAAAATATTTTTTTAAGTTCTCATCATTTATAGAACTTGATTTTTTAAAATAACATTTCATTTATTTTTCTCAAAAGTTTTTTTTTTTATATCATTTCTATTTTCATTGAAAAATTTATTATAAAACAATTATTTCTCTGCTTTTATCATAGAATTAACTTTATTTCTTAATGTGCCTTATATTTAAGAAATAAATCATGATTTTATTATTTAAAGTTTAAATAAATTAAACTTTTCTTTGGCAGCAAATAAACACTTATTATAGAAATCATGATTTTGTTTACTTTTTTTTACATTTTTTTTATATGTTGTCTTTTTCTTATATTAACTTCAGTATTTTTTATTTATCCAATTAGCATTTTTTTTTTAAATTACAGTAATTTTTTTGCAACTTATTATGTATATCTTTGAAAATTTCTACGAACTTCTCATACATAATATTAATGACATTATTTTTTTTGGCTTCATTCTAATCAGTTTCTTGTAAAAATTTTCTAATTAATTTATTATCATATAATATCAATGTTTAAATGTAAAATAACAGCAGGAAAATATTATTCTTTATTAGGGTCATATTGATGTGATCAGTGCATGAAGAAACCATATTATTTATTATAATTTCTTGTCAAACACAACAAGTACCCCAACATTTTAACTGGATCTCATTTATCTCATGTAGTACTATGTGTGGCTTAGTAACCATTTTTAAGAGATACTGCTAATAGAAGCCATTTTAGATCATCTTAATTTTTTATTTTAAATAAAATTAAGAAAAGTTTAGATTAAAAGAGAGAAAAAAAGGGATTGGGAGTAGGAGTGGTGGTATATTATATTTTTGATCAATACATTTATAAAATGTCATCTAGTTAAAAGCTATGTCATTTTACCATGTTTTATGCAGTTATATAAAATGTGACAAAAATCAAAAAATGAAAAGTTAAACATCAACCACCTTTTTTTTTAAAAAAAAATCAAACTTCTAAATTTTCTATTAGATAACATAATTAACAATTAAATTATATAACAGGTGATCTGTGATTATGTCTTCATTATCTATGTCAGTAGCAACAAATATTGAGCTAACTATGCTACCCAAATATTGAAAGATGGGATAGATCTGAAATATCAATAATTGAATAATTTATTGTTTAGGAGTTCATGAGAAGTTTGCGCACCAGATATAGAAAAGCTGGGCCATAATTCATGGACCTCAAACTCTAGAATCTACTATTCTATAACTGTAATAAATGATTAACAAACAACCACACATATAAAAGAACTTGAAAAGTTTTCATTTATATGGAAATAATAATTTCATGAGGGCTGTAATTGATGTATTAGCAGTAGGTAGAATTAACAAAGCAAAATAAGGTTAAAAAGCTTTATGGGAAGATTTGTTTTAACAAGTAACCTCTAACCAGTTGACGAAATTTAAATTATTTGTCTTAGAATCAAGTATATTAATTAATTAACAAAAAAAACACAAATGTATTCAAAATCTAACATGTATGTGAACAGATGTGCATGAAAGAATGTATATAACAAAATTTAAATTTAGCTTCAAATACAAATTTATTTAATCAAGATTTATTTATAATTAATTAAGAAAAATAAATTTGTTTTCAATTTTAATAAAATGTTGTTTAACATGCAAATTTAAATAAGTTTGTTAAGATAAATATTTTTATAAAGTTTTTCTTATAAATATATTTTTTTTAAATTTGTAGATTAAAATCTTATAGAAGATTCTTATGAGTTTAAAGTTATAAAAACAACAAAAAAAATTATTTTTAAATCTTAGCAAAATAATTTAATTCTTTTTAAAGAAGGAATTTATAATTAGAAAATAAATATAAAAGTGTAATTAGAGGAAAATTCTAAATTAGGTGTTTTTTATTAAAATATTGTTTGTAAAATGTTACTTACAGGGATGTTCCAGACTTTTTTATTATTTCTAAATTAATAACTCCCATGTGTCAAATAAAAGAAAAGGATGTTAAAAAAAATTACAGATGTTGATGTTAGTTCATTGCTAAGTTAACTATATTTAGGAAGGTAAAGAAGAGAGTCTTTCAATTTTGTATATTATATTCATTCCAAATACTGATAGATTTCTACAACTATCCATTTCATACTCCAGTGCCATGTAAAAATAAGTTTTATGCTAACAATACGTATCATGTCTGTTTGAATCAATCATAAAATGCCTTTCTGTGCCTTGCTATTATTTGAATATGTTTCTAAATGTATATCTTCAAATGAAGTGATGCCAAAAACTATGAATAAATTAAAACACAACTCCAAAATATTTTAAAGTAATTTATTCCATGTTGCAGAGTGGACAAATTGATTCTGGCAATTGTATAAGTTTCAAAAACAATTGTAAAACTCCTGTTAAGTAATCTCTAAACATCACATAATTACTACTATTTCCCATGCTTACACAAATTGTTAAAACAGTGATGTGATGTGATTATGCATAGATTGACTATGTGAGATGGATTATTTACTCCTAAAATGAGGCCATCTCCTTATATATCCACTGCTATGCATGTTATTTATCCGTTGAAGGATATTACATTGGTTAACCTTTCTTGGGATAAGAGGCCACATGATAAGAGTTACTTATCTCCTAAGGTGAGGCTACTTCCTTAATGCAAGATGGATTACCCATCTCCTAAGATGAGACTATTACCTTATTCAATTACTGATATGAGTAATAGAATACTGATGAGAAAACCGATTATGATAGGTAATGAACCTTGTGCGGATGGTATTGGTACTCTAATAAAAGAAATTATGGAATGTACAATGCTTGCAGTTTAATACCATACCCATCAACAAATTAATACATAAAAAAATGCTTACTAAAAATAAACATATTTTTCTCTCTTGTCTAGGTTATTATTACAGAATGTGTAAAAGTTAAATGTAAAAATTAAAAATTTTCCTTTTTGCCAGTAAGGGAATATTGTAACCATATGGTTTGGCTTAATTCCATCAAGCCTTATTCAAATGATTGAAATTTTAAATTTCAATTGGCAATAATTACCATATATTGAAAATCAGTGTATAAAATCAGTGGGAGGTTAAAATGCTTGCTAAATTATAATTTTCAAATTGAGTAAAATTTCACCAATAAATATCCTGAGAGTGATGGAAACTTCAACTGTTTGAAATACACTAGAAAATCTGATAGAGTGGATATGAAGTTCATATACATTTTGTCAAATGGTCTAGTTGCAATAATATTTAAAATGATAATTTAATGATATTGAATCGTTTTGCGAGTGCACTCGAAAACACATACGCCACTTATTCAGATTATACTATACCGGTAAATATACACTTATTATGCCATTTTAAATGTTTAAAGTTAATCCAACCTAATTGTGAGAATATTTTGTAATATACCTGTATTATTAAATTTTTTTTATTGTCTTCTCCTTAATAATAATTTATTAAAAATATTTATTATATGTATATGTGTGCCATTTATTGATTGTGTTTTTTGAATAAGTATTAGTAGATCTGTAATTAAATTATTGATGTAGTGCGATACACGTTATAGAATTTATGAGTTCCAAAATCTTACACACGTGCATGCTGGTGTGAATTTAACGATAATTTATAGTGAGACAGATTAGATAGTAAGGCATATGATGATTGTAAAAGGTTTAGTTTAAACTTTAATGAGAATAAAAGAGAATAGAAAGATATAGAAAGAATTGATTTGAAATTTCGTTCCCTTTCGTTTCTTCTCTGGCGCAAGGCGCTACCACCCCTGAGCATTAAGACTGGCAACTAATTAAAAGGCTGAATCAAATAAATATTTAATAGGCCCTACGATTCTTGTAAATAACGAGATTGGCGCTTGGCAACGAATAAAAAAAAATATATACGTTGTCCATAAACGTAGAAGTCTAATTAAAAGTTACGTTAAAGCTGGGAGGGTTCAATTTCATTACCTGATGTGTATGTGTTCTGCTGTCGGTTGCTTCACTTACCCCTTTGAATGACCCAAAGTTCGGGTAAACTTCGTATAAGGGGTGAATGACTCGATTTGTTTTTGGGAAAACTTTGTATGGGAAGGGCCATTAGTAATACATGCATCACTGTAAAAATTCACCCTCAGAAAGAAAGAATAACTGTAAAAAAATTGGTTTGATAAGGATAAAGGTTTGAATTCAGCTAAGTTAAAATTGTAAAAACGTAAACTTACACTGACAATGGTGTAAATTGTTTCAGTATATAGTACTATTTTTAAATTGTTTCTGTTAAACAATAACAAACATGTTTTTTTTTTCATATTTCTAAGCATTGGCCAGGAGGTGAACCCACAACCATCTGCAAACAACTACTTGCTTGCAAGGCAGCTGCGATGATCTCTCGGCAATTGGTAACAGGAGGATATTAGTTTATTGCATGAATAATCAGTAATCTATGTTCAGACTTCAGGCTATGGATTTACTATCAGCCTGGAAGTCTTTTATCTCTGAATATTAGGAATACAATCATGCCTACATATAATCAAAAAAGAGCATTTGGAAATACAGATAGAATACTGTTATTTCAAATTACTATTCAGACTTCTATTATCCAAACAAAATTTTTAAATTGATCATTTTAGAATGAATAAATTTATACAAATAAAATTAAAGAAAAAAAAAGTTCAGAAAATATCTTCAAATTATTAAAACCAATTGCAGTGAGCTACCTATTGTTTATTTTTATTGGCCTTTATCGGTGAAAAGTACTGGATTATAAATATTCATCATGTAATCCATATTACTCCCCTTTTATACTATTTTAGTTAATAAGTTGAAAGCTTCAATATCTTAAGGTTCTAAATCCAGGTTAATTTTATTTATACAGTTGTTGAAATCTGCATCTATATCAACAACTACATATTTTAATGGCATTAATTATATATTGACTATGCGAATGGTATGGACCAAAGAAAATATCTTGTGATTTCTAGCATACATTTAGCATCAGTTATTAACCACAATATTTTATTCTATCTCACTATTTTAGAATAATAGAGTTAACATGTGTAATTAATAATCAACTGAAGGCAGTATTAACCAAATATTTGAGTCAGTTTCTAGCTATATAGCTATCATCAGTGAAAAATCAGTATGCAGAAACTAATATTGAGATTTGTTTAACATTCTGTTCAGGGTTTTCTTGCTCTTGCTTGCATTTATAGATTTCAAATGGAATGATAGAATGTATTATTGCTGTATATGTTGTATATCTGAACCAATAATTAAATAATAGTCTCACTCTATAAGTAGCATTTTTGTGAGAATATAGAGAAATTATTTTTAAATTTTCACATATATGCAGTATATATGATAACTTGAATACAGGAGATGGGTCCATCTTTTAGCTTCAAATAGCTTAGACAAGGTCTCATCTTGCCCTTTCAATTTTAATTTATTAGAGGGTCTTGATTACCTCATAACTGCAAATTTTTTTAAGGTTATTTCTTTGTAATTTGCATTTATATTTAATGTTTCCAGCCATCATTACTTTAATTTTCAACTATTATCAATCCATTGTGGAATAGTCTCTACAAGTTTATTTATTTTAACCAATTCATGCCTGTTTTCTACCTTATCTCAACAAACTTACTTATTTCATCCATACTTTATAAATTATTAAAATCAATTATTGAATTTTATTATTAGTTTATCACAATTCTGATATGTATTTTTATATAGGCACATCTGCGTCTGATATATATGTGTTTTATGTAAACCTATTGACATATTAGTAAATCACAATATGATAGCTTATTTCTTTTTGAATTAATCAAAATCAGAATGCTGAATTTATATTTATAGCATACTCAGCAGATGTTAATTTCATTTCAATTGTTATTAATAAATGTATATTTCATTGTTAAAGTTATTCCAGTGAATTTACCCAATCATAAATAGTTTTAGAATATTATATGTTTATATTATCTCTTTCTCACAATAACAGTTATAGAGCTTTTGCTCACTGAGCTGAATTCATGCATAATGGTCTGTCATATAAAAGGGTTTTACATTTAGTGTTATAGATATTCAGATGATGATGATCCTGGTTGATGCAAAAGGGATATCTTTTAAAGTCTATGCACTACATTCATTTTAATTATTTATTTAAAAATTAAGTTTATAGTTGACCATTACATTAATGGTACTATGTGGTCAGTGCATTGATGATGATCAGCATGTTTTAGTATCCCAGCATTATTTTTTTAATTGTTATATTCTTATGGATGAGCACTTAAGTTTGTGTATTCAAATTATTATATTGTATTGCTGCCCTAAGTTTGGCAAGGACTAAATAATTAACCTGGTCTTTGGTAGACACATTTCAAATCCAGTCACAAGATTGACTGTTGATTTATTTTTATTATTGATCATGATTATTACTTTTGTGTAATGCCGATGAACTTATAATTAATTCTGTGCTGATCATTTATGCTTATGTCAATTTCTTGTATTATTTGTATGTTTATATTTTGTCTTTAACTTGGGGTTGGTGATGATGATTTTTTATCACCCCATGTTCACCCCAATTCTCCATACCATTAGAGTATATTCCATTAATTTGAATAACTAATTTTGGCACTTTATACTATATCATCAATTTCCACAAAGTTGATTTTACTCTTTTTATTGTAATAAAGTCCATATTCATTTTTAAAATCAATTGTCCCTTCACATATTCTTCTAACTTTATAAAGTCTAGTAATGATATCTTTAATATTAAATAGTTTTTCTTCCAATCCATGAAATTGTAGATAATAAATAAAATGGAGTCATGAAATAATAGTCTGGATCCACAATCAGGGAATGCTCAGCACTTTCTATTTTTGATCACCAATTGCCTCCTTGCCTGGCAACTTTATAGCCTTCTAGAAATAAGGGTTATAATTTAATTTTCTCTCTTGAATGAAAATATCTGTCAAGAAATAAAATATCATTTATTCCCATATATTTATCTTGTCTTCAAGAAAACTCGGCTGATATTTTAGTTAAGAATTATCAGATAACTGAACAGAAAGACTATGGTGGTGGTAGTCACCATACTGACTGATATGTGTTAAAAAACAGCTCATCCATATTTATTTACCATATGAATAATCACATAGTAATAACAACTGCAATGACAAGAATATATTGAGTTGTTATTAAGAATTTGATTTGTTCAGTTTCTTTAAGACCTCAAAAAGAGGAATCAAAGCATTTTCTTTCAATTAACAGCAAGCTGCTTTCCATAAGTCCATATAAAGACATAATTTTTTGTGAGATTTCAGAATTGTTATATTTCAAATTCTCATTTATATAATGTTTATTGTAACTATTGACTTTTATAATGACTTATAAGAACCTGAATGTTAACTAGAAGAAGGGTCTGTAAGATCTATTGTTATTTGCTAGATCACATTATTTCTGGTTGCTCTTCCATTTTTAATTGCTTGTAGTTTTGGTTACATTATAGCTAAAAAATGTATTTAGATTATTATATGGTTATTTTCATATATATTTATTGTTAATGTCTATATATATATATATGTGTGTGTGTGTGTGTGCATAGTAATGAAATAAATTGTGATACAATTTAACTTTTAAAACATTAAATAATAATTAATGTTTTAAAAATTAAATGGTACTGTAATTTATTTATTTATTATGCTGTGTGTGAATATGTGCCTATATAAACATATATATTTATAAAATGTAATTTTTGTAATTTAGATGCAGTGAGAAATGCATCAGGTCCATTATTGATTGAAATTGATAAGACCTTGGGATCTGGTTTAGGAATTACTCTAAAATTAACAGGATATGACAACCAAACTGTAATCTGTATAGAATCTATTAAAGCTGCTAGTATTGCCGAAAGGTAAGAGCAAAATGGACTTAATTTTTTGCTTTTTCAAAAATTTAATTATAACTTTTACTTTGAAAGTTGTAAATATATATATTTTTAACTATCTCTGAGGTACTGTGGTATTAGAGCTGCGACATGAAGAATTATAATCGTTTAATCATTAAATTAATTAGGTTATTAAATCAAAAACATATTTTAAAATCTACATTAAAAAAACAACAATTTAACAAAAAAAATACGAAAAGCATTAATGTGAAGAATAGTTAAAATGCGTGTTTAAATCAAATTGAGTATGTGTTTACACGTGCATATTCTGCATAATCTATTTTAATACGTTGTTCAGGCTTACACCGGCATTTATATATGTAATATATGTGGGATTCGAACTCAGACTTTCACACGACCTACAACTCTCAGTGCCATCTTATATTGCTGACTCACCTGATCACACACATGTTGAAAAGATAAATAATCACCAATATACATATTTCGTGCTAAACCAGCACTCATTAAAGTATGAAGATTGGTTATCTTAATATAAAGCTGAGTATTAATTGTATATATGTGTGGAGATGGTAATCTGAACCAACTGATGAGTGCTGGTTTAGCACGAAATACGTATATTGGTGATTATTTATCTTTTCAACATGTGTGTGATCAGGTGAGTCAGCAATATAAGATGGCACTGAGAGTTGTAGGTCGTGTGAAAGTCTGAGTTCGAATCCCGCAAATATTACATATATAAATGCAAGTAAAAGCCTGTACAATGTATTAAAATAGATTATGCAGAATATTCTCGTGCAAACACACACTCAATTTGATTTAAACACGCATTTTAACTATTCTTCACATTAATGCTTTTCGTATTTTTTTTTTTTGTTAAATTGTTTTTTGTTTTTTTTTAATGTAGATTTTAAAATATGTTTTTGATTTAATAACCTAATTAATTTAATGATTAAACGATTATAATTCTTCATGTCGCAGCTCTAATACCACAGTACCTGAAATGTCTATATTCATATGATTTTAAATCGTACACATATATTCATTCATTTAATTTTGAAATTTAAAATGTGAATTAAAACCTGATTAATAAATGTTCGTGAATAATGATTGTTTAATAGTATGAGAGAAATTTCAAATCAAATTTTTATGCAAATGAGTTTTCTCATCTCAATGTAAATATTCCTGTTACATTACGTGTAATATATCGTGTAAAGTAGATTAAAAGCTAAGACAAACAGTTTTAATAATAAACATTCATGATTGTTTCTTAAATATTTGAAATACAGGCACTCTTCGCATACGTGGAGCATAATTGTAAATATAGGGGATTTGAACTCAGACTTTCAAGCATCCTTCAACTATCCATTCTATCTCATACCACTGATACACATGACCACATACATGTAGAAAAGATAAATAATCACCAATATACATATTTCGTGACTATCCATACTATCTCATACCACTGATACACATGACCACATACATGTAGAAAAGATAAATAATCACCAATATACATATTTCGTGCTAAACCAGAACTCATCAGTTAATCCAGATTATCATCTCCCACACAACTGATTATATATATATGCGTGGGAGATGATAATCTGGACCAACTGATGAGTGCTGGTTTAGCACGAAATACGTGTATTGGTGATTATTTATCTTTTCTACATGTATGTGGTCATGTGTATCAGTGTTATGAGATAGTATGGATGAGGTGTTTGATTGTTTCTTAACTAAAATTATCTACGCTAAGATAAATTTTAAAACATAATGATTTTTTCATTGTTTGTTTATGTATTTTTTGTAAAGGAGTTTAGCCATTTTTAACAGAAGAAGAAATGTAGATAGAAAATTAAAAATAAATTTTGTAATGACTATACAGACCAATTGACAAACCATCAGGATATCCATGTGTATCACCATCTAGCCTTTTAGTCAATTTATTTGATATCTTGCAAAATTGTTTTTAACTTCTGCAGCAAAATTTATTCTCCAAAAAACTTCAACACCTTGATTAATTGTAGCTCTCCATTGATTCTTGCTTTTAGCCATATCAATGAAAACAATCAACATTGTAATTTTTTATAGTACTTTTGAGATGGTATTTATAATATAAATAGAATTTGCCTCTCCCATGAAACAGTATATATTTTTTTGAGAAATGGAAAACAAAAATACTTTTGTAAATCTACAAAAAATGCTATCATAATGATCAGATTTTAAAACTTGGCTGCATTACCCTTTTACCTAATTACTTCACTTGCTTTTGAAAAAGAATCTACCACACATATGTATATATATTAGCTATATACAATATATGTATGAAAAATATTCACATGTGACTCATTAAAAAAATAAACAAAGAATTAATCTCGTATTACTGATAATAATAATGATAACAATAATCCGGTGCAACTACAAGCCATTTGTTGATAATTGCTTTGCAATGATTAGAAAAAGATGGCCCTATGAAATTTTTCTATTCATTTCTAAGCAATAATACACCCAGAATATTTCAATGGCAGATGCTATCCAGACAAACTTCATTACAATATTAATGTTAATTACACATGGATGAACATGGAAAATGTATTTATTATATAAATATAAATGGTGATACAAATATTTTCATGGGTAAAAGAGATCAAATATTTTTTAGGTTTTCCCATATGTAAAGAGAAATATGAGATCGTGTGTGTGAAGAAAGATCAAACCAAAGGACAGTTTTGAAAAAAAATTCTGACCCTGGTGTGATGTTTGATAAAATTTTGACATATGTTAAAAATGAAGATTCTTATAAGTGAATGTTGTGTGTGGATTCTTGTTTTATTATTATAGCATTGTTATTTTAACCAAATCTCATCTACTATCTGTCACCAAGATTCATGCACAGAGGCAAACTCTCCATACAGCAGCACCACTTAGTGCACAAACTTTTCTGTATCCATTGATTATTCTGACTTGCACTGAGTGGCAATGCTGTATGGAGAGTTTTAGCTCTGTATTATCAGCTTGTGTAAGTGTAAAGAATGGTGATCATGTGATGTTTAGTGGTTTATCACTAAGATTGTATGGATGTCTCTAATATCTGCTACTGAGTGAATCATGGAAGGGGATATCCAGCCAAACCACACACTTGAAGAAACTTAAAAACTACATTTGTATATAATCAATTACAATTTTTTATATTAAAATAGATTTTAAAAAACAATCTTCAGACTGCTGTAAAATAATTAACAATTTGTTTCTTAAACACACTGGCATAGCTAGAATTTTTGGGTCTGTAAACAAAATTTCAAGAAAGATTTATTTGTAATATTTTTAACATATGATTTAATATTTTTTTGAATATATATAAAATAAAAATGCTCCAAGTCCTAGGAACTCATATTCATTGCCTTGGTTTGCTTTATGATTGCCATACTTATGTCTCAAAATTTTTATTACAGATTTTCCTGCATACATAGATAAGTCGAAAAGAAATTTATAAAAGATTTGCCACTATTATGTGATTTAACAACATTAAACTTTAATGTTATCCAAAACATTACATGACTTTCTCAGCTAATTCATATGCTTCTGTGAGAAGGTCTCTTTACCCTACACAGAACCATTTGCTGTAATCTTGAAGAAACAATGAATATTTGATGATAATATTATATAGTATTCATATCCCCATACCAATTTCTGACTTTTGTCTTTGCCAGTGAGGGCTTAGGATTTAAAACTGGAACTAATGCATTTATGCATCTAATAGCTACTTTTCATTTCTTTATACTATTCATGCTAAATAGTCTGAAATTTAAAACAAATTTTGAAGCAAATCTGTCCACTTTCTTACTTACATGGATCTGACATGATTACAGTTTTATGCAACTCTAGATTTTTTCAATTTTTTTGGCAAGGAAGATTAATACTGACAAAATATCACATGACTTTCTCAGTTTCCTCATATGCTTCTAATAACAGTTTTTTTCAGCCTATTAATATCAGAGCCATATATTATAAGCTTAAAACTGATCTGTGATATGGATTTTATATAGAATTTCTATTTATTGCTCTTTGATTACTCATGTTTACAATAAGAATTTTTTAAAAAAATGATCTTTTAAGCATATGAATATGCTGGTAAATTCATGGAATATTTTGTTGAGATTAAACATCACATCCAAAAGGTGAAAGTGGTCTATATTCAGTACAAACCTGAGATTTCTAAAATATATTGTTACTAACCTATGCAAGTGATTTGTCTGGGTTTAAAATGTTAAATTTTTTTTTTTTAATTTCAAGTTATTAATTTCAATAATGTATAAAAGTTAAATGTAACTGCTTCTAAATATGTGAGTATAGTTTTAGTTTAGAATTAAAAATACTTACTAATGAAAGCAAAAACAAGAAACCAATCTGGGAATGAGTATACTATGTAGCATCTAATATCTAATGTCTTTTGATTACTTAAGCTTGCAGTAGATAATTCAGTAATAAGATGAGCTGTCAACTTTGAAATATTCTGATATATTTCAAAATCATCCAACCATTGTATCTATTGCTCATTAAAATTCACAGGATACCATGTACCTGCTTATATATCTATATGAGGAGAAATTAGCAAATAAATTATACACCAAAATTGAACATGAATAATAGAATTCTTGTGGTTTAATATAAATGTTGTTTTATAAGAAATATGTGTATGGAAATGTTGGTAATTTATGATAAGAGAGTTATTTGTCATGTTAAGCTACTTATAACTGTATATGGTGATAAAAAATTGAAATGAAACTAAGTAGTGGAAACGGTAAATTATTTACTGATAGTTTTGAGATCTGGTAAAATGATGGTGGTTCAACTATATCAATGTCTGTAAACTTTAATGTTCTTTTTAAAATTCACATTATAATGTGTTTTTAATACTTTTTATAATCATGTTATGAGTTATTTGCTATCTTTTCTCATTAATTAAATAGTTTTAAATAACATTCAATGGTTATTTATTTTGATGAATTGAGAAAATTCAGATTAATAGAATGAAGATGGCATATTATTTTAATTATTAGTAATATATTTTTATTCTTGTTTTATCAGCACATAGAGGATCTTATTATTACTATTTTTATTTTAAATTTGATATAGAAGCTCAATTAAAGCATTTATGTCAATTTCTTGAAATATATATATAACTTAAATTTATTATTGTATTTGTGTTTCAGTTTTCTCATATGTGTATATATTTTTAGACATACTGAAATCTAATACACAACATATTCCGGAAACATATCGATAAATACCTTTGAAAAAGACAATATGATAAATACCTTTGAAAAAGACAATATGATCATTATGGTGCATTTTATGCTGAACCAACACTCTTTAGTTGACCAAGATCACATTAACTTAAACATATTTTTACTTATTTGTTCAATATTTGTCAATACCATATCATAGTAGTGTTAAATTATCTGCACTCAGAACTTGATATCAAAGCTGTGATGGCAAAAAATTTGACACTTTTGAATCATAGGGTATATTTATACATGTATGTGTGCTTTTGAAATGGTATATTTCATCTAATAAATTATCTTAAATTATAGATGTGGTGCTTTGCACATTGGGGATCAGATTTTAGCAATAGATGAAGTTAGTGTAGAAAATATGACTCTACCAGAAGCCAGCTGTCTTTTTAAAAATAGTTTAAGGGAGCAAGTTAAATTAGAAATATTACCTTTAAGCCAGATGAAAAACTTATCTTCACAGACTTTGGTTAAAAAAGGTAAGCTCTTATCATTTATAAATTAAAAGCTTATATTTATTTATTTATTTTTTTACTAGATGTTGCATAATTTACACTATTATCTTTCTTTTAATTAATTATTACTATGTATTTATGCTAACTTAAATAATGTCTATGGGTTCTCATTATAATATCTCTATTCATATACTTGATGAATCACATATCTTCTTGTAGAAAGTATTAAACAGTAAGCACCAAAGGTAATGAAATTTAAAATTAGAAATATAGTATTACATACAATAATTATAAGTTTATGTTAAATTATTGTTGAACTGCAAATATAAGTAGATTACAATTATAGTTTAATAAAGTCGTTTTGACATTTTATTACTAGGGTAACAGAATGGATAATAATTCCAACACTTTGCATATAATAACATTACAACCACCACCAATTTCTTTTAGCTTACATTGTTATTTAGCACCATTTCCCACTCTGTGACCACTTTTCATTTTGATTCAAAGCTAGTGTTTTCATTTATAGTTAGAAGCTAGATGTCACTACTGTGTAATTAATATAATTTAAAGAGGAAGCAATCAAGTTATTCTGGTGATACTCTAATATATATTCATTTAATGTCAGCAACTGTTACTGTATTTACCACAATGGGTTCCTGCATTATGACCTAACAGTAATATTGATTTCCATGATACAACTGATTATAAGTTGTTTTGGTTACCGTCGACTGAGATTGATGGCTGATTGTTGTGATGTAATCAAATTATGATTGGATCTGATGGCAATGCCTCCATTTTGTGACAATATATAAAGCAAATACATATATCACAATGAAAACTTGAAATTGGTGATGGTTTTAAAATATTATTAGTATTTTCAGTTGGGATGATAATTTATTACAGAATTATTGATAATAGAAAAGTTTTTTATCATGACTTAAAGTTTATTGAATATTATTATGTGTATTGTTTGCATTGTGGTCATTAATGTTTAATAACTGAATACTTAATTGCTTAGAAGGTCGTTTCACACTCATACACCAGAAGTGATAAATTGAGCTTTGATCTAGTAACCACTAGTTTTTGTATCTATTACTAAATTACACTGGGCCAAAATAATGAGGTTATTCAGGAAATCAATTCTGAATCTTCTAGATAGAAAGACAATGACCAGAGCCACTTCTTCAATGCTGATAGTTAAATGTTTTTGAATTAAAGGGCAACCCATTGCTTTTAATTTTTTATGTCACATAATCTCTCAAAAAATTAATGCATTCAATTATATACTACAATTCCCTTAGCATATGTTAAAGAGAATGCAGTAATAGTTATGGTTTAGCCACTACTTTTTTGCAAAAATCAATTATGCCTGTTGTTAGTTTATAAGACTCCAAAATATAGTTTCTGAAAATTTAATATTGTTATAAACAATGAGGATTGCCAATTCCTCAACAAGCTTTGTGATAAATGCTTAGCTAGAGAAAGCATTTACAATATCTCTGTCAGGACCCCGCCCCCCAAACTTCTGACCATGGTTTTGGTAATATTCATTGTTTATAATTAAAAGCTTAAGAGAATAGGGTCATATGATCTATGACTCTTATTTTGACTATTTAATATTGTTAGTTTTAAAATAGCAGAATAGGAGTAAAAGGCAGTTTCTGATTGGAATCAATACAGATCTGCTACTTCTTATTAGAAGAAGTAATTTAATTATAAAACAATCTTAAAAGTCTAGCTGCAGTCATCTTGTTTGTAGTCATTAATTTTATTTATTGTTTATCTTATAGTTTTTGTAACTGGAAAAGAGATGCTGTTAAACAAGTGTTTGGAACTATGACTTAATTGGTTTGAGTTAAATCTACTGATGGAAATATGGTTCTTAATTGGCATATATCATTTTCCTCCACAAAGTCAAATAATGTTTAAAGCAGATTTTATGTAAAGTAAAATATATAATTACTGTATAGGTTTTTGAAATGGTCAGCATTAAGTTTCAAAACCTGAAAAATCTTTAAACTTTAAATTATTGCTCTAACATAGTGTAAGTAAAGTGGCCACTCAGTAAATGGGATGTAACAGATCTCTTTATCTGATTAAAATTAGTTAGGTAGAATTAGGTCACAGATACTAGAATTGTTAATTAGTGTTCATTAACTATATATATAAAAGAAAAGATGCAAAATCAGGCCCATAAATTAGTTTTTTTAGTATAGGTCATAGATTGCAATGTGATAAAATATTCAAGTAATAAAATACGTTACAAATTTTAAAGAAAATGTTATGAAACTTTTATAGTCAAGAAAATATAAACAATATATAAACATGGTTAAATGCCCAATACAATTAGAAATCATTATTAGATGATTGGAAGCTTTTAAAAGTGTACTTAGATCATTTTTTGCAGATTTGATTTGTTCACTGAAAAATTAGATAGTATTAAGCTTGAATTTATTAATCTTTATATATATATATAGTATTTTTAATGTGTTACAATTTGAATGATGGCTATTGGATGAACAGTTTATCATGTGATTATAAAAATGAGACATATTAATAATTCTTATAACGAATGAAAAACGATGTTTTAAATAAATTTTATTTAATTTTTAATTGTTCATTACCTATTTTGTTTAAGATTGATTAATGTTTTAAATATATATATATACATAAAAAAAAATGCCATCAAGCATGTAGTGGTAATTAAGCACACTAATATACACTAATCTGAAATACTAAAAAGCTATATTTTGACAATAAAACATTGCTTCATCAGTCATATGTAACTCAGACATCATTTTCTCAAATTTAATCACTATAAATACTATATGTAAACACATTTTTTAAATTATTTGCTGTAAAGTGGAAAGATAATTGGGGGGGGACCCCAAAAATTTAGGCTTGAAAGTTTTATATACAAATATCCTTATGCACAACATTTCAGTATAAATGGAAATGGTGCTCGAAAGAGCACATTTATTTTGTAGTTATCTAGGTAAAAAGTTATCACTTATTAATCATAACGATTATTTCAGGAGAATGTTATGTATGTTTAGCTTTACATATTTATTATTGTAGTGTTTTGTAAAATGGCAGACATGTTTGTGCACTCCAGGAAAAACTAGAATTTATTCGTAAGGCTGTTTTTAGATCGCACTCTGATAGCTGAGGAATTTAATTAGTGCATTGACGTAATGGCGATCGACAATTCCTAGAAATATTTGCTAATTACAAATGTTTCTAGATAAGAGACGTTACCTTATTGGTCAGTGCATTGATTGATCGTTGCAGTTGTCAGAGAGCGATAAGAAGACTGGGTAACATCTAAGCTGTGTAACATAGAGAGCAGTAGAGAGCAGACAAGCAGTACTGAGTAAGCAGTATTTAAGTAGAGATATCTCGCGTCAGTGCTGGCGGTTAATGATCAGCACCCAGTGGAAATGTAGTTCACGGGTGTAGCTGAAAGAGACCGCAGCAGAGATATTGAGAGCATTCATTGGAGAGCTTCATTGCAGACCAATTCGTTTGGAGAGCTTTGAGGCAGACCAATTCATTGGAGAGCATTCGTTGCAGACCAATTCAGCGGAGATTGCAGACCAATTTGTTGGAGAGCTTCGTTGCAGACCGATTCGTTGGAGAGCACTCGTTGGAAAAGAACAGCGTGTGAATTGTATAATGTTATTTGCTGACCGCACAGTATGACTTGCAGTTATAACATTGGCATAGTCGTAAGTGTGGATATAACAATTATATGAACTTTTGTTTGCAAAGTTTAAAAAATAGAAAAAATTGCTATGCTTTGCTAAGTAGAATTGATTTAAAAAACTATAGCAATATATTTCCAGATTCATTTAAAATTTGCTCCTCTAACTCAAATTGTTTAAGTCATTCCTCTATATAATAATGTAAGGCATAATAAAAGACTGCTGCTTTTTTGTTGCAAAGATTGTTTAATGCTATGGCAAGACAACCTATCACTTATTAATAGAAACTGTCACTTCAAGAGATTTAATCTCGAATATTATATATATTTATCACAGTAATTGTTTAGCTTACATATTATGAGTTATGACATAAACTGTGACAGTATTGTGATGGAACAACATGCTATCGTAAAACTCTGTTCCAAATTGTGCACAATTACTACTGAAATATTAGAAATGATTCAAACTAAGGCAGTAATGTCATAATCCTCAAGAATGCTTACAAGTGTCCTACAAGGCAGGTAGAGCACTAAGGCACAAAACACATGCATAATTGGCTAATGCTTACCTTTAGAGATCACTACTAGTGTTTTATGTATAATATGTGAAGATAGGAAGCGATCAATAAATTTGTAACAAAATCTTATGATGAAAAAATATTGTAATTAATGATAAGATAGGAAGCGATCAATAAATTTGTAACAAAATCTTATAACGAAAAAATATTGTAATTAATGATATGATGTTTTAGAGTGAATTATTAAGCATTATGAGATCTCTGGCATCTGTTGACTACTCAAACTTACAGAAAATGGTAAAATTGGAATGGAAGAAATAGATTTACCACTAAATTTTATTGTTATTAAATGACCTATATTGCAATTCAAAACTACATATTTAAAATAGGTGACATTAGATATGGTTCTCTAATATTTTAATTCATGTTTTAGTAATGCATTTTAATGGTGTAGTAGGCTCTTAAAACTTTAATTGAATTCCTTTTGTTCCTTCTGTTTTAGGTAAAGAATTTAATATAAAATGTATTATTTATTAGATATTTTGAGGGGAGAAATGCATTTATTATAGTTAAAAAAGTCTTGTGGCCTAGTGGTTAGTGTTTTTTGCATTTTATGTATATGACCAGAGTTTGAATTTGGACAAGTTAAAACAGAAACTGTTTTAATCTTCAAACTTAATTAAAATTTGTTTCTAGTATTTCATCTATAGCCAAACCAGCTTGGCATTTTTTATTTGTTAGTAGGTAAATATCTAGCCATTTTTAGCTAAAGGATAAAACATGGATGATGAAAATGTTAAAAATTCATTAACTGGCAATCTTCACTGTTTTTTTTTAAAAGTCTCTTCAATAAAAAAAAATGGTACGATCTTTACTATAATATTGGATATTTAAAGTTGTTTTTTCTATATCTAATATGTTATTGCAGGTTTTTAAAATTAATTTTTGTTATTGTAAATAATTATCAACATTATATAAGAAACAGCAGGACTTTTGTTCCTTTGTGAATTATTTATTTTTGCAGAAATAAATAAAAAATATATCTGTTTTATTTCAGATAAGAGTAATAAATATAATTCATTTTTTAAAAAGGTACTCTAGATAGTTTTAATGCTAAATGCACTTTTCTAAAGATTATTTAACATTTATATATTATGAATATGGAAAGCCTCATAATGTAGTTGTAGTGAATCCAATTTATATCCATACAGTCTAGATTCAAATCTAGGCCAGACAGATTTGAAAGTTTTTTAACAAATTTAGAATTTGTTTTTGTTTAATGATTCAGTTAACAATCCAATATTGGTCTATAAACAGGTATCTGATTATCTTAATTAAATATTAAAATAAAGATGAGAAAAACTATTCAACCATCATCACTCATCACTTGGTAAGCCTGATGCAAATACTACCTTCTCTTTCATTGTTACTCTGTGAGGACTACTAAAGAGACTTTTGCCCTGTAGTGGACTATTTAATAAAATGTAATACTTTTGGGTACATACAAGGGGGGACCCAAAAATAACCAGAAACATTCTCTGGTATGTATACCTGTAGTAGTATATACTTTTGCAGTTACATTTTCAGGAACCCTTCTGCATCAATCTGCCAAATGACATTGCCGTGTGAAATCGTGGGTTCATGTAGCACTTTTTTTTTCTAAAGTGCATTTCGCATATTGGTCAATTTTTTTATAATGGCTGAAATGTTGAATTAATGCTGATTTTTTTTATTTGCCACAAACAGCATTTTTCTCACAGATTTAGTTCATAATAGGCAGACATTTTGTCTACAAATTCAGCATGACTCAGCCTATCACTTTGTGCAATTTTTTTTTAAATCTCTGGAATGATAAAATGTCTCAAATTTTTTTTTTTTGCAGACTTAGAATTAGGAAGGAGAATGACAGAAGCATTAAAATGAATCACTTTGCAAGTGTTTCTGGACTACTTCAAAAAGTAACACTGGTTTAGACTGGTGCCTTGCCTTAAATAAACTATACTTTTTAAAATGATTCAGTTCGCGACACCTAAAAATAAATATACAATTTTTTATTACAAAATTCCAATTATTTTTAAGTCCCCTGTATGTGTTTGCTTAGCAAAGTGGATTCTTCTTCTTTAAGCAATGTTTATATGGCTGAGTGCACTTTAGGTGCTTAGTAAATATAGATTTATTATTTCTTTGAGTTGCTCCTTTTTATAGAAGATAATTGAAAAATATATGGTAATGTAGTAGTTTCTCTATATCCATGATTTCAGAGTTAATACTTTCAATAACCCACAGTTAAAAAATTAAATAAATTAAAAATTTATGTATGAATTAAAAATTCATAAATATATTACTGCTTGTATAGCAGTGGTTGCTTTTTTAAAAAATCTCACAGAACCTTCTCTAAGTTTTACATATTTAATGTTCTAATTGTAATAAATCAAGTTCTCACAGTGGTATGCTACAATATTTCTCTGCTAAACTTTAAAAATCTTAAGATTCTTTTAGAATGAACTTAATGAACAATAGTATTAGTGATGCAGTTCTGCTAATCTTGAAAGAAACTATAAAATGCTTTTTTGCATGACAAAATGAAGATGATAAGTTTAATTCTGAAAGAAAAACATGCATGCCAAAACTAGTCAAACATTCCATATGAACTAATTCTCTATTTGTGAAATTATCAAGACGGAAAAAGAACTTTGTGTTATGATTGTTTATGTTCTTGAAAATTTATATGAAAATTATTTAGTGAATAAAAAAATAATATTCCACTAAACTGTTACAAATCATGTTTAAAATAACAGTATTCATGCAAAGGCTTTAACAAATGATTTACTGAAAAGAGTGAGTTCAAGCTATTTCCAATAAGTAAGGAATAATTTTGTAAATACCAGCATGAATTTCATAATGAAGCACATTATGTTTTTTTAAGACTTTGCAGAAATTCTGCCATCATTAATGTTGTGCTTTGAAGCCATTTTAAAAGAAAGTTTAATTCTCCAATTTGCAACACAAATATTATCACTGCAATAGTTAATATCATATATGGCTCTATCAGCCATGTATTTTATACTTGAAATTTATGAATGTAACAGCACTTAATACTGCATCTTTTGCACTTCAGCATCTTCAATTTTCATTATAGGACAAGAATAAAAAAGAGTAGTGGTCATTTTTTTATAATCTGACCTCTGAGAAAAGTACTTGTTATTTAACTGAAATGTCAGCTATTTAGCTATTATATTTTTAGAACACACAAGTTCCCGGAAATAGTACTATGAATTCATTATTTATCTGTGAGAATATTAGAATATATATACACACATATATATATGTAATAATGATCAAGGCTAAAAATGGGTTTGTAAGTAATTATTAAAATCCAATCAACACTTAGACAATTCTAATATTAATACCAACCAACAATTTCAAAATGTTGTCAAGGCAACCCTCTTTAACAATGAAGGTGGAACCCCACCTTTATTAATGGTCCAATATACTTATATAGACAGTAAAGATTGCAACTTGACCCCAAAGATTGAAATTATTGATACAAAGAAGTTTAAATAAACCTGTTAAACAGGTAAACCTATTCTGAATGTAGATTAATAAATAATCAATTTTAATATTACAAACTGCAATCATAAATTTCAAATTTTACCCACAGTATTATTTAAATAATATGTGTAATAATGTTCAAGGCTAATTGGATTTGTAATTGTTGATTGTTATTGATATTGGGATTGTCTAAGTGTTAACTGGTTTTTAATGAGTACTTATAAACCCATTAAGTCTTGAGCATTATTATACTTATTATTTAAATAATACTTTGAGTGAAATTTGAAATTTATAATTGCAGTTTGTATTTTTTTTTTTTGAATAAATATTAGTTTGTATTCAGAATAGTTTATATTTACCTGTTTAGAGAGGTTTATTTAAACTTTGTTTGTATCAATAATTTCAATCTCTGATGTCAAGTTGCAATCTTTAGTGTCTATATAAATATATTGAACAAGTAATAAAGATGCATTCCACCTTTTTGTTAAAAAAAGGTTGCTTTGACAACAGTTTGAATTTGTTGATTGTTATTGATATTGGGATTTTCTAAGTGTTGACTGTTTTTTAATGATAAATATATATATGTGTGTGTGTGTGGTGATAATCTTATTCGATATCTGTATTTCTTCGAAGTAATATAAGTAATCTTATAATTAAATATTAATAAATACAGAAACAAATATATATAAAGTACAAGATTAAAAACTTTTATCAACCTAAGAGCACTTTTGATTAGTTGAATAAAAGTTTTTAAACTTGTACTTTATATATATCTTATATTACTGTATTTATTAATATTTAATTACAAGATTACATGTATATAGTATGTAATTTTTCAATTAATTGTATTAAAAGTGAAGAAAGGAAAATGCATGACAGTATAATTGGGCTGTCAACATAGGCAAAAAGATCTGGTTTTCAATATCTCGAATTCACTTTTGCAAAGGTTGTCCACAAAAATGCATATATAGTGAGGGATGGTTTGATTATTTGGTCTGGTAAAGCTGAGATGAGGAATGTGCTGATAAAACAAAAACATTGAAAATACTATATATGTGTATTTAAAATGTATACGTTGTAATATATTTTTAAATTGTAATATAATTATATACATCCTGTGTGTATATATATTAAAAACATCTATAATATATACTTTTAAATGTTTTAAAAAGTTTATTTTATATAGTATTCATTATTATTCACAGATTTTGATATCAACTTGAAGGTCTGGAGTTTAATAATATAAATAAGAATAGACTACTATATATTATTGCACTTCTTATATTTGAAATTATTTAAATTTTTGAATGAATGAAATATATATTTAATGATAATCTTGTGCATATTTCTGTGTATAAACATTTTTCTATTTATGCAAGCAATTCCCAGTACATATAAAGTCCAAAAATTAAGCGCACTCAACAGTTCTCTTTTTTGGTGTCTTATGCTGAATGAACATCGTTTGTGATGTAGAGTAATATTTACATTTTTTACATTTCTTTGTTATTAAATATTTTTATTATACCTCATGACCAATGATAAACATGTACTTGAAGTGGAAATCCAATTTTATCAAATTCATCTTACATAAAATGCTGTAAACAGATTAATGAAGTAGAAGATTGTCTGTAAATACTTGTATTATATAGTAATGACTTTTTTTTCCATAATCAAATTTTTTTGTATATATATACATAAGTGGGTCTCATGGTGCAATTATATCTTCTGTGATATATATGATCTCAATTTGAGTCTAAGCTGAATAAATGTAAATTTTTTCTCAACGGACTTAAGATTTTTTTTCATGTAGTTGGCTCGTAGCCAGTTGGCTAATAATTCAGTATTAGTCAGAAAATGAGTATGTAGATTTTTCCAGTGGGCCAAGCAAAGATGGAGAATAAACTCTCATCATCTAGTCATTAGCAACTTTCTGAAGGTATTATCTTTTTTCCATTTAATTTATGAGGAACTATTGAAGAGTCTGCTTTTAACAGAGCTATTTAAAGACTATTTTAATTATTTCTCCCATATATTTATGAGAAATTGTCAAAGTCTGTGTTGACTCCTGATGATAATATTTAACCTATCATTTACTTGATTATTCAGAATCCTCACTGGTATATTCATTATTATTGTTACAATAGAGTCCATCTTATTTCTGTAGACTTTTTCATTTTTACCTCCAATTTTTTTAAGTATAGTATTCTTTTGTAATAAATTAGATTTTTTAAATACTATGACAAGATTAAGATAATTACAATCAGAGCATTCATGATTCAAGTCTAATCTAACATTCACCTAAATCAAAGGTCTCGTTGTAATCAATAAAGTATATGTCATTTTTTTAATCTAATATTTCTCAACTTTTTTTAATTATTTGATTTACATTAACAATAATAAATAATATCTCTTGTTTTATTTTATTTTTCACTTTCCAATTTTAACATCTATAAAAAATAACAAATTTCTTTAACTTGGAAATCTTCATTTTTAAAGATATATTTTTTACTTAAAGATTTTTTTCTATTCTTTCAAGTGGCAATATGATATGATTCTCTTAACTGCCAATTTTTTTGATGATGAATGGTCAAAGGAATTAAAACTTTTTAATAACTATTATAATAATTATTAAAATATAAGGGAAACAAACAGAGGTGTGTTCTTAACACATTGCTTATTGCAGAATTATAGTATACTTATTGTATCAGGTAGTAGACATTTAGATATAATGAAAGATATGATATTCACTTAATGCATCATTTTTTTCTATACAGAATTTGTATTAGAAACATTTATTTTTATTAGCTCTAGCAAACTGCATATTTTTCTTACTGTGCATATTTGAATATAGTAAATTTGTACAAAGTCTAGAATCAAACTCAGAGAGTATATCTCAGATGCTACTTATTCAATGAAATAGCAAGATATTTAGCATAATCATTCTTATTTATATCTGGTTTTAAAAGATGATTGAAAAATTATATTAAAATCTAATGATACATTGTTAATTATAGAATATTTGAACATAGATTTTCAAGAACCTTTAGCTACCAACTCTATTTCATACAACCAATACACATGACCACACACATGTGAAAAAGATAAACAATCTCCAATATATGTATTTCGTGCTGAACCAACACTCATCAGTTAGTTTATTAAAGTTTGAAGATTTACTATCTTAATATAAACCAAGCACTGATTATATATATATGGGAGATAATGATCTGGACCAACTAATGAGTGCTGCTTCAGCATGAAATAAATATATTGGAGATGTGTGGTCATTTGTATTGGTTGTATGAGATTGTGTTGATAGCTGAAGGGTGCTTGAAAGTCTGTGCTCAAATCCTCTACAATTACATCTAATTTCTAAATATATTAAATTATACTTGTAGCCTAATATTAATGATACATTGTTAATAGATAACATGCTTATCTCAATTTATATTATTGCCTTTAACCCTTCTATCTTGTCATTGATCACTGACATCTCTCTAATTGTTTGTGTTGCATGATAATTATAAATTTCTAACCTGTTGTTCTTTATCTTTTGTATGTTTCATCTCCATGTTGCCTCTGTTGGTTTTAATATGTTGTCACATTCTCTTTCCTTCATTTGTTTTAACACATTCTATTGTTCACTTCAGTAATTTTAATGTTTGGTTTATCCAATTGTCATCCCATCTCCTGAAATTGATTTACAACTATATCAGATGCCATTTGGATCCTTTCTCATATTTCTTTAAATTCTTTTCCTTTTATTTCATTAATAATTTGTGTGCAGTACTCTTGTGTGGATTTATTTATTTCATCTTTTTGAAATTTAACATTTTCCAACTTTAAATCACATTCTTGGCATAAGGTTTGGAATGAATATTCCATTCCTGTTTTAAAATTTTAAATTCTTCTCTGAGAATTTTATTGTCTTCCATAATCTGCCTTTGGAATCCTTTATATCCTTGTTGAGATTTTTGTAATTTTTTGTTCATTTTCTGAATCTCTGTATTCAATTCTTAGCTATGGACTCTATCTTAGTCTCTTCCCTTAATGTTACATTTTCAGTTCATACTGCTTTTAATTTTTGAGAATTAGCTTCTAATTTTGCTTCTAATCCTTAATAAAGTTAAAAAAATTTTAGAAACTGAGATTAGACCACCTGTTAAATCTTGGTTATTTCCATCCATAGTATTAAGTTGTTAGTAAAATACAATATTATCTAAGAGTAACTAATCTTTTAGTAAATATAAATATTTTTCTGTAATGTAGTAGTCCAGGGTCCACCTTTCTTTCACTGCCTATAAATTTAAATTAATAACATGCATAAATAAAAGAATCCTATCTACTTCTATTTTCTTTAAATTAAAAAGATAACTTATTTTTTTTTCTATTTAAAAATTTAATTTCTTATGATAAAGTTTTATATACTATGTGAATGCCAATAAATTAACTTGTTTAGACTAGTGGTCTTCAATCTTTTCACACCTGCGGACTAGCAAAAATAAGGATAAGATTTTATGGACCGGCAGAAGTTTACAGATAAATTTTCTTAAAGATTTAAACTACTTAGCCTTAGATGAGCATAATTGTTATAACTGACCAAAACAACATACTAGTTACTGTGTATTGTAATGGTGCTGCTTACCTTCACATGCTGAACACTTTCTCGAGTTGCACAGTCATACTGCTACAGAAGACAGTATGTTCTCATTAATGTGTCTGCATTGCTACATTTATTATTTCATTGTTAAAACATGCATGAATAAAATGTTATTCACCTAAATGTTGGGAAATCACAGCTAGTGTAATTACATGATAATCATTATGATAAATGTAATATCTGTATTTAATGTTAAATATACAAGATGAAGTTATATGTATGTGGAGTTTGTATAATAAAAAACTTTTTTTTTAATTTTGAATTTTTTTAGAAAAATAATAAAAAAATCTAATTCTACCCCCCCCCCCATAAATATCTGTGACAACTAGAAAAACTAATTAATTTATGTGTGATTGATTAGATTTTGTTTTCATTCTGTTTTTTTTTTTTTTAATTGGATAAAAATGAGATTAAAATAATACCAGATTGCATTAGTTGTTTACTCTTGAAGTCACCTGAGGACCACCTGTAAAGCTACTGGGAAAATTGAGTTGAAAAGTTGTTTTTGGTAAAGTGTCACATAGCTTCATTTGACAAAATTTCGGAACATACACACAAAGGCTGTGGTAATAGTTCACTGTCAGGAGCAACTATGAAACCAAGTTTTAAATATTCCTTACTGTAATTTCTAATAAATTGACCCTTTTTGTTAATTTTTATTGTAGGAAACAAAAAGACCTTTTTTGTTTTTGTTTTTCCCTCCACATTCTGAAGTATCGACATATCTGTTTTTTCTCATTCTTGAAGAATTGAAACACTATTACTTGGCATACTTTCAGTATCAGCATCACTTTTTACTGTAATATTATACTTGTCTCTTCTTAAGAAGGCCAAAAGGTTTTACTATTTGACTTTTTTGTCTCTATTTTGTGAAGTTTACAATTTCAAAAAGAAATGCCACACACAGAATAAAAAGATGATACAAATGCAATAAAAAAATTTGCTATATGTGACCAATAAATGAGCTGACGCAATACAGAAATGCCTACTAGGTATAGAAATTGATGTGTTAGGAGTGGTGCAATTATTGTGAGATTGACACTTTGTCTTTTAAAGATTGCATTTTCAGATAAATTTCTTCGATTATTATTTAGTAATTATAGTATTATCTAATAATTTAAATAAAATTTTGATTTATAATTAATTTTATTTAAGCAGTTGCGATGAAAAAATAAATAAAAATTGTTTATATTAATTAAAAGTTTAAAATCTTATTATTTTGTTATTACAAACTTTCCTGCCAGTCCTGCATGGACTGACAGATAACTTCTGTAGCCCAGCACCAGTCTGCAGACCAAGGGTTGAAGACCGCTGGTTTAGACTATTTATTTTCAGGCTGCATGTTGGGCACCAAGATTGTAATGGTGCATATGGGCAAAAGGGATGCCCTTTAGGTTTAGGTGCTAATTTTTAATTATATGGATTTATGTTTTGAGACACTCTTAATATTCTATTTAAATTTTATTGAATGAAATTACTAACTATAAAATCTATTTGTAAATATTAATCGAAGATAAGGCTCTACAATAATGAATATTTAAAGTCAATGGGTAATTTTATTAACTTCAGATATACTTCAGATGAAAAATAATAAATGATTAATGATCTCAGAAGCTTATAATATAAATACATATAAGGGTTTAACCTTAATGCTATGCATCTTGAGTGCTTAGTTTTGCCACTAGAAGGATCTCTACAAATCTTAACACAAGATTACAACTTTATAAAGATAAGAGCCTTATATGTATTTATGTGCTGATCATGCACTTAATAAGAATTGATGTTTACAACTTTGAATTGATTCAAAATATTTCTAATTATAAGATCTAAATATTAATTCGCTGTGAATTGAAAGATTTTGTAAATGTTAATTTCTAAACAAGGTAGTAGACTTAATTAGTGAAGAATTTACTAGCTTCACATTCTCAAATCAAAATGCTTTAGATTTGCCTATATAGTTAGAAAGTAGGTTAAAGATAAGATGGTCACTCTTATCTTTATAAAGTTTCATTTGGCTCTTCTAAGTCATAAATAACTTCTCTTAAGGAATGCTGGTATAGTTGTGATCAAATGGCTTATTTTATAATGGAATAAGTTTCTTATCTCATTGTTTTTTATGGAAGAATTTCATGAAATATAAAACTGATTATTGAAATTTTACAATAACATATATCAATAGGATTCACCAAACAAAATGGTGAGAACTTATAAATGCATGTAAAATGCCAATCATCAAACATATAGGCAGATATTGGCAGTATCAATGGCATTTGACCCTTTTTTTACTTGGCTTCTAACAGAACATTCTGTTATATGAATATCAACTGTATATATCTACAGGAAATATGTCCGATGTTATCAGCTACAGATTTAGATTGCAAGTAAGTAAATTTGATTTTATATTATACTTTTTTGTTATCCTTTCTTGTTTCATAATTACACATAACAATGTTATAGGTCTTCTAGAATAGATTATCTAGTAAAATCTTTATATAAATTTTGATATATTATACATACATTTAAAGTTAGTTTTAGAATTTCCAGATATTAATAAAACATAAATCATTTAATCTTTATAAAATAAATATAATAAGCTTTTTAGTTAGATTTTCTTTTACTGAATAATCTTACCTAAACTCGCATAGACAGATATTAGCATTGAATCTTTATTAATTAGTCTAAATTATAACCAGCTTTTCCTTTCAAACTTTTATTTATAGTTTGGAATGTTTTGAAAATAAACATTCTGAAAAATTATAAATATTTAATTAATATGTACATTAAAAATATAGATATGAATAAGTTGCCTCATATAAAGCAAAACAGGTAACAAATGTAAACATATATGTATATAAGCTTAATAATAGGCATACCACTATAATATGTATGAATAATATTTCTGTAGTGTAAATTTACACTACAGAAATATTCAGTAATAGTGAAAATTACATTACAAAAATATTTATTAATTAGTGAAAATTATTCTACAGAAATATTATTCATTGATAATGAAAATTACAGTCCAGAAATATTCATTAAGTTGATAGACTCTAGTTTAATGAATGACTAATAAAAATTACATATATATATATAACTCCTAAACTATTTAAATAATTCAGTTACTCACTTATTAAATAACTTATTTACAAAATAAGGATAAGTATTATTACAAAATTGAAAATTGATTGGCTTGCTTATTTAAATATGTCATTAATTAATCCTCCTGTATTCTGCCAGATTTAGATTTAAGCTTTCAACTTTCATTTTGATATTAAACCATTATTATTTATCAAAATATAATAAATTTGACCTCATTCGATAGATATTTTTGTTTAAAAATTAAATAAATTTTAAAAAATTACATTTGATTTTTGAAATTATTTTAAAAATTATATTGTAGTCAAAACAAAATGCTGTCATATTATCAAATTTCAGGTGGAGCTGATTCAATTTGCAAAATGAACAAAATCTTCTTTGTTTAATGTTTGTTTTAAAAATCTGAACAAATTATTTTTAATAACTACTAAATCTATTGATTTATGCTTTAAAAGTTTACAATATTTTTGTAATTTTTTATATCACTAAATATAATAATCATGTGAATGACCTCATTTCTAGACTGCAATGTTTTCTGCCCTCGTAATCTCTATAGTAACAATATTCAAAAGAATATATTCTTTTATATTTAAAAATAAAACATTTCTGTAAAAAATAAATATGTAATAACATTTATGTTTGATTTTTAATAATTATTGCACAATTACAATGCAAATAAATAATAAGCTTTCCAAAAAATCAAGTTTTTAGACCATCGTAATATTTTCTCAACAATTGTAATATTTTCTCAAAGTAATATTGCAAAGTTTGAGAGCACAAAATATATAATGCCTATTCATCATCCCAGAGATTGAGATGCTTTGATGGACTACCTATTCAATTTTTCTGCTATCTTATGAATTTTTATGTCTTTAAAATATTAGAAAATATATATATAAATTTTAAAGCTGTATAAAAAAAAAAGCTTCACAAAATTTTCACCAGAGGGCAAAAGACACAAATTTTACTTTTAAAAATCTCAGACAATATGACTCAGTTAATATTATTTCTAATTTAGGATTAAGCACATTTAATTTATATATTTATATGTAATTAGATTTTATCTCTTTTATTTGTTTTTTTTTTGTTGTTGTTGTTGTTTTTTAACTTACTGTATGTAAATAATTAGATTAATATAGTTTTCAATTGTCAATGAGCATCTCATGCCAGTAGTTGTATCTCTGTATTAATTGTGTTAGTAGTATTATTTGTTTGTATAATCACATTTCTATCCTTTAACTAAATGTATAACAATTCTGATTCAAAACTGGTTTTTTCTTTGATTGTCATTACACAAGTCAAATACAATTTTTGTCTTTTCTCTTTTTTTTTCTTTTTCATATTCCTTCACAAGTGCTCTTAATAAAAGTGATTATATATATATTCACACACATCAAATTAAAAAATAATATCTATATTATAAATGTAAATCTCTTCATCAAACCTCTATAGACAAAGCAGTCAAAGAAGATATTACCAGGCTACCAGTTATCAATTAAGGAAAAATTATATATACGTATATAATGTTCTATAATTTCAGCATTGTAAGAAAAAAAATATAAGAAAGAATAATTAAAATCTTTTATTTACAGAACTTGTTCAATATGTTTATTTCTATTCTCAAGGTGCAAATTAAGACCAATTTTTTTAATGTTTGGATCTCGTTTTCATAAGTTGAGCTTGAAATCTTCTATCACTACTCTGTATTATTATCCAATTGCAATCTCAACTTATCTGTTAAATTTTTTAGTGATTTCTTCCAGTTTTCAATAAAAAGAATAATATATATTTACATTTATATCATCGTCTATAAAAATATAAATATATAATAATCTTCCAGTGCTGGACTCATGGGATACTCTGTAAATATATATTTGAAGAGTTTCCTGATGTAGTTGTTTTCATATTCATCTTCAATGCTCATAAAAGTAAACTAAAATCTGAATGGAATTTGCAAAATTTTTTCAAGAGCTTGGGAATTTTCATGAGAAGTTTACTTTTTTTTTTTTCCAGATATCTGACCCAGAACCAGTTTAATTGGATGTTGCTGATATTCTGAGCCAGAGGATAAAATTAGATAAAATATGAATATTTCTTTACTAATTATATATTCTCAGAGATCATAAGTAATATTTATTCACCTACTTTAAACTATAGATTACACATTTAAAAGTGTTCTTTTTTTTTTTTTTTTGAATGGGAAGTTAATGTTTGGATCATAAGCATACTTTATAAAATCCATTAAGCAGCAACTGTTTGAAAAATCATAGGAATAAAAAGTGGTATGTTGAAGTGTAAAAATTCATTTTGGGTTATTCAAATGAGATTGAATGTGCTGATTATGAAAACAAAAAGCATAATTTTAGTTGTCCTCTCTTATGAGCATTTGTCCCACAGTTTACTTTTAGTATCTGCCTTTTGGCAGAGAATTTAATCTATACATATTTAGAGAATGAGGCTAAGTGTCACAATTGACTAACAAGGTTTTAAAGCATATTTTTTATGCATGGAAACATTATCTAAGGATGTATTTTTATATTGGACTGTTTCCATCATTTAATATGTGTGTTGAATGTCTTTAGAAAAGTTTAATTTTATTTAAATATGCCAAATACATTCAACTGTTAGTAATATCACAGCAAACAGGTTAGTATATGCACCAACTGTTAGTAATATCACAGAAAACAGATTAATATATGCACCAACTGTTAATAATATCACAGCAAACAGGTTAGTATATGCACAACGTTTTGAGAGGTATTTTTCTCCCCACTTCTTCAAGTGTTTCTGGCCTGACCAGTGACAGTATTATCATGGGATTCGAACCTGGGTCCTTAGTTTCTTGATTATTGAATTGTAAGGTAACACTCTAACCAACTGAGCCATCCTGCCAAAGGCAACAGTATGTAGTAATTTCATATATTTATCTATGAGGTTCCTCCTGATTTCTCCACTTTTTCCTAAGAGATCATTTGATATTATCTTTGGCAAAGCCTTTCTATTTTCTGTTGAAAACGATGGAAGCACAACATTCTGATGATATACACAAACCACAAGTAGTGATTATAACTGAATGGAAATGTTGAAGCTTTTGATAGCCTTGATGTGTAATATGCGTGTGTTTGTGCGCCATTGCTAATTATCAAAATGGAGTAGTGATTTTAACAAACGTTTTATGAGGCTTCTGAGTATTTACGCACAAAAGCTTTTGAAAGTCTTGGTGTGTAATGTGTGTGTGTTACAGTATTAATAATGATTAGACTAGAGTGAGGGTTCTAATGATCCATTTCATAAGGTGCAACATATATTTATGAACGGCAATTTTGAAAATGATTTTTTTTTTTTTAATAATATTAGTTTGAATCACATTTTATCAAGTCTTATTTAAAATATAATTGATAAGCAGTGAGAAGTAAATTATTAATGTGTTTAAACATACATGTGGGTAACGGAGGCGCTTTAGCTTTTAAATTCCTCTTCACTATATTTTCTAGACAAGTTTGAATGAAGTTGATACCTCCCATATGTAAAGAAAATATCAATTATAAAAGAAAAATATTTTCAAAGAATAAAATTGTTTATTTTTTTATATTAGGTTTAATACTACAATGATATATAAAATTTTGTAATTATAATTTATCTGCCTAAGCTCTTCAAATTGTCATTTAGCATTATAAAGGGGAAATTTTTTATAGGTAATTACTTCTCGTGGCAACGTGATGTTTGCTTTATCTTTTGAACATATGATTTTAATATCTGTTAAACTCATTCTACATCAAGATATTGACATTTATCTACCATTTATATATACTGCATTTAGGTAAATGGTAAAATAGTCCTTATATAGTCCATTAAAGGACAAAGTTTCTTTAATAACGCTAATAGAATGCAGGAGGAAGCAGTATTCACCAGGCTTACTAATTGCCAAGTAGTCAAAACTGGAAAATTTTTCATAGTTGTTTTATCCTCTAAGAATTATTAGATATCTTTTTTCTGATCAATATTGGATGTTTGACTATAAGCAGCTATCTGAAAGAGTGACCATGAAATGCATAATATTTTTCTATTAATGTAAGAATTATTTTTTAAGAGTTTACTCTGTAATTTAATGATGTAAAAGACTCATTCAAGTTTATTGTTACTCGTATAAAATAATACTCAAATTAATCATATTTAAGAGATAAAAAATAATGGCAAAATTTCACCAATAATAATCAATTATTTTTGTTTGTCATAATATCTTATTATCTAGTTATTACCACATACCAATTGGCAAAGAATCTAACAACCATCTTTTAACTCCCTTTACATATATATAATAAATTATATATAATTGTAAATAAACTACACAGACATCAATGTAAGAAACAAAGTAAATATGCTATAAAATATTAATAACTAGGTGTGCTTTTAGTATAGTGCAGCAGATTTATGGCAATCAACAATTTATTCTATTTTACACATTAATATGCATATATTTTATTATATATATATATTATAACGATCCAAAAGACAGTGGAGATCGAATCTAACCGCAATCTGCACTACAAGGGCGCCATCTAGGCATTTGAGCCTAGAAAAATTTATAAAGTAAGCAGATACACGCTGTTAAGATTCCACTTTATTTAAATATTTAGATCGTTAGCCCATTGTCACTAGCTCATGGAGACACAGAGATAAGAAATAACTTGTTTAATTTGTATATATAAAAAAAATAAAAGCCACTGCCAGAAATTAACACACAAACATTTTTTAACGCACGTATAAATAAATTTTGAGGAATACATTTAACATTTTATATTTTTATAGTAACTTTTAATTTTAAATTTAAATAGATTGCAATGAGTTTAATATTTTATTTAGATGGTCGAGTATGAATAGACTACATAGATCTGCATTTGAAAAGAAAATATTCTATCCCTTATTTAACCTTAGGCCAAAAGTTCACAGTCAAACTGGCGTCAATCCATCTGATACATTTATGTATTCAATGTAGCATGAAATACAACAGCACAAATATACTATACTGTCAGGAATGGACATCTGAACAGTATAGTTAGAGAAGACATTGACTCTTGACCAATACAGGAATGTTACATCTGTATGGCAAGAAGAACAATAAAATAAAGACTCCATAGGAAGGGACCGCATTCCTTTTTACTGTCTTACAATCCCATCCATAAGCAAAGGGTTGGTGCAGTGTATACAGCGATTCTGCACATAGCAAAACTCATACTACATCTACTAATTACACAAATATATCCAATCCATTGACCTAATTTAACTACGAAATGAATAACCTAAGATTACCCTCCCTTAATATAACTTTACAAAACTATATAGCCATTCATGCCCGACTTAAATTTAACATTTAGATATGTTTGCACAGATGAATTTAATAAAATTTGTTTTATAATGTTGAATATAGATTGGCTGCATAGATTCCACGGTTAAAAACATTCCAGAATAAACATAACCAATCAAAATACAAAGTCATCGATAACGTCAATTGCAGAGGGAATACAAGAAGCCCAATAGCATTCATCATAAGATGCCGCAATGACACTAATGACCTATATATTCCAATCGAATATGAAACAGCAACATAATTAACCGCTAACGAATCCATGCAATGTCTATACCCAACTTAAATTTCATGCATTTAAATAATGTATACAATAAGAAAAAAAATGGAAATGATTTTTATCAAACCCAAAACATATAAAATTAAACATTATTAATTGATCTGAAAACTTACAAAAGTCAGATAAAAGTCCATTCAAAATTTAGGTTAGCTTGTTTATTAAACTTGTCAACTCTTGAGGAAAGTTCTTAATTAATTTTATGATTTTAACAATTGTTCAGTTTATATAGCTTACGGAAGAAGAATCCAGGTTCTTGTTTTAATTCCCACAACGTCTCCATTGGAAGATCGATCTAATGTTCTGGAGGTGGCATTAGCTGGTTCATGGTATCACAGTCTTTTCATTTTTTAAATAAGTGAGAGAGAATGACAAGTGCATCAATCAAGTTGGAAAAACTGTCAGGAAAACTGTATTTCTCTTTTTATAGTATCCACACAGATTCAACCAACAAAATATCACTAATCCATTATTTTCATTAGGGTCCGGGCTGAGGCTTGGTGCTTCCATTGGTCAAGCTAATTCTCTTTATTCTCTTATCTAATTTTCATCTGACTTTTTAATTACACAAGAGCCCCAAGGCTGCTTTTCAATTAATAAACAATCATTTCCATTTACAGATTACAGGAATTAATTAATACTTGTTTTTATTTTTACTTACGTTATTTCTTTATTAAAATATTTTTATATTTAAATCTTGTATTTTTTTATCAAAAAAGTACGTTCAAATACTTTTTTTATTTATAAAAAAAATTCTTTTTTAAAGTTTTGCATCTGTGCGAATATATATATACGTTTAACAAACATTTTAATTTTAGCGTTTAGTTTTTTTTTAATACATTTATTTTTATTTGCGAACTTAAAAGTTTTTATTTCAAATTAATGTAACGGCATATTTATATATCGTTACAATATATAACCAAGAATATAACACGAAAGCGTTGAAAGTATACTTGGTGCAATAAATTTTACTAAATTTAAACCCTGAACTTAGTAATTTCTTTTACATTAATAGTTATAATGACAGTATCAAAGTATAATGATATATATATATACACACATCATATAAAATAAATATAATAAACAAAAACTCTGAAAGTAAACTGTACAATATTTGAAATATATAGCCAGCTTTCAGCAGATATGATATCCTGAGTAGCATTTACAGTTATAATTTATAATTTAAAAATAAATAAAAAATTGCTACTCATGATTCTGATATAGTAATATTTTTAGTAATGTAGAGTTTATTCCAGACTTTTTTATTTTAATATACATGTATAGCCTCTTGATATAATCACAAATATAATATAGCGTACTAATAAGGACTCCTGGGAATGTTAGTTATGCATCTATCTGCTATGCCCACAATCCTAGAATTTTTTTAAAATCACAAGTAGGCATAGTTCTTTTTTCCAATTGATTGCCCATGTCCAACAGAACTAGCTATCTAGTTATTATTGTTAAGTAGGTATTTAACTATTATTAACTAGTGAATAAAGATTTCAGATTATTCTAGTTAATCAGATGAATGTTGATATGCTATAATTTTTTTTTTTTTGGTATTATGAAATATAATACTTATGGATGCTTATTTTATGCTTTGCTTTTACTTTTTCTTGTGGTTTAGTATATCTGTCTGCTTTACTCATAAATTGGACTTTGAATCTAAGTTGAGCTTAAAACTTTTAAATAAGTGAGAATTTTTTCTTTTAGTATATATTTTAGAAAGTCAGTTAAGTTAGGTGCCATTTGATTAATAAATTTTTGGCTATTTTTTAAAAAATATATTAAAGGAAAGGAATGGAAGAAGCAATGAAAACCTACACCAGATAACATTTCACTAGTCTGATGAAAAATACTTTATTATTAACACATTAATCATTGTGCAGGAATTGTGGAAAAGTACTTAAGACTCCTTAATATTACTTGTATATTAATATAAAAAAGAAATACTAAATCAGAGTTTTAAAATGTCTATTGAATTATTAGCATCAAATATACTTTTGATGCTTCCGTGTTATATTCATAGTTATTCTGCTGGAAAAAAAAACATTTTTTGCTGATTTAAATACTATTTGTTCTCTGATTTATTATGTATTCATTTTTTCTGATGATCCACATCTGTTTGACTATGATTTTACAATCATTTCTCTCTTTGAACATTATATTAACACAATTTGGAACAAAACTATGACTGTGTTCCCTTCCATGATTGTAAAAGATGGATACACTAGTGGCATTCAATTTTGTCTGATTTCTACACATCAGAGAATGTTGCATCATTCTTATTTTAAGAATGCCTTTATCTCAATATAGTATATATATATGAACAGTTCTTTTGGCTGCACCCTATAACATAATCCATGTTGGGTTGGTCCAATGTTTGTATTTTATTCTTCAATGTTGTTAATAAGTTTATTTAAGTTAATAGGTGTTCTAAATCTGTCATTAAATCTCACTGAACCAATCAGTACTATTTTGTTACCCATGTGTGGTTAATATGATATGACAATCCAGTTTTTTTATTATTTCTATAATCGTTTTTGTTTGCTATTTTTGTATTGAGTTGCTGTATATATATCAGTGTATGTGCATTCTGTTATATCATACTTTTGCCAAATCAGCTATATACAACTCTACATTCTTAAGTCTATCAGATTCAACTGATGTAAATAATTATTGTGTATAGGAAGGTTTTTAATCCTGGAAATCTAAGTAATATGGGCACTTGTGACTTCACATCTATACATGTTCTGATATAAAGGGTTTGGTAAACATTTTATATTATAGTGTATAATGAGTCTGCTTTAATTTTAAGTCAAAGAGATTGGATTTGATTATCTTCCTCTAGTTCAATGGTCCAAATCAATTATGAATGCATGTTCATTTTGATGAACATGTGATTGATGATGTCTTGTGGTATGCATATATAGATATTGTCAACATATATGGGTATACAATTTTTGTGTATGTTTAATATAAGGCTAATCATGTTAGTTTTTTATAAGCCAAAGTCTGTTTACATATAATTATGTTAGCAGATAGACTCATTCGCCATGATTCTACCATTTCAAACATGTTATCTCTATATGTAGCCACAATACCATTATCTATCCATATCAAGAACTCTACAATGAATTCTTTTCTATGTGTATTTGTCACTTTATTTATTAACTCACTGATTATTTTAATTGATTCTGTGTTGTTTACTGTTTCATAAAGTTGCATGACATTGAAAAGAGACGAGTCTGTGTTGGTTGGAATTGTTGGTATTTTTAATGCAGTCCACAAATTCAAATGATGATTTTAAAGGGTATTGGCCAAATTAATTCTTCTTTTAGTAATTGTGCTACATATATGGATGTTTTATAATAATACACTCCTCTAAAGTCAATCATTAATTGGAGCACATAGTACTCTTTGTGCATTTTAATATATGAAAATAACCTAGGCAGTATAGTATTTGATGGGAACATTTGTAAGTACTGCTTCTTGTCATATAGTTTGTGTATACATTTTCTAGCTATGCACATTATAAACTTTTCTTTTTTGGTTTTGACATTATAATTTGTTTATTATTTGTGTGAGCAGTTTCTCTTTGAATATGTTATTATTCAACAATAAGAAGGGGTGATCATTGCCCTCTTTCATACAAGTAATTTTATTTTTACTGAGGATTCTTTTAAATGCTTTAATGCTTTCAATCCAGGGTGATTGGTTTATCCTTTTTATATTGATTTTTAATACTGCAACCATTCAGTCAAATAATTTTTCTTTATTTTTGTCATTTCATATGCAGTTTCCAATTCTGCCACCATCTCCAGGTGAGGATTTAACCAACCTCCTTTCATATATCTAGGTGCAGTGTTCAGGATTGTAACTTACTTAAATGGGATTCTGTAATTTGATAAGTTAACAAATCTGTCATTTGTCAAAAAATTCTTCACCTTTGCCAAATGATATATTTGTCAACTTATCAAATTACAAAGTAGGATTTAAGTACACCACAATCCTGAACCCTGTACTTAGATACATGGGAGGAGATTGGTTAAACCATTTTCTGGAGATGATAGAAGAGTTGGAAACTGCATATGAAAATAATAAAGATAAAGAAAAATTATTCAACAAAGTGGTTGCAGCATTATAAAACAATATAAAAAGATAAACGACTCATTCTGATTTGAAAGCGTCAAAATATTTAAATGAGTCCTCAGTAAAAATAATATGCCTTGTATGAAAGAGGACAAAGGCCACCATTTTGTACTTTTAAATAATAACACCTTTGAAGAGAAAGTTCTCACACATATTGCAATTATAAAAGAAACATTTACAATATGCACACTCAGAAAATTTATACACAAACTATATGACAGTAATCAGTACTTACAAATGTACCTATCAAATATTATACTTCCCAAATTATTTGCTAATTATTAAAATGCACAAAGAGCAGTATCCCCACTTTGATTAATGATTGACTTCTGGAGGAGCATACTATTATAAAATATTCAAATACATAACACACTTACTAAAAGAAGAATTAGTTTTGTCCAATGCATAAAATACTATCAATTCCAACCAACACAGAATGGCTGCTTTTGATGTCATGGAGTTTTATGGAACAGTAAATTACAATGGATCAATTAAAATAATCAATGAGTTATTAATAAATAATAGAACTGAAATGCATAGAAGGGAATTCATTGTAGAGTTCTTGACATGGATAAATAATGATATTGTGGTTGCATATAGAAGTAATATGAATGAAATGGTAGAATCATGGCGATGGGTCTATCCACTAGTGCAATTATATATAATCAGACCATGGCTTATAAAGAAACTAACATAATTGCCCTATACTAAACATACACAAAAATTCTATAAACATACACTATGTTGATATCTTTATATGTGCACCACAAGAGCTCATCAATCACTTGTTCAATGAATTGAACATGAATTCAGGATTGTCTTGGACCATTAAACTAAAGGAAGATAATCAAATCCAATATCTTGACTTAAAACTAAAGCATAACCATAATATCCTGCAGTAAAAAATGATTATCAAATCCCTTAAAACTAAAGCAGACCTATAATACACTGCAATACAAAATTATTATCAAACCCTCTCATATCAGAGCATGTATAGATGTAAAATCACAAGTGCTCACATTGTTTAAATTTCCAGGATTAAAAATCTTCGTATACCATAATAATTATTTATGTCAGCTTGTATTTGATAGACTTAAGATAAATAGTTGATTTGACAAAAGCAGGATAAAACAGAATGCACATATACCAATATATACAGCAATTCAAAACAAAAATAGGAAACTAAAACTGGATTGTCATATCATACTAATCACACATGGGTAACAAAGTAGTACAGATTTGCTCAGATAGATTTGATGTCAGATTTAGAATATTCATTAACTTAACTTATTAACAACATGAAGGATAAAATACAAACATTGGACTAACCAGCCAAAAAAACTGTCCATATAGATACTAAGGTGAGATAAAGGCAAACCTTAAAATAAGAAAGATGCAATATTATCTGATGTACAGAAAGTCACAGACAAAGGGAATATGGTGATAGTTTTGTTCCAAATTGTGTTAAAATAATGTGTGAAGAGAAAAAAGATCATAAAAGCAAAATTAAAGAAGCATGGCTCATTGCAAAAAATTAATACATTATAAACCAGAGGACAAATACTTTTCTTCAGCATAATAACCATGAATATGATGTGAAAGCATATATTTAAATTCTGATTTTGTATTTCTTTTTTATATTAGTATTAATAACTATGGCAGAGTATCAAGATATATATATTGTAATTGTCCAGTTGTGCATGGGATGATTTGATAAAAGTATGTAGACATAAAGAAAAATTATTTATAATCTATTATGGTGGATCTAGCCATGCATGAAAGAGCAATTTGTAATTCAATGAAAATTTTGAACAGAATCAACAGTTCATCAGAAGCAAATATAAATAATAACCATAGCATCAGCAACAAATAATCATTAACAATCACCATTTGTCACTGGAATATACTCTTATGCTAATCATGATAAAATGAATAATAATCGATGACATATAACATAAAAGAGCAATCATCACATAAGTAAATAGTGTAATATATTGAATGCTATAAAAAGTAGACTGGAATTATTAAATGCTGATTATCAGTATGCAGGGTATATGATACCATGAATCTACTAGCCATAAATAAACTAGTAGTCATCATCATGAGACATGTAAATAAAATATGTATACTTTAAAGAGGATCCCGTGTGTTTTAGTTCTATCTAAATAATTCCAAATAGAATTCTATAGATCTCTATGCACATACCCCAAATTTATTATGACAAGAACTAGACTTTTGGATTGTGATAAATGTAAAGTTATTAATATTTAATCTAATATTTAAATAACTTCACTATAAAATTTAAAATAATGATTACTAAGTTAATTAAATAATAGAAAAAAAATAAAGTTCTAACTAGTATTCTCTATTAATTTTTTTTTAAAAATCATGTGATGTGATGTACTGTACTGTAGCTACTCCGTAAACGAAGTCAAGAATCTCTCAGCAATTATACTAAGAAAAACTTGTTAGCTACTTAATTTTACATTCCCCAGTCTAATTTTTTCCATATTCTGCTCTATCCCATTTCCACAACATAATCTTTGTCAACTCTTGCGCCACCTAACTCATTTTGTTGAATGTATCATTACTTTATAACGTCTGAATTTATATTATTTTGCAGTATGCAGTGTAAGTTTGCATTTTTTGATTTCAGTATATGCATATATTCAAATATTAGTTTGTGAAATTTTATGTAGGTGGCAGTTTTAATTAATGAGAGATATACATGTAAATGGAAAAATATGGGTGATTTAGTCTGCAAGTTGTGTAAGGAAGGCATAGAAAATATTAGGCATTTGTTACTTCAATGTAAATGCTTGGAAGCAGAAAGGATACAAATAATGAAATTATGGAAGAATAAATATGAACAAAGTGATTACACAGAAAGTGAGTTATTGGTTTTTATACTGGGTTTGGGAAAAGATAAGGGAGAGTTAGATATGAAGGCCATGGAGTTGACAAAGATTATGTTGTGGAAATGGGATGAAGCAGATTATGGGAAAACTTAGGGTAGAGAATGGAAAGGGAAGGTAAAGTGGCTAACAAGTTTCTCTGGGTATAGTTGCTAAGACATTCCTGACTTCGTATAAGGAGAAGTCACAGTGATCACATCACATCGATGAAGAACTAATATGGAGAGTAAAAAGAGTTTAAATATATATAGAAGTAAATGGAATATTGGATGTCAGTTAATTGTTTAAGACTTGAACAGGATCTTTAATAACAAGGGAATATACACATAAATGGAAAAATGTGAGTGATTTAGTCTGCAAGTTTTGTAAGGAAAATATTAGGCATCTCTTAATTGAATGTAAATGCCTGAAATCAGAAGAGTACTAATAATGAAGCTGTGGAAGAATAAATGTCAACAAAGTGATTATACAGAAATTGGGTTATTTTTTTTATACTGGGTTTGTGAAAAGATATGGGGGATTTAGATATAAAGGCTGTGGAGTTGACAAAGATTATGTTGTGAAATGGGATGGAACAGAATAGAGAAGAATATGGGAAAACTTAGAACAGGGAATGGAAAGGGAAGGTAAAGTGATTAACCAGTTTCTCTGGGCATAGTGGTTGAGATATTCCTGACTCCATAGCTATATGGGGCTGATAGATCTTCAGCCATGCCATATAGTAGTAGTCATAGCTGGGTTTGAAGACATGTACATGTCTGAAAATTTCAGATTTTCCACTCAATAGATAACTTTTAGCTAAGTGCTTGGCTTTGGGTTGGTATTTTTAGATCTAGTGTCTGAACCTACCCTGACACCTCTCTGAGGAGTGCCAAAGCACGAAACCATGGTCAGGGGTTTGGGGAGGGGTTCCTGACAGAGATATTTTAAGTGCTGGCTCTGGCTAAGCATTTATCATAAAGCTTGTAGAGGAATTGGCAATCCTCACTGTTTATAACTTACAAGCTTAAGAGATAGGGTCATGTGATCTATGAATTGATCTATGACTTTTTATTTTGACTATTTATAGTCTCTGCCAAAAAGTCTTATGCAATTTTATATTGCTATGACTACTACTATATGGCATGGCTGAAGATCTATCAGCCCCATGTAGCTATTTGAGTTGGATAGCTGGGTTTGAAGACATGTACATGTCTGAAAATTTCAGATTTTCCACTCAATAGATAACTTTTAGCTAAGTGCTTGGCTTTGGGTTGGTATTTTTAGATCTAGTGTCTGAACCTACCCTGACACCTCTCTGAGGAGTGCCAAAGCACGAAACCATGGTCAGGGGTTTGGGGAGGGGTTCCTGACAGAGATATTTTAAGTGCTGGCTCTGGCTAAGCATTTATCATAAAGCTTGTAGAGGAATTGGCAATCCTCACTGTTTATGTATATGTTTGTATATATATATTATTAGGTATAAACATATAGAAAATATCTTAATCACATACATTTTTAATTTTTTTTAAAAAAACATCTTTCATTACACAAAAATATTTTTTTTGTAACATTAGAAATCGAAATTTTTGTCAAAATCAGAAATAAATAATATATTTCTACCAGAGACTATTTTATTTAATTTTAAATATTTTTTCAGAATATCTCAAATTTTATGTATAACTAAATTAATATCTAAATTATTCTAAATGTCATTTTAAATATTTATATATGTAACTTTTGTGTAAGTTTCTTTTTTTTTTTAAACTTTAAGCCACTGTCTTCTGTAGTATGAGATCATCTGCCTTAATATATTGTAACAGATATGTAAATATACATATTACATGAGATATTTAAAAGATATGTTAAGAATATTCATATATATTTATATTCAGTGAAAAAATGCTGTACAGTTTAATAAATACAATGAAGAGATTTTAGAATAGAGAACAAAAGGTTTGATAAGAGGTAAACAAAATGAAAAATTAAACTCCATACAACTCTTAATGTGAAATAAAAAAAATAGAAGAGAGAAAAGTATAATTAAAGTATAATGTAGTTTAAGAATTTTAATTAGATTTACTATTTGAAAGGAATCGCTTATCTCTTCTTTAAATAAATTTACAAATTCCCAAATGTTATGAGGCATAATGAAAATAAAAGAAAACAAAATGTGTAAAAGTAACTTAAAAATTATAAAATTTACTTTGTGAAAAAATTACAACTAAAATGTTAATTTTAAAAAGAGAAGGGAAAAAACAAGAAAATTGAAATGTAAATAATTATACAGAATTATCTAAAATTATTTAATTTTGTAAATTTATGATCTAATCAAAGATTAAAATAAATTTTTAAATTATCTCATCAAGAAGAGATTATATTATTTTTACTGTGATCAATAAGACAGTCAATTGATTAGATAATTAATGCTAGAATTAAAAGAATAATTAATTAGAAAAAGGGATTAAAACTGATTAATGATATGGGTGAGTTCAGACAATGGTTTATCAAGCTATATAAGCTAATAAATTCTTATTAGCTCATCATTATCATTATTATTATTGAAGTTCAATAAGATTATTCATCTGAGTTATTAAAATTATCCAGTATAGTTTGAAGTTATTCTGGCTACCCTATTGCTGTTAAACTTTGTTCTCCAGTCTCTTTGATCATGAACATCTAGTTTTGTTTTCCAGCATTGTATAACCAATGTGAATGCCCTAACATCACCATGCTGTGCTAGACTTGCAAAGAAGTATTCATTTGGTTTTTATAGCCAGTTCATATAGATTTGTTGGCCTGAGATGTGACAAGAAATCCTTGACCTGCCATTGCTGAGACATTGCCCATCATTATCAATGATTATTGCTGAACAGGCCATGAAAATATATGCTGCCCTGGAAAGAAGCTACAATCTGCTAAAGAAACTGGGAAACCTGTTTAAGAATACTATCCATAAACTCTAGAAACTTTCAAGAAGGCAAGGGTGATCATTCCATAAAAGCTATAGCAACACCTAGGTTAATGTAAGAAAATAATTCAAAGTTTAGATTTAAATGAATATAGTGGCTTTATAAACTTTTTTTAAAATTAGAAATGATTGAACTTTTACTACCTAATTTAAATTGGACTATACTGAATAATTTATAATTAGTTTAATTTTATTTTATTCTTATTATTATTATAATGTTATTTGCCAATAAGTATGTTGTTTAATTGTTAATTTGGCCTAAATGCTCTCTCTCTCCATGTCTCATCATATGACATTTAGTTAAACAAATTTGTCACTTATATAGTTTTGTGTTTAAATATGCTTTATCTGATAGCTAAGTTGAAGAAGTTTCTTGTTTATTTGAGTTAGCTGTGGAATCAAGCACTAGGAGCATTATAATCCTTTCTTGGAATAAGATAGTCAATTCTAGATGGCACCTGAGGGTTTTATCCTCAGTATAAATAAAAATTATTCACAGGAGAGGTTTTTTTTAGCAGTTAAAGAGAAGTTGTAAAAATCTTGAAATGTGGCCATGGTGACTATTAAAATAGTTAATGTATAAAATATTAACTACATTTTCCTTTCAAGTTTATTAAAATAAATAATATTTAAAAATAAGTAATCATCACCATCCATTATATAGAAATTAATAACCATGTAAATGGTGCACTGCATTGAAAATGCTTAAGACTATAATTATACTTGCAAATTAAATTTTATCTCATTAACATATATATATATTCACAGTTTTATTATATTTAATAATAATGAAGCTTAATTATTGTATATACCAGCAATCAACTTTATGACTTTATAGCACATTTTTTATTAGAGCTAAACTTATTAAATTACAAATTACCATCTAGCAAAAGCATATTTAGACTTTTTTTATTATGCATGTACCTCAGATAATAACATATTCTTGTTAAATAAGCTAAAGGTTTGAACACGAAATTTTCACATTAGAACTAGAGCCAAATTTTTATATTTTTGTACTGTAACTGCAACAATTTGTTTATTTTTAAAGCATGAATAAATTTACAATCAATTACTTATATCAGTTTCCAGTTTAAATAAATAATCGTTTCACAAGTTTTTGCTTAAGTCAATTTTTTATTTTTGGATAGGGAAAACCATTACTGTTGTGGGATATTAAAAATGTCTTCTTTTAATATTCCTATATTGAAAATATTTTTAAAAATGTAACTGTCCTAGAAATCAGTTTATTTCTTCTTCTTCTCTTCCTTCCCATTTTCTTCTTAATGGATTTACAATTTTGAAAGTTATTGTTCTTAATTTGTTATCTTAGTATGATCAAGTATTTTCTAAGTTGTTTTACTTTTGAGTATTTAATATATATTATCTTAACCGATTACTACATCTTTAATTTGTAGTTTGAATAATTATTTTTATGGATATATTGGAAAATGACATAATTTTACTGTTATTAGAGTAATGTAAATTTTATGTATTTTATAAAACTTTAATTAAGGATTAATGTGGATGATTGAAAACTGCATTAAACTTATTGACATCAAAGTAGTATAATGTGTACAGCTTTTTATTTTTAATGGACTTTCAGTTTTGGAAATTATTGTTCCTAATTCCCTATTGATTTCTTATCTTTGTGTAAACAAGAGTTTTCTAAGTTGTTTTACCTCGGGATATATATATTACCTTAACTGATTTTTGCTACATCTTTAATTTGTAGTTTGAGTAAATTAGTTTAATTGATATATTTGAAAACTGCATGATTTTACTGATATCAAAGTAATATAGTGTGTACAACTTTTTATTCTTAATGGATATCTAGTTTTGGAAATTATTGTTTTCAATTATTTAGTGATTATTTATCTTCATGTAATCAATAGTTTTTCAAGTTATTTCACCTTAGGATATTTATTATTTCTTTAAACTTGTTTGAAATATATGAAATGAGTAGTAATATATAATGGTACTATTTTATGATATATAATATAATGTATGGCATCATTTTCTATAACTTATCCTTTGTATATATGCAATTTTTATGGAAGACAAAAACATTTGAAATTTTCTGGTTTAAAGTACCATTTTGATTGTTACAAGTTAAGGAATGACAATATTTTTAAAGAATACTTTTAAAAGAAAAAAAAAGTACACCTGGGTCTCGTTTTATGCGGATTATTTTAATGCGATTTTGAAGTTATGTGAGTCATATTTCTTCTTAATATCTTTTATATTTCACTATATTTATTAGATATCAATAAATTTAAATTATTAATAACTTATTTTGACTTGAAATACTTTTTTTTTTTTTTCAAAAATATAACGTTATATTAACATGAATATGACCTGAAGCTGTATTTAAAACTTAGCTTTTATGTAAATAACCTATTTATACTAATGAGTAAATAATAATAATAGATTTATACTTACATATAAAAATATCGCAATAAATATTCAAAAAATTTAAACTTTTAAAATGTATTGTTATATATAACAGAAATAAATAATCTTTTAGATTTTTAAAATAAAAAACAAAGATTTTATAAACTGAAAATAATCTTTCTGATGATAATGTTTTGATTGCGATCTCATTTTTTTAATATAGAAACAGAAAACCATTAACACAGCACAAGACTGAAAATGGTGCTAGTTGTACATCACATCATGAATAAAAATAAAGTGGTTTAACAGGTTTCTCTGTGCATAATTGCTGAGAGATTCTTGACTTCATTTAAGAAGTCACAATACATCACATCGAATCTGATTTCTTACCAGTTTATAAATGAACGCTAGCGGTAATGATTAAAATATGTATGAAAAATGTAAAATTAAATACTATGGTAATAAAAAAAGTTTGTCTTGTATTAATATTTTTCAAATATTTGAAATTTTTTATTAGTCATACTTTATTTGCTTATTTTTTTAATGCAAATTTTAGAGTAATTTTTTTTATTGCTTTGCTTTTATGCGAATTCTGAAAATTACAGCACCTATCCCCCATTTTTCAAGGTAAATTAAGTCTATTTTTGTGCAATTCTTTTTAATGCAGGTTTTCTGTGGAACCTATCTACCACATAAAATGAGACCCAGGTGTATTATCTTCATACTGAAAAAAGATTAGATTTATATTAAAAGGATTTTAAGAATTTTGATTGGAGTCAATTAATTCATTGAAACAATCTAATAGATTATTTTTAACAATTTAATATATTTAATGACATGATAGTTGATATCTTATATATGTGTATAGATACTATTGACATTTTTTCTGAGTTTGTTTTTTATCATCATTGTCTTATGCTTAATATTTTCAATTTATTATGGCTCCTTTTTTAATTCCTTGTCCATTATGCCAATCTGTTATTTATGGAAGACAAAAATCTTTGAAATGTTGTGGGCCCTGTGGTTTAAAATATCACTTAGACTGTTTTAATTCTTAAAAATAATGAGGATTGTAATAGAACTGTTTTTGTATGTGATTATTGCAAGATTCCTCTTAATAATGATGCTGTCCTTTTTTTTTTCAATTATCTTTTTCAAATTCATCAATTTCTGATTCAGATTATCCCTCTGTGAATACTGTAGCTAATCAGCTTATTCATAATAAAGATAAAATTCCAGACATTATCTTTTGTCATAATTTCTGATGCATCCCTGAGGATTAAATGTCAGCTTTGTAATGATAATAACTTCCTTAACAAAATTTTCAGATGTCGATAATGAATTTATTAATGAATTGGTAATCGATAATGATTCAATCCAGTCATTGGCCAATAAGATCATAAGTTTAGATTCAAAACACAATTAATGTAACTTGGTTGAACCTATGGACTCTGATAGTTACATTTTAATTACTGATTATGATATATTTAGTAAAGAAAACTCAGATTTCATAATAATGTCTTCTTGTGATAATACTTCAGATCAGGTTATTAAAGAAAATTCTAATGATTATAATGCATTAGATTATATTTCTAAGTCTAATACTAGATTATCAGATGTTGTGAAGACAGGTGCTACAAATAATGATTTTGATAATTCTGATGATGGTTCTATACTAGTACAAAGGAATAAAGCTGATAGTGCTGTAGATAGCTCTACTTTTGCTAATGTGCAGGATGAATTGATTTATGAGGCTAACAGTAATCTTTCTTATGCAGCTAATTCTACTATTACATCCACAGAAATAACTGACTCTTTTTCTGCTGATTTAAACTGCATTGATAAATGCCTTAATGATATCATTTCATGTCCTGAACATTTCACTTTAGAAGTTTTACAATCTTATTCTATATCACAAATTTATTCTCTGATTATTAAGATGTCTCAACTTAGTAATAAACCATTAAATTATTCTTCTAAATCTACCATATGTATTCAATGCTCTCTTCCTTTTGTCAAATCAACTTGTTTTTCCAAAGTGGGTCCAAATAAAACCAGGATATTTTACAATAAAAACTTTCATAATACATATAATGAAACGCATGATACTGGTACTAAAAATGTTGTAAACAATTATGTTAATTCAGTCTCAATCATTTATTAAAAAAGATAAAACTGGTTATGATACTGGTGTAGAAGGTCTAACTTCTCACACAAGTCATAGTGATATTTTACTTTACAAAAAATACAAACAAAAATGATTTTATGGATAAAACACAACTTTATCACAATAAGGGAAATTCTACTGTATCTTATAAATGGTGGCCTTCTAATTCCATTTCACCAATATATTCTTTTAACACCTCTTCTCCTCAGCAATTTTCTAATAGAAAATTATCAATTAAGCAGTTTAGCAAAGAGGATAGTTTACCCCATAATTTTAAATTAAATTCAAATAAATTTTATAATAAAAAATTTAGTAATTATTATTCTTAATTTAGACAAAATATTTCTAAAGATAATGATGAACTTAAGTTTAAAAGTCCATTTTCTTATAGAAGTCCTATTAATAGTAACTGTTCATTATTAATTAAGGATAATGATAAATATTGTAAATATTTGATTTCAAATATAGCAGTAGATGTTAAATGTACTGATATAAAGAGATTTTTGGAAAACACACTTCAGGTTAAAGTCATATGTCTTAAGATTAACATGTTTATTTCTAATACTAATAGTTTTTTTTTTTGTTTCAATTCCCAAACATAAGCATTGGGAATTTATTTTGAATCATTTATGGCCTGGCAGTACATCATTAAAAAAATTTTATGGCTCATTGGCCACTTCATTAATACTTTCTGATTAATTTCTTTTGCCAATATCTTCCTTTATCAACTTTTTTTTCCCTTGGTTATTATTTATTTTATATTTTTTGATATTATGTTTGGTCTTTATTGTTTTTACATAAACATTCATGGGATGAGAACTAAGACTGCAAAAATTAAGCAGTTCTTCAGTTCTGAATATTTTGATATTGTTTTTATTTCAGAAACTTGGCTTACTCAACACATCTCGGGTGATATTTTTATGAACAATAGATATAAAGTACTTCTAACAGATAGATCTTCTGATGTTGTTTCTAGAGGTGGAGTCACCCTCATTGTCTTTAAATATAATTTTATACATAAACATATTCCTATTTCATCATTATCTTGTGAAGCTACATGGTGTGAAATATGTTTGGAAAATAGTGTCAAATTTCTTTTGGGTACTATCTACATAAAACTATCATTATCCTTTTTAGAGTTTAATGAATTTCTTTGTATTCTTGAAGTCTTTTTAATCAAATACAAATCATTTATAGTTATTACTGATGATTTTAATATTCCTAATTTATATTCAGGTAATACTATCATAGATTCAGTCTCACTTTCACCTAAAGCATTGAGAATGATTCAGTTTTACAATTTGTTAAATCTAAAACAATTTAATCTATACACCAATTTCAATAATCACACATTAGATTATATTCTTAGTAATTTTCCTACAGTAGAATACTTCTTTTCATTTTTCCATTGATTTACATCATTCTCCCATAGAATTTTATATTAATATTAAATTTAATAGACCTTATCCTTTTAAAACTATGAAAAGGGGAATTATTTGGGTCTTTGTTTACAATTATCTAACTTTAACTGGAAAAATTTGTATTCTTTATCAGATGTAAATTTCTGTATGAAGTTTTTTAAACAATCATTTAGTGAATTAATTGACTAATATATTCCTAAGACATTTTTTTTAACTAACCATTTTTTTTGTCTGGTTTTCAGTCTCTCTTAATGAAATTATTAAAAGGAAATCATTTCACCATTGTAAATATTGGAGAACTAAGAACTTAAATTATTATAACAATTTTGTTAATTATGGAAGATTGACAAAGGTTATATAATATCATAAAGATTTTCAAAAATTCATACAAAATACTAAAAATCATATTTCTGATAATCCTTTGCAATTTTGCTCTTACAAAAAAAAAAAAAAAAATTACAAAGTAATAATTCAAATCTAGTTGCAGATGATTTTTCTCATTATTTCTCAGAGCTTTTTAGAAATCTAAATCTTTTACTAACTTAACTGAAAATAATGATCTAATTGAAGAAAGGGTAGCATTTAATTCATTTATTGAATCTGATATTATTTTTGCTATTGTTCTGCTCAAAATGTGTTGATTCATCTAACATGAGCTGGAAGTCAATGAAACGTACTTCAAACCCAGTCAAACTCGAGATTTATATCAGGGACCAATCTAGATTTGAACCCATTCCATGAGCCCCAGATTGAACACCTAATGAATAACATAATAATGATGGCACACAAGAATTAATTCTTAACTCTGGCCCACTAGAAGAGCAAAAGACAATGAGACATATTTAACAAAAGAACGCATATATATGTTGGAATGTATGGACGTGGAGAGAAGATAATTCGAACTACATAAATTGCTTGAATAATAAAACATTTAATGAAACAGTAAATTGATTATATATTTATTTGAATGTGCATGACAAGATGATTTACCCAGATGTAGAGAGTGACATACCATTGATCATGCTATCATGATTCATATGCTCTTATGAATAGATGAAATATTATACGTAAATAGGTATATTTGGTGGGTGAGATCAAGATGCCAATCACTTGATTACAAAACAAACTAATCACTATTTTTGGAAAGATATATATATATATAAGCAAATGCAATTTTATGGTGACAGCATCATAATGAGGTCATTCAACAAATAAATGAATAATAATGGAAAAGTAGCGGTGCTGATATGAAAAGAGAAGAATCTGAAATGAGATCGTGCTTCCAAACAAAGAAAATGAAATGGCTAAGGGTCCATTTTCTAGGGGGCTGCTTAGAGAAGTTTGCTTAGGTTTGGCATGGTCCCCAGGGTTCTCTGGTGCAACTGATGTGAGAGGCCTGTTATATGAAAATGATCCTGGGAAGGTCAGCTGTCAGCAGGATAGAGCATGAAAATGTCTATGGGTTAGAACTCATCGCAACCCTCCAGACTAGTAGCATGTAATATTAAACAATTAAGCCATATATCAATCATCGCAGCATAATACTATGTCTTTAATGACATGAAATGGAAGTTACTTTAAGGTACATGAACCTCACTCGAATGCTATAAGTTAGGCAATTAACACTATGCCATGTAATATATATGGGAAAGATTTAATTCATACAAAATAGATTTTAATACTCCTTCCTTTTTATTTAACATATTGAAATCTCACCCTCACAAATATTATAACTTTAGAATAATCAAGTCTTTGAAATATTAAGAGTATAGCATTGTAATACGGAATATAAAAAAAAAGTAACAGGAAGAAATCACCTTTTCAGAATTAAGTGAGCAACATATAAAATATTTAATAGCATTAATTTTTCGGGGATTTAAAATTTGTACATAAGTAATAACCTTTTGATGCATAAAAGAAAATGATGAAATTAGGTCAACTTGAGAAACAATCTGGTGAGCATATTAATTAAGAATGTACGTACATCTAATTCAAAAGGGAGGTGGTGTTATTAACCTTGACCCAAGGAAGTCTGAGTAGATAGGGAAAAATAACTTTATACATTAAGCTCGCAAGATTGTTTAGATTGGCAACTTTTAAATAATATAATAAAACAGTTTAAAATTAAGAAAGGAACTGCACCAAAAGTAAAGAAATAAGAGCATATGACAGACTTTACATATAAAAGAAAAATTATTAATATGAGAGAAAATTTACATAAACAGTTAAGAAGAACATTTAATTTAACAATTTAAATAAATCTGGATAGCCGAGGTTGAGATTAGTTTTAGAAGGAATTAGACATAAATTTCATAGGCGGTTCTTAAGTTAATTACCTTGCTATATTAAAGAGTCCATTTTGACAGTTTGGCTCCAGCATGGCAAATTAACAGGATTCAAACAATTTCCAATGTAGTAGCAAGTTTCCATTAGGCATTCCTCCATTCTTAGATCATACTTTTTATCGTTTTGAGGCATCAGTGAGATGATTATTGGCAGTGGGAGACTGACCAGAAAAGGTGGTTAGTTTGACTACTTGTTCAACATTTTGGGGAAAAAAAGTAGCGTGGAGTATTTTGGCGATTGCAGTCAAAAATCGGCCCATTTATATACTGCCCTCAGGTATTTGTGGAATGCTTTTAATATCCTTTTTTAAATTTCATCTGTGATTATTATCTAGTAGGAATTTTCTCATTTCCTTTACCTATTGTTTTGGAGATGCAACCATTAGATAATTTATCCAAAAATATATTCAAATCTATTTCCAGATTAGAAATAGATTTGATAAAATGATAATTGCAAAAGTAGAAATTATTAATTTGATTTCCTTTTTTACTTTTAGTACAGTTTAATTAGACATTCTTTCCCAAAATTAGACAATGTAAAACTTCCACCCTTTTAATTATTTTTGGACAATTTACAGTTGCATACTCCATCTTGGATTTTTAAAATAAAAAAAGAATACAGTTTTTTAAATAAAGAATTTAATGAAGTTTTAATTTTACAAACTTCAAAAAAATATATTTTTAAAATTAATATCATGTTAGTAATTTCTCCTGTTATATATATATTTGAGCTGCACCTAATATATTTTGATTTTAATAAAAAGAATTAATAATAAATAATAGTAAAAAAATATTAAAAGCTAAATTTTATAACTCTTTATGTGCACATCTCAAACATATACATAAAATAGATATACATGAATGTAGGAGTGGGATGGAACATAAGGTTTAAACCTGGATTAGTAACTTGATAATTATGAAAGACCATGAAACTCAATCATTAATTAGATTGACTGCTTCATACTTCCCCACTTATAATGAATGAAAAAATTCATAATTATATATTAACAATATTTTTAATCTTGTATATTTTGTTTTGTTACAGTTTTAGCATTGTAAACATTTTATCTCATTACAATTTGATGCCTCAATTTACTGGTGTTCTGAAATATTGACTTCACTCTGAAAAATGGCTTCATTCATTTCATTCCATTACAACTTGGTGATTGATGTGTAGGCTAGGTTATTCCATTACAATTTACTCCTAAATCTGTGGGGCATTTAAAGAGAAAAGTTTATATGGTTTATTAGTTATAAGTTAATGTGTATAAATTTGTATAATAACAGTTTCTTATCATCACTCTCATTTGTATTATCATTTTATTGATTCTGTAAATTTATAAGGTATTTAGAGAGAATTATATGTGTTGTGATAGTTATGAGCTAATGTATACAAGTTTGTAGGTCATAATGAAGCTTTTTATCATCAATACCTTATGTATTTTTGTATTATTACAATTTGGCATCTTTAATTGAAGACTTGAATGTGGGCTACTTGGCAAATCTTGTGCACATTATCATCATCACTATTTTATTTCATTACAACCAGTGTTGTAATTCATAGTGTGTTATTAAATTAGGACAATTTTCTTATTGATCATTTTTAGTTCATTACAACATTTTATATATAATTTTAAAACAGTCTCATAGAAGTTAGTATATTAGCTTTCCATGTCTGTGGATTATTGTTCAAATCAATAGTTGAGTAAGAGTAAGACAATTCAATATTTTTTTGAGATAGCTTATGTATAACTTGATATATTATTTAATTAATTGTCATCAAGCTATTTTCAGTTCAGAATAAAACAAAAAAGGAAATCCCTTAATACTCTGCTAATTAAAAATTTACTGTCTTTAGTGAATAATTTTTTTTTTTTTTTAGAAATTTTCAACAATAGCTAACCATTAATGGTTCATGCTTATGTGCATCATTTGTGAAAAAGCAATTTTTTTTCTGTGGAGTTGAGTATAGGATTAAAAACATACTCCAGATGTCAATTTTCAGTTAAATAAAGTAAAAGTAATACTTTGAATTCGATAAATTGAAATGGATCTATTATGCCTACCTTGCCATCATCTCACAATAATATTTTTTTATTTAATAAAGTGCAGTACTATACATCTGTGCTAGAGATCTTTTCCCTATACTGGCCAATTCAGGATGTTAATTTATTGAGTATATACTAAACAAACTATCATGTGAATTCTCTACTTACTTTCAAAATTTGCCAGATGTCATGTTCAGACTACTGATGGATTCCTCAGGTGTCACATAATGATATGGCCTTGAAATATGAGAGTTAACTATGAATAATAAATAAAGGAAGAGTATCAAAGAGTGCTTCCAATACAAACAATCTTTATTGTCTCTTTTTCCTTTTTCAATCATTTAAGTTAATGTATGATTTATTCTCATATTCTCTCATGCTATCACTCATCTTCCTATACCAACAATACAATGTGATTATATGTTTGTGTAATTACATTTCTATTCCTTACTCACATGCACAATATTTCTGGCTCCAATTCAGCGTTTATGAAAGGAAAGTTTTCTGTGAAAGAAGTTTAAAATGTAGCATCACAAAATACCAAATAAACAGAACAATGGATCAGCATGTTCTATATATGAATGTATCTATGGTTCATAGATTAGTCTGTATAGCACTGCAAACTCTTCACTAGAGTAAAAAATTTTAAAAGTCCTTTTTTCTTGTAGTAGGGATGGTTACCTTCAAAATATTACATTAGAAATAAGAATAAACTGTGTTCTTTAATTCAGAAGAGCTGTCTAGTGTAAAGTTGAGTTTTTTCTTCTTTTTTTTTTTCTGTCATACATGTTTCCCACCTTAATTTACTGCGTTTTTATGTATTTTAATCTAATTTTTGTTATTGCCTATTGTGCTCCTTATAACCTTTTTCATTTTGTGTATGTCTTTAATCTTTCTTAAATAAATATATTTATATCAAAAACAAAAAAGTAGAAATAGTTTACATGTATATTAAATAATAACAGCTCGTCATAATATTAGATAATTAATTTTAAAATGAATTGAAAATTGGATGGATGATAATTGATATAAAACAAAAGTTTAATCTCGAGTCTTCGGTTCTCGAAGTGGGAGGATATTTATAAAAGCAAAGATTGATATTCAAAAATGTTTAAGAAATATTATTTTTAGCTCTACTATGGGTAACAAATGACTTCATGATTGAAAATTGGAGACTCTTTTCTGTCGCTGGGCTGTCAAAATTGTTAATGCAGCAATGTGTAGATATTTGGCCATACTTAGGGGAAATTTTTTTCCTTTTTTTAAGTTGCAGTAATAAATTAAAGTTTTTAAGATGATTTTTAGTTTTAGATAGATTTTAAGGTGAAAGTTTAAAAATAGTTGAATGTTTGCTCGAGAATATCAGTATTGATCATTTATTGTATTTTCATTCGTTATATGTGTTTTTGCAACTATATATAAAGAATTTGGATTACTTAAGCAAATTGTTTTCCAGAATTATATTCGATATAGAATATTCCTATATATATATATATGCACACGTTTTACATATATTAACTTCGCCCAAAGATAGATTTATGTATTTAGGTGGTATTAATTATGATTGTATAATTAGTTGTTCAGGGGTTATTTGATATTCTAGCACAACAAAGTATTCAATTGAAACTCAATCCTTGAACTTTTCCACTGCTTTAAATCGAACAAAGCTATCCAGACAATGGGCAAAGTGGCAGAGTAATATTATTATTATTAGTGGTAATTTGTCAGTTTTAGCTATCCCTATAATATATTTTTCCCCTATGGTTAATAACATCATAATCTTCAATAGTCAGAGTTACATTCAACATATTAAGATTCATTACAACATTAAAATGTTTGTACATTAATATTAAGCAAGCATATAAATGACATCTCTTGTAGTATGGTTGGTTAAAGTATTCATCTACAATACCTATGATATGAGGTTCAAATGCAAATAGATACTCAGTTTTTTAAAAATCCAATTGTTGATCTAAAAATAGGTATTCTTAACTGGAGCATAAACCTGCCAGAATTATCTTAATTGATCAGGTAAGTGTCATTGCACTGACTGTTAAATCAAAAATTGAGTTCTCCCTAACTACTACAGGAAACTGCCAAGCTCTTATGGACACTAAACTTATAATTGCCCTTTTCCATGGAATAATGAATATAGAGAATTTCATAACTATATTAAAAAAAATCATTCAATGAACATTTCTAATGTTTAAAAGTGTAGTCCCTGAAGTTGTTTGTTATATGACTTTTAATTAAAATTAATAAATTTAAAAAAATAATATACTCATTGTTAATTCATTAATTGGTTTTAGAAAAAAAAGCAAAATAATCTATTACTGTTTTTAAACATAATTTGGGGAGTGGAGATATTTATAATGGCTGTTATTGATAAGATTAAGTGGTATGTTTGTATGTATTAGTTTATACATATTAGAATTATTAAATATGTGTGGTATATATTCTAACCTCAACTTTAGGCAAGTAGATAGTCGATTGAAAATAATCTGGAACCGAACAAGGAATGCTAGTATGTTTACCTAAGGATAGTAATAATAAGATTATGTATACCCATGTGCCAAATTGTAACTATGAAATCATAATACCTACCGGAGATCATCATCCATGCTTATTACTATAGGATATAATGAAGAAAGTAATTAAATTGTCTCAAAAAAAAATGTTGATACATCCAATTCAGTTTATTATGGTTTTAATTTAAACTTAATAATTATGTAAATCCTCTCGTGATAAGTTATTACTGCTAACTAAATAATATAGACCACTTTCTTCCACAACTTTATACAGATATATGATCTCGAGTGGTAATGGTAATTACGAGACTGTTGTGTATATTTCTAATATATAAACGACTAGAAATAAATTAGTAATCAATGCGGAGAACTCATAACTTATGTTTATAATATATACTATAAGATTATTATTTAATTCAAAGTAGAATAAAAGAAATGTTATAAATCCTTCCATTTAACCCTACTACTATTATTTTCATTCTCAACATCTATCACCTTTAATAGTCACAATTATATAACACTAAATATCGGTGTTATGTTCTCCTTTATGTCTTCTTAACTGACAACTCTTAATCTTATTTTCTTAAACACACATATATGCCTTCCAACTAACTATAGATTCATTATCATTATTATAATAGTATTTTCCGATTTTAATACTTATAGTACTTGACTTCCAAGTTAGCTCTTTTAAAGTTAATAATCGAAGTACTCAAATTTCTCAAGGTCTTGATCTGCTAATGAGGTGCAATTGTTAATGATTACAGTGCAATGGATATGATCCCAAAGCTTGCTAAATTAAATTTTAATGTGAGTTTACCAGTGGGAATCATGTTAAATACCAAAAGCAGAAAATGGATTTTATGTTTACTCCTAATATTTGTAACATTGCAACGAACCAAATAACTAAATTTAACATATCTAAATTGACTATTTTCTCTCATTTTATTTTATTTCATATCATCTGTTTGCCACATTTAACTAATATTTTTAAATCTATTACATTTTACTAGTCGGGTATATTCTCTATCCATACGAAATGATCGTCGTCGTCATTGCCCCCCCCCCATATAAGAAATAAATCTTTCTTGGTTGATATTTTACAAAGGTGAACTGTGAAAATCAATTGTGGAAGTAAACTATGGAAGTAAACCATTGAAATCAATCATGGAAATCATTCAATATAAGACAATTCATAAATTTAAATGTGATCTGGTATTATTATAAAATTGATTATGGCAGTATATAGAATATGCCTTTTTATAAGGTGGTAAGGTTCTAGACATAGGTTCTAGATATAAGCTCTGGCTATAGGTTCTAGACATTTGAAATATTAAACCAAAGACACATATGTAAATTTATAACAATAACAAATATTTATTATACTTAAACAAGAAAGAAACACACATGTATATAGTATCACCACAATCTCAAATATTATACTCATTGTAAAATAAAAATTTACTTACTTTTTATATGAAATTCACTTTAACTAAAAAAAAAAAATTAATAATAATAAAATTATATACTTTCATCAGATTATTTGAATTTCCTTAAACTTAATCACGGTTTTGACCCATATTTCAATTTAATGTTAATGTGCTTACAGACATATCTGATTCCACATTTAAATATAAATATGAAATTATCTTATAATTTTACCCAACAGCCTACTCAATTTTTTGCCCCCCCCTCCTTATTACAACAATTATAGATTTAACTATTCCACCAAGCAATAATATTTGGTATTTCCTAAAAAAAGATAATGTTATATTCACTTTCTAACCATTCTAAATAATTGGCTGAAATATAAAATCATAGTCTTATTTCCATGCGCTAAATATTCACTGCTACCCCCCTGTGATTCTAATCATCATGTTATCACTTTAGCGACTGTATACATTTTGATATGATAATATGTTGCCACAGCTTGGCCGATATCTAATTTTATTACCTTCCATAAACTCTGACTACAGATCGGTCACCTTATAAATTGAAGTAACTCTCTGTCATCCCCCACATCAACATACTCATCTGATTATAACCCTGACCCTGTCATAGAAACTTTTATTCTATCTTGCAAAACCCTCTAGATATTTTATAGCACTATTCAACACTTTACAATGCACACATTAATGTCTCAGTAAGGAAAATCAAACAATTCATAACTTCAAATGTTAGCATTGGCAACTGCCTTCTTCCTGAGGCTACGTATTATGTGAGGAACTAGTCTCTACACATTTACTTTAAATAGGCATTTAAAACATTTTACCACAACTGTATCAATAAGTCCCTACTTAAATAATAATTATGAGTGGAGCTGGGATCAAGTCCTTGATCTCCCAATAACTGCATACATAGTAACTAAATTATAAGATAGTTATTTTCTCTCTATCCATTCGAGATGATATGATGATTCTACCTCAGTAATACTCAGCATTTACAGCTTCACACATACACACAGGGTGATTATAGTCTTGTTGCAAAATGACAAAGTTTTGACTGATCATGAACCAAACCTATGTACTATATTAGTTTCAAAAGTCAAGCACCCAGCAACATTCATCTAACCTTTCACAATCACACAGATCGCATCTACATGTTAAGGCATAGCAACGACTATTCAAATATTTTTCACACATCTAATAATAGTCATATAATTTTGATAATAAAAAACATCTCCCCCACTCTTTTTTTTATATGACAAATATATATAAGCATTTATGCTTTCTCATTATTACACATTACCATTTTTTTTTCCAATAGTTTCTTATAGGTCAAAATCTTTTTTTTTTTTTTTTTTTAAAAAAAAAAATTCCTATAACTCTTAAATATCTATTAAACATACTAACGAACATATAAATAAAAGCAAAATAAATAAGAAAACATTACGCATTGTCTCTTTGGTTTGGGTTCCTTCGGAGCTCAGTCTGAATATTTTGTATGGTCAAGGCCAATTTGACAGAAAACACGTATGTATTGTCCATAAACACCAATTACCATTTTTCAGTTCACTGCCTTGGAAAACACATTACATCTATCTTATGTTAATGATTATGGACACACATAAAATTCTTTTCATTCAGGATGTAGCTACATTGATCACGATAATTAAAACTTGAAAATTAGTCCTGCAGATTACTTTTGCATTTTAAATACCTTTCTTCCTGGATTTGAATCGAGATGCTTGGTTTCACATTTTAGTCCATAACTTTATTTTTTTAAGCTTCATTTTTTTAGTTTCTTTTAGGAGGAAAAAAAAATTCAAACAAAATAGTGTTGTAGATGCTCTTTTCCTACATATATTTTTACTGGAGTCACAATCAAATTTTTTTTTTACTAATAAGTATGATGAGTATTTAACTAACTTTATATTAAAGTCCAATCGTTCTTTGGAGTTTTAATTAATTAAGCCACAGATAAAATATTGTTCCTGATGTGTCTTCTTTTAAACGAACTTTTAAAAGCCAAATACGAAGATTAAGGTATTGAGTATAGAACTTTTTGTTGCAAATTAATTTTACCATAATTGATTTTGGAGAGAGATTTGTACACTATTTATTTGTTTTTAGCTGTTCATCTTAAGTAATATATACAGATTTCTTAATAAGTTGAGTCAATTGCTGTCTGAGAGAAAACGGTCTGAGAAGATGTATTGAATTAGCAAGAAAAAATCCCTCCTTTACTTCATTTTCACTAGCTTTTATGAGAAAAAAAAGGCCACCCGCAAGTTTTTTTTTTGCTTTGATTCTTCTAATCGACCATTCTCTCGAGGCAACCTTTTGACACCATTTATTAAATGTTGTTTTTGGTTTATTGTTTTCCGCTCTGATTATGTTTTAATTTTTTCTTTCTTAACACATTTTATACCACTCTAATTTACGAGAAATATAAAAAATATATATATAATCATGGGTATTTTATAAAACTGATATTATATAAATAAATTTCTTCTTTAAAACTTAAATCAAATTTAGAAATGAAAACAACCAATTTCTGTAAAACCCATGCAAATAAATTCATTTTACATTATACTATCAAATAGTTTAGAGTATGATGTATAAATTTCCACAAAGAAAAAAAATTATATATACATCATACATGCACATACAATACTAAATAGTGAACTGCTTGTTTATATTCATATTAGTACAAAATATCTTTTATTCATATTAATACAATTCCTAATTTCCTAAAAATTTAAACCTATTCTCATGCAAAGAACTGTCAAACAAATGCCATCTATACCAAGTTCAATTTCAATTTGTACTAACATTTTTTTTTTTAAGTGTCATAGCATCGGCCGGGACGCGGACTCGCAACCCGGGCAACTGCCTGCAAGTGCAAGGCAGTCGCACTGACCTCTCGACCACCAATGCAAGACAACATTTTTATTCATAAATATTACAATTCACCAAGACCTTTCTGTTTAGACATATAGATCAACATATTTTTTTTTATATTATAGTGCACACAATTTTTTGATATTATAGTGCGTGCAATAGTCAAACCCCCTTCTCTCTACATAATGATATGCTATAATTTTGAATAAATACAAACAGATATTCTCTATACATTAAATTTAAGCCACATGGTTATTAGTCTCTCTAAATAAAGCTTTTAACTTTTCTTAAACTTAAAAAAAATTTTTTTACTCGGATATAATTAAGAAACTAATCCTACTACTTACTTCCTAATCATGAGTTTCTTTACAAAAGAAACTAAGGGTTACAATATATATATATATATATATATATATATATATATATATATATATATATATATATATAATCTGATATTTTGCAATAATATTATTTCCACCCTTAATTCTAATGCTTCGACAAAGCTGTAGACAGTTCTGATGCATCGGAAATAGTAGCTACAGTAGGGAAATAAATTGAATTGTCAAGGCATTAGAATTAAGAGTGGAAATAATATCGCAAAATATCAGAACATTACATATTAGAATATGATGATATAAAATGAATATAAATTTTCATTATATAGAAGATATTGAGTATATTCAACAATTATTAAATTTTCATTATATAGAAGATATTGAGTATATTCAACAAATATTAAATTAATAATTGCAATACTTACATAAAAATTAAATTATTAATTACAGAATATTAAAATTAATAATTATTATATAATATTACTATATAATATTTTCATCATTGCATGAGTGCTTTAGAAACATGAAACATTTATAGTGACAAGGAAGAGTTACATCACTGAAATATTTCAAAATGTTCTTTTAATCTGGAAAAATCACTAAGTGAAGGATAGAGAATTAAGAAAGCCTGATTAATGGCATTGATATTATTGAAAGAATTAAGAGATTGAAATGGAGTTAGGTTGGATATGTTGCTAAAAGATGATAATAGAGGAGCAATTGTAAGATCTTAAAAGACCTAAAAAGTGGCTTCATGTGAAGGAGATGATCTGATGCTCAGATCCTGCTTCACAGGCCACATCCAATCTCCTACCATCTAACCATATTCAAACCCACCTTTACACCCACATAGATATCTAATAATGCGTATATTTCTTTTTGCCTTGTTATTTTAACACAGATCGCGTAAATGCTCATACATCTTAAATCTAAAACCATTTTTAATAAATAAATATATAATATTCTCATATGTATGCGTGCGTAAATAATAAATCTATGTATTTCAGTGTAGGAGATTGCTAATAAATCACTAGAAATCATTGTATATAAATTATACTCAAATCATATATGAAACTTATTAAAATGTCATATGTAATTTAGTAGTCAGAAATGATAGCAATTCTTTTAAAAAGTCTCTCGAAAAACAATTACCCTGAAGAACCCCTTAGATAAAAATAAAAGATTACAGATTTGTAATAATAAAATAAATTAGTGGAAATTTTGTCCACGCCAGCTTGTTTTAAAATCATAAGACTTATTTTAAAACAATCGTTCGAGAAACTGATAATAAAATTGCATTGTTTCAAAAGTCTTACCAGATAAGAAGGTATCCGGTTAGTTGATTCCAGATGAACCTTAAATGCTTAAACCGCCTCAGGTCCAGAAGTAGTTGCTATGTCACATCATCAAAATAGAAGTATAAATACTGCTGGATTTGAATCCACAAGGGAGAGGAGACCAACAAATTATGATGTTGTTATACATAATCCATGTCAATTTCAATTTTAATCCAATGTGCCGTGAATAGGGGAAATTTCACCTTCCCCTCCGTTCTAATATGATTTTCCCATAAGTGAAGCTCTGCATCCCATACTGATGAACTTTAAATATTTTTGTGATAAAATTAAAATGCTATCTATCATATATTACTGCTACCCTAGATCTAGTGAACCAATGCCGATGGAGTGACTCGTATCAAAATTGCTCTTCCAGACAGCAAGATAAAAAAAGAACTTTAGCCGCTCATAATTCTTAAATCCTGCCTTCCTTGTAAGATTTCTTCTGTGTTCTGATTATATATATATATATATTAAATATTTTCCTGGTATGTAATTCTTTTATAACTCTATATAACTTATTGCTACTAAGCCTCTTATAAAATGTTTTCTTTTCTTTTATTTCATGCTGCAAATAATTTTAGTTTATATTTATGTATTTATGTTTTAAAAAAGAAAAATGCCAATAATATTTCTAAAATTGCCAGCACGTAATTTATTTCATTTTTCCCACCCATCATTTATTGGGTAATTAACTCATAACTTAATCAAAACAAGTCTTATTCAGCTTGTCCAAGTGCTAGTGATTTTGGGATAAACAAGTTAATTATTTTCTATGTTTGCTATAGAAAAACAGATCAACATCTGTTTTATAAATGTTTCCTTTCTAAATAATGCGCTATTTCTTATTATCAATTTATGTTATATATCTAAACCCATCATAGCTATTACCACCGCCTATTTATTTTCGTATTAATTCATATATTTTCATAAAGGCATTTATTGACCAAAAAGTGAGATTTGTTAGGTGTGTGGGAAGTTATGAATAATATTAAGTAATATAAAGGGGGGGAGGATCTTCAGATCTTAAACTTTTGTTTAATTAAATGTATTATCCATGTTTGTTTGATGAAGAAACCATACCATTATGCTGGGTATTTCACAATTTATGGGCAGTTAAAAAGTTAAAATAATCTTTAAAGTTATAGTTATATTGTATTCTTAAGCATTGATAGGCCATTTCGTCTTATATATATTTGTGCTTCTCTCTAACATGGAGGTATTCGCTAAGTCGATCCCCATCGTCGTTTCTCAATGTCCTTGAACCAGGCTGTAAAACCACCCTGGGGACATATTTGGTCGTATAAGCATGCTTTATATGGGGATCGCTCTGGGAAATCCAGCCCAATAAATGCATTGCCGACCACCCTTCATTTCAAAAATGATCCTGCCTACGTTCGCAGAGGACATCGGTAAATTTCGTTAATAAAATTCATGAAGCACACTCCAGGATCCATAATTGGGCCATCCTAACCTGCCGTCATGCACGTACTGCCTTTCAGTATATTTTTAGTCACCCAGGAATAGCCATAAGTTGTAATGCGATGATTTCTCTAAACGAACATATATTCCCATTATTTACTATGTGTGTCAGTGCGATAAATTTATTCTCACTCCTATAAGTATTCATTATCCGTCCCGCACATTTATCACTTTACCAATCAAACTAATAATAATATTGAATAAAAAACTAAATGTAATATTTGCCTGTTAAATTATTTTATTTCAAGTCGGTAAATGCTCTTTTCATTTCTCTTGGGGGTGGAGTAGTATTTTAGTCTCACATTTCCAATAGCGCTACTTTCCTAAGTTATATATGTACATTATTGGCATAGCCGTGAGTATCACCAAGGTATTGTAAAAACTGAATTATATTCACGAGGCTAGTATCGGGTAAATAACCAGACATATTTATTTGTTATTAATAGAATAAATCTGAAATACATATATCAACTCTCGAATCATTGCTTTCTTTTAGTTAAGTTAATATATTAAGTTATTAATTATGCTCAATTCGACTAGATGATCCCCGCTTAGATATCTAATTATTGTGCAAGGTCACGAGCCTTCATTGCTCATAAATTATGGTTTGTTTTAAGTCTATCTATCATTAAATTAACTTAGAGTCTTTTTGTATCTCTGATGAGCGTTGCCGGCAGGGAGAGGTAAAGTTATCTCTATATCATTGGGATTGTTGCTCATAAGTTGGTAGATCTGGAAAATAGGCAAATAGGGCAGAATTCATAAGGGTTCCTGACTTATGTATCTTGCATCTGATTGGATTCGAGGTACTTTTGCCTAGATGCTAGATCTTGTTATGTGAACATACAAATCCGACCAGTACACATATGAGATGGATGAATAAAATAAGGTAACTTTCTAGAGGAAAAATGTGGAGATATTTTCATCTTGTAATAGATCAGTAATAATATAAAGTGATGATGATATTCTGTAAAAAAATATATTTTTTATTTATAGTTCAAACCATGGGTTTCAATCCATGTAAGAATAATGTAGACGTTAATTTATTTATTTATTGTCATTTTTGATTAGTTACAACTAGTCACTAAAAAAGAGAAAACTCATATGGCTTTATTGCTCAGGAGTTCAGTAGAAGTTTAAGCACCAGAATCAATCCTTGGGACCTCCCGATTCCAAGTTGGATGCTCTACCAACTAGTCACTAATAACATTTTGACCAAAAGTTGTTCTTAATAGATATTCAAACTTTTATAATGAACTCTCTAAGACCCACATCTATATTACCCATTAGTAGATTATCTTATTAACTGATTAATGTGTTAATTTTGCTTATTTTTTTAATTTTTCTTATAGAATATATAGTACCAGTTATAAATTAGTGTAAGTAGAATACATATAGTCAAGCGTTGTTGACCTAGTAATTAGTACAGCTGCCTTACAAGCAGTTGCCCCAGTGTTCGCTTCCCGGCTGACGTTTTGACACATAAAAAAAAAAGTAGAATACATATATATATATACACACACAGTATTGTATTAATTTATTATTAAAAATGTGTTTTATATCATTTAATAATATATTTCATAATGTACTTCAGCAGAGGACACTTCAATGCTGTAATTCGTAATTGTTATTTGACAATTTTAATTATGTTTGGCTTTGGCTATATTAAAATGTGACTGTAAAAAATTATTAGTGGATAGTTGAATTCTTGATTTCGAATTCTGTAAACATTGTTTGCATTATCTTCTATTATTCACAATTTATTTTCTACTTTAAAGACCTTGTAAAAAGTAGTTGTCATCAGAATAAGGCAAAATACCTGGCCTACAAAGAAATAATAGTCATAAATTTGTATATATTTATATAAGAAATGTAAAAGATGTGTAAAGTATATGTTACATATATTTTTAGAGTAAAGATATGATAAATCCATACAATTAAGTGGTGATTTCTTTATTTCTAACATAACCTGAATCATTTTTAAAGTTTTAAAATATTTTTTCCCCTTCTTTGTAATCAATTTCTACTTAATTTAAAACAAAAAGTCCTTAGTGACTTAAAAAAAAAAAAGTTTATGTAAAAAGGAAATTCAAGTTGAGAAAATTTTCATTTTTAAAAAAAAATAAATTAGATTCTATCTTTACATATTAATGATGCAATTTTGTTTATTTCATAATTTTAAACATTGCTTTTAGAAACAGTAATTCAATCTTTTAGTCATTATTGTAACTTTGGATAATCATTGGGCTTCATATGTCCTAGTCTAGTTTTTGGTTATTGTCTGTCTTCAGTTAAAAGCTGTTCTACTCTTACAATCTAATCATCATATTTATCTCTTTTATAGTTTCATGCCAAAAGCATGAAATTCAACACTCAAAGCTTTGAACTTAAGCCAACTTACTTGTACAGCTTTGCAGGTCTTATATTAGACCAGTAACTGTATATTTTAGGGATTTCAATTTTAATTTAAAATTGGAAATGAGAGAGGGGTGTATAGCAGTACCATTAATTATGAGTCCAAACACCAAAATAATAATAATAATTATCCAGTCAACATTATATGTTTTTAAGCTTTCATTTTTTTTCATATAATCTGAATATCTTCATTTTCCATATTCTCTGATATAATTTTTTTGTTTTATGATATTTTTGTTTCATTCCTATTTTCAAGATCATTCTGTAGCTTTTTTTTTTTTTTTTTCAAAATACAATGAAAAAGTAAAATATACAGCAGACTTAAATAGCCCTATAGCATCTCTTCCTAAAGGAGCAGTAAAGGTAAAAACATTACTAATCAGATTACACAAATGTTTGATGGCAGTTTTTATGTTGTCAGTTTTTGAGAGTAAATGCAATCAATGAAAGCTTGGAATGCTGTTAAAAGTGCCACCTGAATAAATCTCAACCTTAGATTCATTTAGCTTTTTGGCAACAAACAGTCAATCAGTAGAAAAGAAAATGCACCTTTTAAAAGTAATATTTGGTAACAGCAGGCTAATAATATCTACTGTCAATTAATAATGTTTACATGTCTGATGAACAAGACTCTAATGAGCAAAACAATCAGTAAACCAAAAAAAAAAAAAAGATTTGACCTAGCCTTGGAAGCAAAATCCCAAAAAATATTACAACTGGAAATTCTTTCATTATGATTTAGCCAATTGTGACCAAACTTAGCCAGAAGTCAGAAAAGTACTCGATGCTAATGTCTTAATTTTACAACATTAGGAAGTAGTGCTAGAAATAATTTGATTCAATGTACCCAGGACTAATGGTGTTAGTTTATTCAATTCCCGTGTAGATCTAATAGTTGGATACCTCTCTCAATAGACCATGCAAAATATGGTAGCTGTTATGTGAAGCAAATCTTAAAGATATAACAGTATCACTGTTTTATGCTTAGTTTGATCATAATCAATAAGTATTTCACAAAGATTTTTTTATGATAGCTTTCTGTTCTTGATGTGTTTAGGCTATGATCTATATACTCATCTCTTGAACACAACAAGATGAAACACCATTACTCCACAATGTTTTGTAAAAATGTAGTACCATGCAGTTTAATTTTCTTTAATTATGGTTACTTTGTTTTTTAATTATAAAAGTCTCAAAATATTTAATGTGAAATACTTCAAAACTATTAGTTATATTAAGGATATATGAAATTAAATCACCTGATCTTTAAAATGCTGTTACTGCTCCTGTTCATAAAAAAATAAAGAAAAAAAATTGCAGTAATAATAATGAAATAACATTGTTAACAGTGACAACAGAATGCTATAGACATGTTTTGTTTTTTTTTAACATGCAAATCAAGAAAAAAATTTTATGTGAAAGTGTAATTTATATATTATTTTCATCAATTTAACCAAGGCATTTGATTTAATTAAATTAAATTAATTGAAAAAATTTGTGGCAATGTCTGAAATTAGTTGCCTGTTCATATTCTATGCAATGTTAAAAGAACAAGAATTATTACTGATGATTAAAAATGTCTCAGAAATGGAAAACTGTAATCAAACAAAAATATGCTCTAACTCTAAATTTGTTTACCATTTTTATGATAATAATTTTTGAAATTAGAGTTTCCTGAAGTAACAGCAAAATATTAGGTAAGTTTGCTGATGAAATTTTTAATTTAATCTGATTAATAACAGGGACTTAATATTCTTGGCTTCTAGATATATTGAAGATTGGGCTCTTTTTTTTCCTTGCCCATTTAAAAAATGGTGCTGGTAATATTTTGAATAGAATCTATAATGACTTATTTAGAAATTAATAATAGTAAAAAACTCAGATATTTATCAACCAATAATGATTTTAAAAAATCTTAAAGCAACTTTTCGCTTGGATAGTTATAATTTTAAAGAGTGATTAAATCAATTTACATGTTTTTAGGTAGAAAAATAAATTTAGTTATTGAGATACAACACAGATTCCAGTTTGCTACTGCATTTAATATATTAAAAATATTTTATTATAGAGTTATAAATATTTTAACTAAATTAAGTTTATATAGACTGTTATTTTGTAAAATTTATTGGGGTGAAAATTAATCATTGGTTTTAAAGACCCTGAAAATTAATATTTAGGACAGAGGTCCCCAACCTTTTTGCACTTAAGAGCACATTCTATAATAATGGCCGGTGGCGGGCACCGTTTATTTTATTCAACTAGATGGTGGGCACCATTTATTTTTTCAATGTAAATTTATAGTTGGATATTGTTAATAATACACATAATGTACAAAAAAATATTTATTTCAAAAATAAAATTTTAACATATAATTAACGTTTATATTTTTAGCTGTAAAAGTATAGTATGCCCTACAATTTGATTACAGTATAATACAATAATTTATAAGAAATTTTAAAATTTATTTTTATCAGATAAATAATTTTTTATCATGTTCGGATATCGGCAGGCACACGTAAAATGGCTGCGGACACCATGGTGCCTGCGGGCATAGGGTTGGGGAGCCCTGATTTAGGATGTTCTATACTATTCTGAAAATATGAAGATAAAATTCAAAAACCAATTAGCATGTTCTTCAGCTTTCTGGATAAGAAATGGCTACACAAAGATATTTTGTAATGAATTTGATTATGGATTTCATAAAAAAGGTAGACCTCATTTATATTATAGTGATCATTCCAAAACTGTTATAAAAAGGTGCAATATTGATTGTTTTCATTAGTAGAGTATAGTTGATGATAGCATATGTAAGAACTATGATTAAGAAAGTTATTGAATTCTTTTAGAAGGGTTTGCTAAGAACTTAAAAAAACAGCATTGCATTATGACAAACAGATTAAAGGATTACCATGTGAAATATGTGAATGCATTTGTGGTTTATAAATTGATTTGTGTGGTTATCTTTAAATTCACCTTTAATTGTTTTTCTTAATTGCCTTTTTTAATTTTTTTTTTTTTTTTTTCTAGTTAAAATGGCCACACTCATAAGTAGCTGTAGTAATAATGATATTCATTTACTATTTCTGGATTATTATAGATTTTAATATTTTTATGATCTTTTAGCAATGATAATTGTCTAAAATTATAATAATGTATTTAACAACTGATATTGAAATATTTTAAAATTTTAATAACTTGCTTGTCTATGATATTATCTGTTAGCTAAATATTATTTTTGTAAATATATAAAGTGATAGTAGCCTACAATATATATTTAGGTAAAGCACTTCTGTTGACCTCTGTATGAAATAAGATTTTAGACTATATACATTGTAAATCCTATATATATTTAGACTATATATATTATAAATCATATTCAGGTCATATTCGTATCAGAATCTGGCTCTTTAAATGAGATCACAAAATAGCTGACTTAGTTAATGAATTAAAATAGGCACTGGAATGAGACATTATTTGAAAAAATATATTTATATATTAATAAATATTTTTTATTTAATATATATATTATGTTCATTGCATTGTTCAGTAGACTATTTTAAATAAGACTTCTTAATAATTTTAAAATGCATAATTTTTGATGCTTTCCTGAGTTTCCAAAATTGATTGACCATGACCTATATAAAGGAACTTGTGACTTTGCCTAAAAAAAAAAAAAAAAACTATTTTACATCTGCATGTCCAAATTCTTTAAGCAGGTAATTAGCAGTTGTGACTTTGAAAAGGAATTCGAATAGATATATAAATCAATCTGAAAGTGATCATAGTAAGTTTAGAATAAATATTTGATAAAAATAGGTTAAATGCTAATTATTCAATAATAATAGATATATCAGATTTAATTTATTATAGAATAGTATAAATTATTTACAGAATTACACAGTGACTTTCTAAAATTGTAGCCAAGAATAAGGAGGTCTTTAGACATTTCTAGATCAATTGGGATGCCATTGGATATAGAGATTTGTAGAAGTATTTCTTCATCTAGATGTTGCTTCTAAACAGATATTGTGGCATCTTCTACAGTTCAAGGTTTAACCATTCTTTTAATACCTTTCTGGAGTTATTTGATCTTTCCAGAAATGTGGATTGATCTTAATCTTAACTAGAATGTCTTTGCATTCTAATTTAAGATTTCTGTCTTAAAAACAATTAATTAGTTTTGTTGATCTGTTTTATTCTATTTTAGAAATAACTAATTAGTTTTGTTAATTTGTTTAATCTGATTGATTATTTATCTTTTAATTGAACATTCTTTTCTTTCTTAATCTTATACTCTAATTATTATAATTTTTTATAGTTTAATCTAAATGTTACTCTATATAATTTTAAAACCTACAGCAATGTGTATGATATTTATTACAAATTCTATTGTCTCTATTAACTAAGGCAGTGCATTACTTCCTCTGTTTTATCTGGAATACCACACATAATCTTTTAAATATATGGGTGGACATTTTGTAAGGTGAAATTTATTTTCCATTTATTTATTAGGAATATTATTCTTTTGCTGCTCTTCAGCTAACTCTCTTTAATGATGATCCACCTCAATTTCAATATTGTAATAACCTGTAAGTTTCTATCTGATGCAAGAGTGTTTTCAGTTTTTCTGGATGTGATTGATATGCTAGTAAAAATGGATTTCCAATACTATTTCAATTTCCACTATTTGATCCAAATTTTCCTTCTACATATATATTGTGAAAATTATCATTTATACAGACTCTATCTCCAACACCATAAGTATTTTTTCTTCCTAGCTCCCTGTGATTCTGTTTCTGGTACCAGTATTTACTCCGAAGTCTTCTGCCCATATGTATCATTATTGATGACTTTCCTGTAACTGTGGATGTTATGATATGCTGGAGAAGTATCACAAAGTTTATGGCTTCTTGCATGTTATAGCAATTCGTTTTGTTTAGAATTTGCTTTAATTGCTGAACAGCTTTCTTTGAAATCTTATTTGATTCACAATATGATGGTTTTGAACAGACATTTTCAGACCTTATTTGGTCAAGGATGCTTCAGATTCTGCAAATTATATATTCTATGTCATCTGACACCAGGATTTTCAGTGATCTATGCTACGTGAAAATTTCTTTCAAGATTTTAATGGTTTCAACTGAACATGTGTTTTTTACTAGTTTATACTTCATCTACTGTGGTCCTGCATCAAATAATACCACAAAGATATGACCTATTGTTGGACCTGTATCATATCTATGTACTCAGGCCCATGATTTGTCAGGTTTAGCGACCAAGTATATTTTTGAGTGGTTTTATAAATTGACAAGTTAATATATATTTATTTCAATTTCTGCTTCAATGCTAGGTCATTATACATAATTTTATGCAAGAAATTTAGTTCTAATTATGCCATGATGACCTTGGTGAAAGATTTCCAAAACTTAGTGCAGCTTTGCAGAGGGATTAACATTTTATCTTATCATCATCAATAGTAGTCTGTCCAATAGACAGGTCCAGAGAGTAGTCACTATATCAGTTCATTCATTCTTTCATTCCATTCTCTTCCTTGCCCACTTCCTCAATTCCACATAACCCCTTCCATCTCGTATATCATCCAATAATGTCAATCTCTTCCGTCCTTTCTTTTTATTTCCACTCACCATTCCTTCCAAAACATCTTTCATTAAACTATAATCTTTTCTTAGTATATGTCCAATCCAGTTTCTCTTTCTCTCTTTGATACTTTCAATCAATCTTCTTTCCTTATTAACTCTTTTCAAAACTTCTTCATTTGTTGTTTTATTCACCCAACTGATTTTTTCCATTTTTCTCCATGTCCACATCTCAAAAGCTTCCAGTCGTTTCTTAATTCTATTACTCAATGTCCATGTCTCACAACCATACATTAATACACTCCACACATAACATTTAATTAATCTTTTCCTTAATTCTCTTTCCATAGGTCCACAGAATATCTTCTTTCTTTTTACAAATGTCACCTTTGCCAATGCTATTCTTCTTTTAACTTCATCTTCACTTCTTCCATCCTCACTCAACCAACAACCCAAATATCTAAATCCCTTCACCTGCTGCACCAAGTCATCATGGATTCCAATTTGCAGTCTTTTTGCATCTCTCCCTATCCATAAACACTTAGTCTTTTCAATATTAATCTTCATTCCATATGCCATACATCCTTCCAATTTATTCAACATATTCTGAAGATCCTTTTCTTCCTCAGCAATAAGAGCCATATCATCTGCAAATCTTATACACTTTATTACTCTCCCTCCAACATTTGCTCCTCCACAGTCCAAATAATTATTTATCATATCTTCTAAATAAATATTAAACAAAACAGGTGACATACTACATCCTTGCCTAACTCCACTTTCTATATTCACTTCATCAGTCTCATTACATCCAAATCTAACTCTTATTCTTTGCCCATTATACATATTCCATATCAATCGTCTTTCTTTCCAGAATACTCCTTTATCTCTTAAGATAGACATCAGTTTATTCCAGCTTACTCTATCAAATGCCTTTTCTAAATCTACAAAACATATACCAATTCCTTTATCTCTTTCAATATATCTTTCTGCAATTGTCCTAACAATACCAATAGCATCTCTTGTGCTTTTCCCTTTCCGAAAACCAAACTGTTCTTCAGCAATATAATAGTCAACCTTCCCATAAATCCTTTGAGTTAAAATCCTCAATAACACCTTAGAAACATGAGACAATACACTTATTGTCCTATACTCTTCACATTTAACAGCTTTCTTCTTTTTAGCAATTGGAATCACTATAGTTCTTAAAAAATCTTCAGGCCAAACTCCACTATTATATATCAAATTGCAAAGTCCAACTATTTCCTTCATAGTAAATTCTCCCATTTCTCTCAAAAATTCTATAGGTACTGCATCAAATCCAATAGCCTTACCATTCTTCATTTGTGCGATTGCCTTTCTTACTTCATCTGGCAGTATGTCCATACCTCTATCATTCATTGCAACATCATCTTCATTTTCAAGTTCGTAACTAATTAAATTATTTCCTCTACTAAACAGATACCGAATCTATTCTTCCCATCTTTTTAATATATCATTACTATCGGTTAACCTTCTTCCATTCTTATCTGCAATCTCACTTGCTACCCATGTCTTTTTCTCCCAAGAAATACTTTGTATTCTATCAAATGCTAGATCATATCTTTTCATCTGTTGAAACCTTTCTATCTCTTTACATTCTTGCTCCAACCACTTTTCTTTTGCTAAATCTGTTTCTCTTCTTAATTCATTATTAAATTTCCTATATTCCTTTTGCCCTTCCTCAGTATTTACATTCTTCCACCATCTCCACACTTCCATCTTTTCCAACATACCTTCAGTTATCCAAGGTCTTTTAGCTTTTCTCGCACGAATAATACCTATTTCATTTTTTGCTATTTTCAAGAATCCCTCTTTAATTCTATTCCAACACTCATCAGAGCTATTAATATAGTTCCCATCCTGAACAATTCTTTTAAATTCATTTTCACATATTAAACCAAATTTTCCTTTTTCCATTTGTCTCAATTTATCCAAGTCCCATCTTGTGTATCTTTTCCCTCTTTTAATTCTTTTTAAACTTAACTTTAATTTAGCCATCACCAAATTATGATCCGAATCTATATCAGCACCTGGCAAAGCATGTGAACCCTTAACAGCATTCTTATATCTATTCTGAATCAGTATATAATCAATTTGATAACGTTCTTTGTTACCTGGAGCTTTCCATGTATACAATCTTCTATGATTTTTAAAGCAAGTATTTGCAATGACAAACCCATTCTCTTTACAAAAATGTACAAGTCGACTACCCCTTTCATTTCTTTTTCCAATATTATATTATTATATAACCATTATTAGTTGATAATTGTTCTCATACATTCCATAAAGATTTATAATGATTTTCAAGGTTGGTCTATTTCATAAGTTTCTGGTGACCTGCATTAGCTTTAATCCAGAATCACAATCCAAACAATTTATTGTTACCTGTATATCTTTTTTTTTCCAGTTATATTGTGAACTTGAGACATTGCATCAGCATATTTTATCAGACTATTCTTTTCAAATTGTAAATTTGTAGTCATATACTGATAGAAAATTATTGTTATGAAACCATTCTGAAATTTAAATGATCTGGTGCTGCCTTTTTATTTGCAAATATTTATAATAATGGTTTGTGATCAGTTATTATTATAAATAGTTGACTATATCGATATCGTCGGAATTTTTTTGACTGCTAAAATTATTGCTAGTAGACCTTTGTATAGTTGGCTGTAATTTTTTACAGCCTCCAACCGTATTCTGAACATGAATGCAATTGGTCATTCAACCTCTTCTGAGAGATAGCTAAGTCTAATCCTGTATTCTGATATATTCATTGTTAATATTAGATCCAAACTCTTGTCAAAATGATCCAATAAACATCTAGATATTAATACTATTTTTATTTTTAAAAAAAACTCTCCCTTACATTTCCTTCCAAATTCAAAGTTGATTTTTTTGAAACAAATCATATAAATATAATGTTATATAGGCTTTATCTTTTCAGAAATTCTAATAAAAAATTATTATCCCTAGGAAAATCTACAATTCTTTACACTCTTTAGTCTCTGGATGCTCATAATCATTTTAACCATATCTTATCCCCGCTCCTGTAAGAATGTGACCCAGGAATTTAATTAGTTTTGCATTCCAAATCCACTTCTCAAAGTTCAGTTTAGCTCCAAATGTTAAGTCACTCACATACTTTAATTATTCTATGGCATAACAATTTTTCTGAATTAGTTGTTATTAGAGAATCATCAAAATATAGGTTATTTAATAGTGTATTTACTTTTGCTTAAAAATATTTGAGATTGTTGTAATTCCAAAAGAAAGTCAGTTGTATTTAAACAAACCCTTATTATTTTAATAATTAGTAAGTTTGCTGTTTCCTCTGACATTGATATTTAATAAAACACAATATTCAATTCCCACTTTAAAATTTTTTTGACCCAGCCAAAATTACTATTTCTCATATTTGAAATAGGGTATAGGATTTTATCTAGATCTTTGTTAACCATTATTCTAAAGTCCTCACATATTTGGTTGTTGGCTTTTGTAGAAATGACCCTGGGAAGCCTGTTTTTAATTTTCAACAGGCATTGGCATAGCATTCCTTTCTTTACTAAGACCTTTACAATTTTTGACTTCTGCGTGAATGGTAAACAGGTTTCACCCCTTCTCAAAATTCTATTTGATAGATACTGTATTTACTTTTCCTTGTTCTAATTTGGGGAATTTAGTATATATATCCCCCCCCCCCACTATTGATTTTATTGATCATACAGATCTTTATGCCTAGGAAACAAACTATTTTCTTTGTAATATGGAATTTAAATTGCTTTTTACAATAAATTTTAATTTTTTATGTCAGTTAATAACCTCCACCGTAATTTTACTACACCTATTTTAACTATGAGTTTTCCATTTGCACCATTAGCTTTATGTTCTTTCATTAACATAGAACAGACATCCATTTCTTTACTTAATCTGATCCAATCACTCAAAGATGTGAGGGATATCCCAGCTTTGCAAACTATTTCCATTTCTATAGGTTTGCTGCAGATTCCCATTAGCAGCATTGTTTGTTGAAAACTATTCATATTAGTCTTGTTGATTTCAAAACTGTGTTTAGTTGGCTCACTTTTACATTTAGGTAGATTTTTTTTGAGCATTCATTTTTAAAAAGCAGACCTTATCTAGATGGCATGTTTTCTCCAAACTTAATTTGTGTAATTGCACTCTCATGCTATGTTCCAAAGTTTTCCACAACAGCAGCATTCTAATTTTTATCTTTTCCAGCCATTCAGACTTGCCTCCTTTTAGAATTGTTGTTTGTTTGGAAACTTTGCTTAACTAACAAAACCAATACATGGTAAATAATTTTTTGATGGCTTCTGCATATGGCAGGTTATTTATGGTCTTTAAGTACTATCATTTCCCCACAGAAACTGTTCCAACAATGCTTCTTCCAGTAATCATCACATCCACAATTTTTTGGCAAGTCACCTACAGCATCTTAATTTCTGCATCTTCTTTCCATTACTTAGCATTTAATACATAAATGAGAGCTATGTGTTTAAAGCATTCAAGGTTTTAAAGCATTCAAGGCTAAAATGATTGGCCTGTATTTAACTAAATCTTCATAAGGTAAACTTTCTGGGACTTCAGATTCACAAAGTCATCTGCAATTTCAGTTATTCTAGGGCTGTCAAAAAGAACTTGACTATATGCTTTATATAGATAAGCCACTAGTGTCAAATTCCTTAATTGCCAACTGTGCTATTACCATATTATTTATTATCTAATGGTTGAATATTCCTAAATCTATTTCTTTAAAATTTTAACTTCAATTTCCAACAAGTATCATCCTGCTGCTCTTTAGTACTTGTTTTCTATTGTACCAATAAATATGTTTCCAGATTTCTCAACAAGTAAGTGGCAGTTGTGCTTTCAAAAAGGAATCTGAACAGATGCATAAATCAATTTAAAAGAGATCACTAGTCTCACAACTTTAAAATAAATATTTGATATAAATAGGTTAAATGCTAATTATTCAATAATAAAGTATATGATATCAGATTTAATTTACATTTTGCTGAAGAATTTTAGTATCAAGACTGAGATTTTTTTTAAATATATCTAGATCCCATTTATAACCTTCTGCTGGGATATCACTGTGTGTATAGGGCTATCTAATTTTTTTTCATCTAGGTGCTGCTTTTAGATCAATGAGCTGGCTTCTTAGCTTAATTCTTCTTTTAATACTTTTTCGCAATTATCTTGATATTTTCAGGAATGATTTTTCGTTCTATTTTTAATACTTCTACCATAGGAATAATTAATTAGTTGTGTTAATTTGTTTTAATCTAACAACTCTTTTAATTAAACATTTCTCTCGTTCTTATTCGTATACTTAAATTATCATTTTATAATTTAATGTAAACGTTGCTTTATATGATTTTAAACATGAACACCTTTCACTTTAAAATATGCATCCTTTTTGGTTGTTTTTAATGTGCGTGTACAAATATCTAATACACATGAATTCTATTACTGTTATTAACTGAGCAGTGTGACATCACATCACGAAATTGCATATTTTTAATAATAAATTATATAAATGATTAAAATATAGAATATTATACGAACAGACAAGCATGCATGTAATGGGGGAGGGAGTAGTCTTCTTTGCAATGAATTTCAGTCGTTCATTTCCTATAGATGCTAAAAATCATTCAAGTAATTTATAATTGCCGGTAATGTTGAAATATTGTTTGAAATTTTTAGCTGCTTGAGTTAATATGCTATATTTGTTTGAAAGATGGTTGTAAATTTTTTTAAAAAAATATCTTTGTATCAGTAAAATATGTGACTCCTCATTAATTAGCTTGTTCAAGCTGTAATCTTTGAATTTCTTTCTTTGAAAGATACTGGCCGTGGTTTCCGACTAGAATCACTTTGTTACTTCCAATAAACATTTACAACATCACTGTCAGCTCGTCTTAAGGCTTTATTTTTTTCTTTCTTTCATTAGAATTAGCGAATGATCGAAATTATTTAATTTCGTTGTGATTATAAATAATGGAAAATGAAGTCTATTTTTAACTGAATTTATTTTATAAATTAATATTGATCTTGAAACTAGCAGTTTATTATTATTGCCATTTTTATACTTGACTTTATCCGTGTGTTTATACATATTTATAGATCTATGTGACAAAAGTAAATAGAAATTATATTAATAGCGATATCCATTAACATTAAATCTTCTAGTCGATCTGATAGATCTTCACTTACATCAAAAATCGATTAATCACGCTGAAAGATGTATGTTTTAAGAAAAACTTATTTCACTCATTGTTTTTTAAGGTTGCCAATGCTTTCATGAGATACATTAATACCAATTAGTTATATAATTTTTTTTTATTCAACTTTCGAGCTGATGCAGTCAGATTCATAGCACTGAATAAAACCTCTTCTTAGACAACCTTCAAAACATTGCAATAAATCAATTACAATTAGCATAAGGATAGGAAAAATATTTGAATAAAGCAATCTTTTTAATTTTATTTTAGTATTAAAATTGAAAATATTTTTATGTTCACTATTATTACTTAATTAGTATCAGTGTAACATTTTTTTTTTAAATTAAATATATTTAGTTTTAAAAACTTTAAAACTGTTGATGGAAAACATTAAAACTATATATAAAAGAAAAAAAGAGCAAGTTAGTATTATTGTAGAAAGAGACATAAATATGTAATTCAAGTGGCTAGAAAAAGCAAATAGAATTACTCCAGGATGGAGAATATTCATCCATATCTGCATACCTAGATAAAAATTCTTAAAATTAAAAAAAATTATATGAGTATTATTTGTGTGAATAAGCTAGAGAATATGGTAAATTTCCTGACAGAGATGAAAAAGAAATGACTAGATTTCTTAGAAGAAATTCTGTGAGAGAAGATGATAAAAAAAGTTATAAGAATGTGTGTTGTTTGGAGCTAAAGTAGACAATGGTATTGATATTGTTTTAGAATCATTACAAAATAGGGTTTTCGAAGCAGTATTTGAGTGAATGATGAGTTATTTGTGGTTCAACTGAAAGATAGGCAGCCAAAAGTAAACTGAGAAAATCATGAAATATAATTGTTGGTATAAGCATATTGAAAAGATCATGTGTATTCAAATATGCATACCAGCAATAATCAGAATTATGTTGAAGTATAAAACATGCATGAAAAAATTGATAAAATTCATTAAAAAGGAAATAAAAATAATTTCATAATGGTAACAAAGAATAAAAATGCTAAGATAATACAGGAAAAAGATGATAAAATTGGAGAATAATATCAGCTGGGGATAAGAAATGGGAAAAAAAAAAGGAACAGATTTATAATAGAGAAATATGGAAAGAAAGTTTTTAATGATCTTGAAATTCGGTGCCCTGATATTTTCTGATTTAAGGCAAATAACTCATAAAATGGTCTCAAAGAATCTTTTTATTTGAATTGTTATGATTCATGACAATCAACAGCTACAAGCTTCTAATATATCTTATGGCAAAGTGTGGAATGAAATGAAGCTTCTGCCCCTTCTATCTCACAATAGAATAACTATTAAAGAGATCCATTTTATGCTTATTCTTTTGACACAAGATTTTTACATCCATCCCTAATAAATAATTCTTTACTTCATATATTGGGAATCTTATAGAAGATCATTTTCAGCCTTACAAGCCACTTTACTACTCTCTCACATTTATGTATAATGATGATGATAATAATATAAAAAACAAATTGAAATATATATATTTATAGAGTTTTAAATGAAAAATTTGAAATTATGATTTGTTTTGAAAAATATTTATAGCTTATAAAAATTGTTTTTGTTCTCTATAAGCATTAAACATAGTCTATTAATTAAGTTCGCTTTCATCAATATCGAAGACTGCATTATACTAAAATTGTACTTTTGTTTTACACTCATTTGACAACTGAGATTGTTATAGACATGAGATGGAAAACAACAAATTTCATAGTAGCACCTTTAGTGCAATTTTCCTACTATGCCTAATTTCTAATGTCTTCTTTAATCTAGTTGTACTTGGAAATTTTTTTAGATTATTATTTTCTCTCTCATAACTAGCTTACAGTCAATTTAATTAGTCATCCAATAGTAATCAGAAAATGAATATCTAAGAATTATTAACTAGTGAGTAAAATTCCCAAGTTGAACTAAGTTGATCGTATAAGTATTGCTAAAATATATGATTGTAACATAGTGCAACCTTCATTTTTGCTGAAGGCTGTACCATTTTCTATGGGCATTAAATCAATGGTTTACTTTTTTCAATGACAGTTTATCTTAGATGATGAACAAATATTGTTTTTTGTTGTTGTTATTTGTTACAGTGCTTATTGTTTAAAAGCATTTTATCTCTCATCATTAATCATAAATTCATTCAAAATATTATTAAAAGTTAAGTTGCTAATTGCATATATATTCATCTTATTAAACAGGTAAAACTCTCCATACAGTATTGCCACTCAGTGCAAGCCAGAGTAATCAATGGATGTCAGAAGGCTTGTGCATAATATCCCCATCTAATGCCTACTCATCCAATATCCCCAGCCTTGTGATCTTTGTCAGTGAGGAGCCTTGGATCTGAAAGCACTGTACCTAGATCTTAGGATCTAATGCAACTCACCAGCAGCCATCCCTTATCTCTATTTAACTACAAAATTATGAGTCCTAAATTGAAAACACAATATTTTCAATCCAAGCTCATTAGCTTATATAGCCATATAGGTCTGAACTGAGTTCAGCACCTGTACATTTTGGTATCTTTGGTTCTTTAATAACCATAGCCACCACTATCCTATTATGCAGGATTGGTTTTAAGCCAATAAATATCACATGATCACCATTTTATGCTTGCTTATAACTGTTATTAAACAGGCAAAACTCTCCATACAGTATTGCCATTCAGTGCAAGCCAGAGTAATCTCTATACAGAGTAATCTCCATACAGAGTACTGTATGGAGAGTTTTGCCTGTTTAATAACAGTTATAAGCAAGCATAATAAATGGTGATCATGTGATGTTTAATGGCTATGTTCATCTTATTTTTTATTTTTGTAAAAAAATAAAAAAGTAAAAATAATATATGTTTGAAAGCATAAAAATAATAACCTAAAAACTTAACATTTCATAATCAAACAATGAATGAAATACAAATATTTTTAATAAGTGTAGTCAATGCAAACATTCAGTGAGAGATTTTATTAGAAATGACAGTAAAGGTGTGAGAGGGAAGTGTAGAAGGGACCTTTGCTATTTAATGGGTTATTTAATTAAGCTCATTTATCTTATCCTGTAGTAAGCTCAAAAGTTAAATTTGAATTATTTTTTTTTTAAACTTAAATAGTAAGGAGATAGAAAAATGTTAGAAAATTTAAAAATAATTTTAATAATATTTCGAAATTATGTAAAGGTACACTATATGTAAAAATACTACTTTTAAGTTTAGTGTATATAATTTTCTTCGTTTTTTTTTAACAAATCACTGATAGAATAATAGATTGTTCTGGTATTTTAAGCAATTGCTATCAGTCTGTATTAGCCGACATGAGTATTTGTATTTTTGAGGAACACTGTTAATTTTTTGTTACTTTTAAAATAATTTTAAAGTTGTTTTTTTTTTTTTTTTAAACTATTCATTAATGAGAATTCTAATGTTGTCTAAAAGATTTCTGATATAAATATGTGTAGATTTGCTGGTTGTGGTACTTAAAGATTAAGATTGATTATAGATAATAATGGATATGAATTATTAATCACTGAAATTAATGATTCAAATTTTAAATTGTTTAATTTGTTTCCACAAATTATAAATGACTTTTTAAAAAGAAAAATTGTGACAAATCTGTAAGAATATACACAAGCATGCATACAGAACATTAATAGAAAGGATTGAGGACAGTTTGTCTTTTTTTAATGAAAGTTTGTAAAAGTGATGTGTATGTACATTTATAAAAAATGTAAGTTAAAAAAAAAATCAGTTAAGTACTTAATTTTATCTATAATTAGAATTTATCTAATTAAAGATGTAATTAGTTGTTTTGTTTTTTTTATTATCAGGAATTTTTACAGATTTTCATTTAAAAGAGATCTTTATAGGCCAAAGTTTTCTGAAAATAATAGTATCAGACAATGGGACAGAATTTACATCTCAAGAGTTCCAAGAGTTTTTTAATCCCATAAAGGGATAAAACACATACTCACCACCCCTTATCATCCAGAATCAAATAGTTTAGCTGAAAAAATAATGTAACATTTGAAAGAGGCACTGAGTAAAACATCTCACAAAGACATACATTAAGTTTTGTTTGATGAGATGTTTTAGCAACATTTTCACCCCTAGTTTGTCAACAATGAAAACACCAGCTGAACTGTTGCTGCATTGGAAATGTCACACACATTTAACAAAAGTGTTGCCAGATAATAAAGTTATTGTGAATAATAATTTTGATGTTGAAAAGTTTAAAATAGCTTATTAGTGTGGAGTTGTGATATTTTAAAAAGGAAATGTTTTCCTACTGTTGTCATGGAACTTATCTTGAAGGTACTGTTGTCATGGAAATGTATTGCTAAGTATATTTGAGTAGTTAAACTGAATAATGGAAAAATTTTGAAGAGACATGTCAATCATTTATGATTTCCACAGTTCATTGTTGTAGAAGTCAGTGAAATTATTAAAAGACTTTAACTGTCCATTTATTATCATCTTTTCTAGCAATATGTCCAGCCCATTTCCATTTCTGTCTCTTTAGTTTTTCAATAATGTCATTAATATCTATTTCTTCTTTCTCCCATGTGTTTCATTTTCAATCGCTCTTGTTACTCCTATCATACATTTTTCCATAACCTCATTGCTGTTTTGTTAAATGTTCAGGTTTCAGATCCATAAGTAAGAATTGATGACGCATTATTAAAAACTTCTTTTTCAAATATATAAGCATATTTTCTTTTATGTTAAGTTATTTGTACCAATAATACACTATCCAAGTTCCAACAAGTTCTCATTATGGTTATAAAGTAAAAGAATTTTAGTAAAAAATGCATTTGATTAAAGCAGACTATATTTTAAAATATTTATGTCACTCTAGAAAATCTACATATGCTTATCGTATAATTAAATGCATATTACGCAAAAAATGGTCTCGTATAAAAAAATATACTAAGGACTATTTGTGACTATGTGGAAATGTAATAAAATTTTTAGCCCATTACTAGAGAGAAACTGTTTTATCATTTGGGAATCTATGTAAATTGTATCAAGAGAATAATTAGGAAAAATGCATTCAGTTGTTTATATCGGGACCAATGGAGTTATTAACATGACAAGTCGACCTTGAACTAATAAAGGATGTTCACCCAATTGTATCCAAGCCACATAAATTCCATTCACATTAAAAGAGGAAATGGAAAAGTTATCAATGGGATGGTTCACAAAGACATATTAACACCAATAGAAGATTTGTCCAGAAGCCAGGTGGAAATTTTCACTTATGTGGAGGCTATCATCATATACTAAATAAATGTTATCAATAAAAGAAGTATACACTGTTGCTTAGCTTATATAATTACTTAAATCATTGCAAAAAGTTTTTTTTTTTGCAAAAATGGATTTAAAGTCCACTTTCCACCAAATCACCATCACTGATAGATCAGTGGAATTACTAACTTGCATATAGTATTACAGTTGCACATAATGTCTTCCAAGCTAAAATGGATAATTTACTTTAGGGCATGGAAGGTGTCATTGTATATTTAAATACAATTTTGGTTACTACTGAATGTGAGCATGACATGGCAATATGTATAGAGTAGGAATGAAGCTAAATATTGCTGAATGTATATGATAAACATTGTGTATAAAGTTTCTAGGCCACATAATTAATAAAAATGGAAAATATTCTAATCTGAATAAAATAAAAGCAATAAAAATGCTAAGGAACCTATGAATGTAAAAGATTTGTAGGCATTTTTATGCCTATTGAACTTTTTTGAGAGCTTTCACAAAGGAGTCTCATGTTATCATCTTTATATATAATATTAAAAAAGCAACAAAGATGGAAATGGTCTGAAGAACAGGATATGGCCTTCCAGAAAGCTTAAGACCTACTTACATCAAATCAACTCTTCTATATTATCATAATGACTTGGATATAATAATTACAACAGATGCATTGGAATGTGGAATTAGTCTGAATGCCCACCATTGCTATTAAGGAGAAGATACTGTAGCCTATGCTTGGAGAACATTATTGGCAGCTGAGAAAAACTACACTCAGCTCAACATGGAAGCTTTAACTATAATCATTAACATAAGAAAGTTCCATCAATATATTTATGGATGGAAATTTTACATTTGTAATGATTACCATTCACTATTGACAATATTTAGCAATGCTAAAAAAATTCCAGAATGTACAAGCCCATATATGTTATGCTGGATAAATATGCTAACAGCATATGATTATGAATGTTATTGAAGCCTGGAATGCAGATTGCCATGTGGATGTCTTATTACATCTGCCTGATGCTAAAGAGCATCAATAAAAGCAGATGTAGATCAATTATATTAATTTCATGAACTATAAATTGATAAAAAGTTCAGTACTCTAGATATGCAATGTTAATGAAATGGATTAAGCAAGATTGGCTGAAAGAACATCTCAATGAAGTTGTAAAGTCTATCTGGAATGTGTGTGAAAGTTTATCAACTTTTAATTGTTGTGTATTGATGATGGTCTGTGTTCTCATTCCTATAGAATTCTAAAAACATATACATATGTTGCACCATTAAGGTCATCATGAGTTGTCTGCATAAAAGCTTTGGCTGGGTCATATATTTGGTGGCTAAAGCTGAGTTAAGAAGTTGAACAAATGATGAAGACTTGTATACAGTGTTAATCAACTGTTAATCTTCCACCAAAAAATTGGAATCTTGGCTTAAATCCACTCAACCTTTGAAATGTCTTCATCTAGATCATGCTGGATCAATGAAGAATTATATATTTTTAATAGTTATGGTCTCATTCATGGTGGATGGAATGTAAAATCATTAAAAACATTAGTGCAGAGAGCACTATTAGAGGACTGAAAGAGATTTTTTCAAATCATAGTTATCCTGAGATTATAGTGATCGACAATGGGACTGACTTTGCATTTTAACAGTTTAAGGATTTTATAACAGATAAGGGAATATGTCAACAATCATTATCATTCTGAATCTAATTATCTTGCTAAGAGGGCAGTTTAACAATTAAAATCTATTCTGAATAAAACCAGCCACAAGGATATTATGAAAGCATTGTTGGATGCAATGTTTTTCCAGCACTTCACTCCATGTACACTGCTGAAATTGTAATGCTATACTCATCTTTCTAAATTATTGCCAACTAAAAATAAAACTTTTAATGACTATGAATTTTACAAATTTTAATGTTGGAGAAAATGTTTAGATACAAGATATTTTAAAAAATAAATGGTATATTGAAAATCTTATCGAAACAAATAAGATTAATAAAATTGGATAATAGAAAATTAAAAAATACATAATCATTTATGGAAATGTGAATGTGAGTTACCAGATATAGATAATATTCGTATTAAATCAGCATGGTGATGCAAATTTTTTTGGGAATGAGGAGGAGCAAACTGAAAATAGATCAAGCTGGAAAAAATGACCCAATCACTGATCAAATTATTGAACCAATGGGAGATTGTGTTACTTCAAAATTGTTCCAAGAAGAAAGGATTATAACTTCACAAGAAGAGGAAGAAAGATTTTTTTGCTAGAAAGAGTATACATACACAAATAACCTGCTAAATTTAAGAATTATGTATGTGAATAAGAGCAGTATTTCTAGATTGGGGGGGGGGGCTGAACTGTTAGTGTGTATATTGTATACACGTGAATGTAAAGTTTATTATTTAACCATGTAAATACATAGTGATAGTATGTAAATGAAATACCTCATTATTATGCTACTCTAGAAATTTTACATATGCCAATCCTACATTTGTTTGTATATTAAAAATTAATTATGCCAATGAGAAATAAATATGCAAAAATGGACTCATATAAAAACTTTGCTAAGGAATATTTGTGTTAATGTAATAATTGCAAATATAGTTTGCATACCAAAGAGCAGTGGATAGTCTGAATACTGTTGTTATGATAACTGCCAAAATTTATGATCTTCATTAATAATGTATAAATATAGATATTGAATTACATCAGAATTAGTCTGTGGATAACTGTTTTTATTTCATACACAATATAATTGATTATAATTATGTACTGTGTGTGTGTAGAAATTGACATGCACAAGTAGAAACTTCTAGTTTATTACTTTAATTTGTGCTCAGGTTTATGTAAAGTAACTGATGTAATCCAACTGATATTGAGATTATAACATCTTTGGCACTTTATCAGAACATTCTGCACACTTGCAAACATATTACTTTTTCCAAATTTCACAATAAATCCTGTTCAATTTTGGGTTTCCTAGATTGGAGTCATATAAATAGGTTTAGAGTAACTTGTGGCTGTTATACATATCTGCTTCAGAAATATAGCTGTGACAAACACAAAGTATGAACTTATACATAGTTAATGATTGTCCAATTTATGCGTACAATGGAAGAAGTGAAGATTTTTTAATAAAGCCATAAGTGATTCTAATCTCCTGATTGAAGTTTCTTCTACTAATTTATTTATAAGTGTGAATAGATAGTTTTCTTTAATTAGAAGAGAAAGAAAAATGTTTATTAAATAAATAAATGCTTGAAAAACTAGAAGATAGGTCATTTTCAAGGGATGCAACTAATAAAGTTTATAGAGGTCAACATCAATAAAAATGTAAAAAAAAAAATGAATTCCAAACTATTTTAGTTTTTCATATCTAACAGTAAAGCAGTTGGGTTTAATCTTTCTAGCTTACTGGAATCTCATCAACAGATTTAGGACAATCCATGGTTGTTGTGTTCATCTGTTTAATAAATGGAATTTGACAATCATTGATCTTTGTAAAAATGTGACATATTTAAACTATGAACTACATAATGATGGATAATGGTAGAATAACGATTAAGTAAGACATTAGCAAATGTATCTCCTGTTTGGAATCTCTACAGGTTTTTTTATATATTTAGATTATCTAAAAAATAAAAAATTCACCTTCTTAATAAATAAATAATATGATATCAATATTCAGAGTTTAGTATTATTTATATATTTAGAATGTGGAGTTTTTTATTTTTTAGATATTTAGAATATGGATTTTTTATTTTTTAGATAATTTAATAATTAGCAAAATATAAAAAAAAAACAGTAGAGATTCTAAACAGGTGATACATTTGCTAATGCCTTATTTAATCATTTAATTCTGTTACCCTGTCCATAGTGACAGGTGTATTTTTAATTACATATTAACCCAGTTAAAATAATAACTAAATATCGAGATTAAGAATAGATAGATATATAACCATTAAATATCACATGATCACTATTTCTTACACTTGCTCATAACTATTATTGAAACAGGCAAAACTCTCCATACAGTAGTGCCACTCAGCACAAGCCAGAGTAATCAATGGATGCCAGAAGGTTTGTGCATAAAATCCCTATCTAGTGCCTACTACATCCAATATTCCCAGACTAATTTTTAGCTGGTGGCTTTCGTCAGTGAGGAGCCTTGGATCTGAGAGCACTGCATCTAGATCTTAGGATCTAATGCCACCCTCCAGCAGCCACCTTTTCTCTCTACTTAACTTCAAAACTGTGAGAATAAAATTTCAATAATATTTTCAATCCAAGCTCATTAGCTTATATAGTCATATAGGTCTGAATTCAGTTCAGTACCCATACATTTTGGTGTCTTGGGTTTGTTAATAACTATAGCCACCACTATTCTATTAGGCAGTATTAATATTTAACCATTAAGCATCACATGATCATCATTTCTTATGCTTGCTCATAACTGAAAACTCTCCATCCAGTAGTACCACTCAGTGCATGCCAATGCTCCTCACTGACGAAAGCCACAAGCTAGAAACTAGTCTGGAGATATTGGATGAGTAGGTACTGGATAGAGATTTTATGCACAAGCCTCTGGCACTGATTGATTACTCTGGCTTGCACTGAGTGCCACTACTGTATGGAGAGTTTTGCCTGTTAGATAGTTATATATTTATTATATATCTAATTGGGTGACATATTTTCTTAAGCTTATCTCAGATTAAATTAAAGGAAATAGATAGAAAATATATGGTGCTCAAGCACAGCTGTGATTGGTTGTGCACAATAGTTCCAGTCAAATGATTAACTGAGTTTTACTACATTCAGCTGAAAGTGAGCCACATTTAACACTTCAGCTTATCACTCTGCCACTGAGCTAAACTGCAAGGGAATCATGGTATGTTACTGCTACCCAATATAAATATTAGTAATCAACCATTAAAATAATAGTGGTGAAAGGTTTTATTGGTTGGAAGTTCATAAAAAGTTTGAGCACCATTTGATCAAAGCTGGAGCTGTGTGATCTATGGGCTTCACCATTTAGCCACTTTACCAATGCATTAAACAACAGGGGCTTAAGATACAGACTCTTATTATTAAGAATTATTGGAAAATGCAAGAAGAAAGTCAGAATAGACTTTAGTATAAAATGATATATAGTATCAATAGATGATTAAAAAAAATTACCCTTAGTTGAGCATCTCAGAGTTTGCCAAAGTCATATTTGGAAATGTTAAACAGGTAATATGAAATTATTTTCTCTCCACTGATTGTCGGTACGTTTCAAATTTTTATTCAAAAGTATGAATGATTAAGTAATGATTTTTGAAAGAGGAAAAAATATATATTTTAAAATCCCAAGTTATCACTTACCTTTTCTTGGTCTAAGACTTTTCTGATCTATTCATTGCATTCATCTCTTACAGCCTTGAAAATATGAATTAAATTTCAAAACTTTTATTTTTTTAAAACATATTTGTATATATACAAATATGCATACATTTATAAATGGACCTAGTGTTAGAATTAGTCCGTCTGATCTCATGGTCAGGACCTGGGGTAAGATACTTAAAGTAGGAAATAAATATAAAATTAATCCATCTCTAAATAAAAAGAAATTGAAAAAAATGAAAATGTATCCTACTTCATTCATGGACTTCCTGGAAAAACATATCAATTTAAATTATTTAAGAAAATGTAAGCTCTTATAAATAATTGTGAAACAAGTGAGGTATAAAATCAATTTTCAAAATATAGTAGAAAATGAATAAAAATTGATTATTTATTGAAAACTAAATGAAAATAGAATATTATGTATTCAATAAATATTTATCAAGTATACACACGGTCCATATGTTCAAAATATTGAATCATCAATATTTATAAAGAACAAACAATAACTAAGAAATTATGAGTTGGCGGGGAAGGGGGGATCCAGAATATTTATTTAAGTGTCTGAATATTCTAACTCTTCACTGAGGTGAGCCATAAGCTCGAGATCAATTGGTCTGGAGATAGGAATGTTCTGGATAGAGATTTTAAATATTTTCTCTTACCGCACTTATCAATTAAGATCTTGTTTGAGCTATGGTACGCTCTCGGTATTACATTTTTGTAAATACAAGCTTATAAAAGTAATGTCACGTTATATATGACTTGCTTTTTGAACCTTTGATGTTTATTTGAGTTTGTATTTAATAGATTAACTTTTTTTTTTTTTAACTTCATTCAAAATTTCAGTGATATGAATGAAATATCTTTCTTGTTTATTTACTTATTTTTAGATATATAATATAATCACATTTATATGTATATCACTATACTTCTTAATATTATGGTAGTGTATTTATCTTGCATCTCTATGATAATGGGCTCAAATTTAGACTTGGAAATTTGTTTGAGTTAATAACTGACTATCAAAAATTGTTTGATAAATGGATATTTTACTGTTTATAGCCAGAAGATAAAACAAGATTGACAAACATTTGAAGTGATTGGTGACTAATTCTTTTCCTTCATTGGCCTGTTTTAGACAGCTATGGTTAATTACAAGGCTGATTTCACATACATATATGCATATTTTAACTTTATTATTTACAATATTGAATTCACATACTGGTCTCATTTGAAGTCTTCTTGGTGGAAAGTGTCTCGAAAATTGAATACTTGATAAGAGTTATCATGAAATCGAATCAAATTAATTGAAATATATTTGAACTACAAGTCCTTCCATTTGATGTTCTTTCAAAGACTCCAAATTTGTTGATTAATTTAGTTTCAGAATCAATTTCTAATACATGCAATAGTTTGCTGCATATTATATTAGTTTGTTATATAATTATATAACATTTTATTTAATTCCATGTTTTGATGGTTCTGGTTATCATTTCTCTATGGTTTAATGAGTACAATTTTTGCAAAATGTTTTTGAATTATTTACAATAATAAAAATTTTATATGTTATGTATATAATGAAATTTATTATGAGATTTTTCCACACCTTTATCAATCTTTCTAAGGATGGTTTATTCCTTTTTCCTTATTTGTTTTATTTTATATCTATTTTGTCTTGTCTTTTTTTATGTTTATCTTCCAAATATTTATTATATCAGTCAACAGCAATGCAAGGTGATGATGATGAAGGTAATTACCTACATGCAAAAAGTAAACATTACTTCTAATTATATGGAATAGACCATCAGAAAAACATTCCCATATGCTGGTATAGAAAATCATAAACAGTATAACAAAAAAGAATGGTTCTACATATAGTGCTATAATGTGGGTCACTCAAGTCTAAAAGCGCACTGAGAAAAAAACAATATGGATAGATTGCATTATTATTATAATAAATGAGATAATGATGGAAGATAGATAACTCAATTTAGAAGTCTCATTACTGAAGAGGAATCAATGCGGATGGATTTCATTGTCACAATAATGAATATGATTTTGAACAATCTGATAAATTAAACAGATGATAGACCATTCTGCCGAAATGCTAGCCATGTGATCTGCAGTATTCAATATCGAATTGACAGACCCTAATAATAATAAATTTGTTACACGCATGTGTGTTTATATTGCACGCATAAATATATACTCATAGACCTACATGATGATCGCTTTCACCTATAGCATTAGTTAAATATTTAAATAAATCATTATTTTTTTTATGCCAAAATGTATTTTAAACGCTTGTGATAAAAGAGTTTAAAATTTAATTTTATCACGTGCCAAATTGTTTTGAAAATACTTGTCTATTTTTAAAAATTATCTTTAAAGTCAAAACTCTGTTAAAATAGTTTTTATTGAAAATAATTAAAAGATATTTGTTTTTTCTAGTAAATTTTAAATTTAGATACACATATTTGTATTTTTTTAATCCGCAATGCAAAGGACTTTTCAACCGTTTTCCAAATAGGGATTGTGAAGGAGGTTAACCAACTGGCAGTTGGTGAAAGTTTAAGTTTTCCTTGCTTGTATAATTAAGAATAGCTAGATATTCATCAACTGATCAGTAATTGGAATAAATAGATAAAAAGAAAAAAAGAAGAAGATACAATTAACTCTAATATAGAGTGTAATCAATATAGAATAGAAATTTGGAGTGTGGATAATAATTATGGAAAAATCTTTAATTACCAAAATAAACTTTATAAGAAAGAATATAAAGAAAACTAGATCTGATAAAGTAAGAAATAAAATGATTCAGGAAGAAAAAATGAAAATATATATAGATATATTTTAAATGTCCACTTCTCCATATATTTCTAAAACATGTTGATAAAGACATCTGAAAAAGATAAATGATCCCCAAGATATATTTCATGCTGAATCAGCACTCATCAGTTGACTGAGTCCTAATTTTTTGCATAAAAAAAATGCATAATTTAAAAATATCAAATGTAGAAAGAAAAGAAAGCATATTATTAAAATAAATAAAATATGATAAAAATAAAAGAATAGACAAATCTGAAAAGATGATGTGTATTTAACTCTAAGTAGTAAAAATATCATACCAAAAGTGATAAAAATTGCAAATATTCTTTTTAAAAAGGATTATTAGAAGAAAAGATCTCATGTTGCACAGTTTATGAAGTGGGTTTGAATCCAGGCTAGATAAAATTTAAGAAATGTTTAAATTTCTAATCAGATTAGAATTGGTAAATGTGTATCTAGATAGCTTTATTGAAGGGTAAAACAAGAATGATATATTGCTCAAATTCTTGCCTCTGACAATTGATAAGCCTGATAAGAAATGTTGTCTTTACTATTTAAATGAACCAATTAAAGACAGTTGCATTAATTTTTCTACGATGTTTGAAAAAAAAAAAAGTAACAGCTATATATATATATTTCTTAATTTCTAGATGTACGTGTTTGTTTATACAAATATATATATATAAAGGCAGTAAAAAGTAATGTGTTCATTATAAATAATTGATTATAATTTAAAATATATTCCCATTAAAACCTAAATAAGGGATATTAAGTGGCTTCCTATTCTTTCACATATTCTTGTTCAAGTTATCAGAAGAGAAGTTGCATCACCAGCCAATATTTCAAGATATAGTTTTATTACTTAAGACTCTTCTCAAATCACAATCTTCTTTTTGATTGTTTAACTAAGAATCTTTTCAAACAATCAAAGAATTATACAGGGAAAAATGAAATTTTTTTTTTTTAAATTCCAAGCACCCCTCCCCCTATTTCAACAGTAAAGCAAATGGGATTTGAACTTCCTTGAAGTTACTGGAGTCCCAAAAAGATTCAAGATAATCGATAATTATTTCACTTTGCTCTATAAATAAAATGTAGCAAGCCATTGATCTATGTAGGTGTGGAACAATACAAACCATGGGTACCATAATTAATGACTGACAACTTTATATATACTATAGAATATTACCACTAGCGATTTAAGTAAAAGATGTATTTAAGTGAAATACCATTTGAAGAGCTTTTTTTCCCCGGCGTATGTAAAGTGCTATTAGTATTGCCTTTAATATATAAAGAGAATATATATACTATAAGTTTTAAAAAAATCAACATTAATATTTTAATAATTTTCCTATCATTTTAAATTAAAATTAACTCCAAATGATAATTTTTTTTTACATAGTAATGAAACATGACATATTACATTTAAGTTAATTAGTGTGTTTGATTTTATAATTTATTAATTAAACTTTTAAAATGACAAAATGATTTTATAATTTATTAATTAAACTTTTAAAATGACAAATAACTCTAACATTGAACTGTTAAAATTAGGAATATTAACTAATAAAAGTTACAACTGATAAACATATGTTATAGAGATTTAAAAAAGACAAACTTTTTCTTAGATAAATTGAATTTTAACTAGCCTGCGTTTGAGGGTAGGGGTCCACTTGTTAACTATTAGTTAGTGATTCTGACTATAGTGACCTTCCTCAATAGAAAGCAAGGATAGCCACCCAGAAGTCACTTGTAATAGAAGCAAAAGTTGATTCTTAGATGGCTATAGAATAAAACTAGCTGATAAACAAAATGTAATAATCAATTTAACACTGCCATCTGGGTAATTCATTACTAATGCTTTTATTGACATGAATATAAGCGATATGAAGTGCATTCTTTCTTTCAACTGCATGTTAAAAGTAATTCTGATCCTTCGTTTTGGTATAAATAAAGACCCCAGATAATGTATGTATATATGAATGTTTATGATTATATATTGATCATAAAGTAAAATAACAGTCTTAATTAACCTGCAAGTCAAAACTCATTTCATCTTTCATCAAGAATTGAACTATATTATGTTGCAAATTATTCCAATCACTGGTTAGAAAAGATTTTTTGCCGGATGTCCAGCTACCAAATTTAAATGCTCATTTAATCACTAATATTTGATGATTATCTATCAGATTATACAATCCCCCCTCCCCCTAAAAAATTTTTTTATGATTTTAACTGAAAATTTTCAGCTGCTTAAAAATTTCTGGAAGTATTCTGGATTTGATCTTCTCAGTCATAAGTACAACAGATGACTTGCATTTTAATGGACTAAGAATTCATGTGCTCAGTTGAGTAATATAAATATATTACAAAAAAGCTCAATTCATCTCAAGTTGTGTCAAGCTGTTATGTTCAACTAGTGCTTGAAAGTTACATGACTTACTGAGCAATTAAGTATAAGATTTGATAGATTAATTATTATGATATGCTTTATAAGCACATGAATTTATGTACTTTTACAGTAAGAATGAATATGTATACATCTGTAAGATTTACATGATCAATGCTATCTTCATTATAAATTGATATTTGTATTTGGTAGGAAGTAAATTTAATGAACTATCTGAAATAATGAAATACTACTAATAAATCTTCACTCCAGTTATATTATGTTGCTTTGGCAAATTGACAATAACACAGATAAAAAAATAAAATAAATGATACCCAATTATTCTTTTATTTTTTTAACTCTTTGATGTCGATCACAGAACATTAACTTCAATTTACTGTGAACTTCTGTATAAATAGGTATAGTTTTATATTACAAATTTATATATGTGTGCATGCATATGGATCCATACGTAGTGTATGAATGTGATTTTGTCTTGTTTTTTTTTAAATTAAGAACATTGTTAGTGCACTGGATTGTTCATATATATGAAAATATAAATTATTTTTGATAGAGGTTAATTTCTTTTTTATGTGATGTATGTTTTTTTTTTTTTTTAATTTATTAAAGCTAGCATTTTTTAACCTAAAGAAAATATATAGCATCCAAGATGTTCCCTTCATTTTAATAGGATTTAGTTAATTTACATTAATGAATGTTATTAAGAGACAACATTCATATAATATGGAATTTCAATCTGGGCCAGATAAATCTCGGAAGTTTTTCCAGATCACAAACAGACTTGGGATTTTTTTTATTTTGCTTTGAGTAACTGTACAATAGATGACAACATTTGTCATCATAATAATATTAGTTTATTATTGCTTTGTCATTGTTTAACACATACTTTAGCATCTGAATTTTATAGTTAGATCATAATATTACAATAATTTTAAGTTAGCAAATGATTGTACATATTTTGTATTGTTATGTTAAAATGAAGATTTCATTGGTAAAAGATGTAAACATATTTTTAATTCCATCCATGTGTGTGTGATTGATGGTTGGATTTCATTTGTATTCACTGTTTAATAAGGTGACTTCATAACTGGTTCTAGAGACTGGTAATATAAACTACAGACCACATCATGTGACTGAGCATACAAATAAACTGAGAGAAACATGAGATGATGTTATGGGTATTAATCTTCCTAGTCAAAGAGTAGAAAGAATCTACCTTTGGTATAAAATTGAGGTTACTAAAATATGTAGAAACTAACCTGATGTCATATCTTTATTACTATACATATCACTTATTTTGGATTTAAAAACCTTAAAGTCTTTAAAATTCAAAATTATTGAATAATATAATGGAGTAAAAGATATCTACAAGGTGTAGGATTGCTTTAATTCCAGCTTTGAATCATAACAGTATGGGAATGTGGATATTATAATACTATGTTATCTGGTATTCATTGAGTATTCAAGTTTGTAATAGATGACTATAGAGTATAAGAAAGAAAACTGCTTTTGAAAATGTAACACGTCAGCTAAAAAAGCCATGTGATATTGTTAATTATTTTATCCAAAACAAATTTTAGAAATTAAAATAATGAAATGATTGATCCATTATTTTTGTATTTGACTGATATGATTTATAAAAAAAATTTCATATGGTTAAAAGCTTTGTTATTTTATCAAGTTTATTAATGGTGTTGATTTTTTCTTTTTTAATTCAGTGGCTTATATCGTTCACTTAACTCTATACACATATATACATGTATTAAATTAAATGGACTGTTGTTGGGTTTCAATTCTTAATGCTGAATTTTAACATTTCAACAGTTGTTTTGTTTTTAAAAAAAGATCATCCTTTAGTAACAGTTTTGACAGTTTTTAAGAAATATGTATTCAACTGTTTCCATATGTTAATAAACGATCACAATTCTATTATAACATCTCCCAAATATTGTGTAGCGTTTTTAGCCTATTATTTCAATCAAAAAAATTTTTTTTAAAAAAATAGTATTCAATATTTTTTAAAAAACAAAACAAAACAATAAGTAATAAAAAAAAATACAAATTCAATTATCACTATATTCATGCACAAAATCACAAAATGTTTATGCATAATATATATGATTTTAGCTCACCATATAAACTCCAGTAATTATCTAGAAATACATTAATCCTATTCTCTGCATAATTTTGGTTCAAAGTCTTTTTATGAATATATATACACTCTTAAGATACAATTAATTTTTAAAATATATACATTTAGACATGACAAAAATAACAAAAAAGAATTAAAAAATAAAGAATATAGTTATGAAGAAAATAAAGATTAATAATTTAAAGAAAGATTATAACTGATTGTATTTACAAGTTGGTGAAACAGCTGACTAAGGATGATTTATATAGATAGGCATCACTGGATATTTATGAATGCAAATTTATGAATTTTTATTTTTTTAAAATACATTTTTAAAACCTTGAATTTCTATAACTATAATATAGATATGGGGTGTGTTTGTGTGTGTTTTAAAAACTTGTTTATGATCATTGTCAATAAATGTAAACTATACAAGTGATATCTGGATGCAGATGATTGATTAGTATTTTTGACTTGAAATAAGATAGTATATTTTTATTCAGGTTCAAATTCTGTTAGCTGGTCAATGATTTATTTTAGTACATTGTAATAATAGTATTCGACCCTGAAATAGGTTATATATTTATTTAAGATCTTTTTTTGAATGTTTCTCTATTCTATTTTTTAAAAAATAAAATTAGCATATCCCACTTTTAAGTTTATCTTCATCATTTTCTTATCTTTTATTCTTCCACTGAATCAATATATTTCACTTTTATATTCATAAATCTTTTTTTTTTTTTAAAGTATAATGATTCTGTTTATATCGTTGCTGTTCAGTATTTGAATGTTTATAGAGCTACTATGTAAATTAATGTGTTTTCATATATTTTACTGGTATAAAGTGTAAAACTCGAAATAGACATTTTGTCCTCTTTCCCATACTTTAATATTGGCTCAATAGAAAGTCTAAAAGTTTCTTTTAAATTGACTTAATTTGAGCTGATCAAATGAGTAATAGTATGCTCATTAAAAAAATAGATTGTGATATCATAAAGTCTTTACTATCAATAAGAGATTGCATTAAAACTCCTTTCAAATGTAAATTTGTTTTGTTATGTGCATTTTCTAAATGTATAAATACATATCTACCTTCTCTTAATTATATATACATTAAGCTAAGCTAATTTCATGATTATAATGATCAATTCCTGCTTAGTTATTAAAAATTAGATCGTTCTACACCATTCTCTAATTGATCTTAATCACATATACATTAAGCTATGCTAATTTCATGATTATAATTGTTAACTTTTGCTTGGTTATTAAAAAGGTTATTATAATAACACGAAAGGCTTAAACCTTCAAAACTTGTGCCTTAAACATGCTAACGTACAGCCAATCAGATGTAATAATAACTGCACGTAGACCTCTTAATTCTGAAACACAAGTCAGAACTATCAGAAAAAGATGGGACCCACACCTTCTTTATGCCTCAATTTATATATAAATAAGCCAGATTCAAGCATTTTGAACCATGAGTGTGAAACTTAAATACGTTATTATAATATTATTTGCTTGCGCTTAATAAATTTGATATATTTACATTTGTTGCTATCATTTCATTAGATTTAAAAATTGCTGTATAGTAAATTGAAAGATTACACGTTGTTTATTTATATATAATATTTAGTGAATTAAATGTGAAGGTATTTTAAGTTTCACACTCGTAGTTTGAAATGCTTGAGTCTGGCTTATTTATATATAAATTGAAGCATAGAAGAAGAAGGTGGGTCCATATTTTTCTGATAGTTCTGACTTGTGTTTCAGAATTAAGAGGTTCACATGCAGTTATTATTACATCTGATTGGCTGTACGTTAGCATGTTTAAGGTGCAGGTTTTGAAGGTTTAAGCCTTTCATGTTATTATAATATTATTTGCTTGTGCTTAATAAATTTGATATATTTAAAAAGGTTATTGAAAATTAGATTCTGTCTAGATCCTTTTCTAAATGATTATTAGTTTAATAAATATTAAGTCCATTCTGAATTTCCACCAGTGTTCATAAGAGTGTATGTACTTATAAATATCAAAATCCAAAAACTGTTCAAGATTTTTAAGAAACATACAAAGTATTGTTTATTCATAGCCTGAGAAAGTCTGGTTTGCTCCTCTTTATTACATATGCATTAAACTGCTATTTTCACACTAGTTTGTATTTTTATATTGAACTATTTTCATTATCTAATATGTGTATTGAATGTCTTTAGAAAAATTTAACGTTATTTAAATATTCCAAATACATTCAACTATTAGTAATAGCACATCAAACAGGTTAGCATATGCACAACATTTTGAGAAGCTCAGTTGGTTAGAGCATTACCTTAAAATTCAATATTCAAGAATCTAAGGACCCAGATTCAAATCCCATGCTAGTACTGTCATTGGTCAGGCCAGAAACATCTGAAGAAGAGGAAAGAATAATACCTCTTGGAATGTTGTGCATATACTAACCTGTTTGATGTGCTATTACTAACAGTTGATTGTATTTGGAATATTTAAATAAAATTAATTTTTTCTAAAGACATTCAATACGCATATTAGATTATGGAAATAGTCCAATATAAAAATACAACTAGAACACCATCATCACAAATCTTCAGGTTCTCACTTATTGTTTAATTAGTAACTAAATTATTATTCATCATTTTTATTACATTAGAAATTATTGCTTTTTATATATAATTCTTAATATTAAATTTAAATTTAGTAAGGTTATTTTTCATCTTTTTTTTTTGTTTTTATAATTGCACATCCACCAATGATTTATGTTTTGAGGATAAAACGAATATGAAGAAAAGAAAAAAAAAGATATATTTTATTAAATTTAAAGTCTATCAAGAATTATAAGAAATGCAATAATTTTAAACATAATTAAAATTATTAATAATCATTTAGATATATATTGATAGGGAATTGTATTGAATAGGGGTATATATATATATTGATAAAATGAATTTATATATCAGTTAATACAGAGCAGCAGTATATAACATTTAGTGAAATGTACTGAAATAAGCTTAACTGCTATTTTCTGGTTGAATAGAATGCATTCTAAGAGTCATTAGAATAATAATTTAAGTATATATATGTGTGTGTGTTTGTATTTGAAGACCAGGCACTCTTCACAAACCTGGAGCTTTAATTGTAAATATAGGGGATTTGAACTCAGACTTTCAAGCACCCACCAACTATCCACAGTATCTCATACAACTGATACACATGACCACACACATGTAGAAAAGATAAATAATCACCAATATACGTATTTCATGCTAAACCAGCAAGCACTAATTATATATATGTATGGGAGATAATAATCTGTACCAACTGACGAGTGCTGATTTAGCATGAAATATGTATATTGGTGATTATTTATCTTTTCTATATGTGTGTAGTCATATGTATCAGTTATATGAGATACTGTGGGTTGGTGGGTGCTTGAAAGTCTCAGTTCAAATCCCCTATATTTATATATATGTTTGAAATATATATAGAAAGATCTATGTTTACTGCAAAAGTTTTGGATATATATAATCTAAGAATGTAAAAGAACATTTGCCCCTTCTATCTCTTTTTTGTACATATGTTTTAGTCATTAATTACTTTCAAATATTATATCATATACATCAGCTTTCCAAAATGTGGGATTTTCTCAAAGGTATCAATGATGTTGGCAGGATGGCTCAATTAGTTAGAGTGTTACCTTAAAATTCAATACTCTAGAATCTAAGGATACAGGTTCAATTCCCATGCTAGTACTGTCACTGGTCAGGCCAGCAACACCCAAAGAAGAGGGAGAATAATACCTCTCAAAACTTTGTGCATATACTAACCTGTGTGCTATTACTAATAGTTAAATGTATTTGGAATATCTAAATACTCATATTAGATGGTGGAAATAGTCCAATATATAAATACAATGATGAATTATTTCACATTCAGCAGTCTGTGAAAAAATATTTTCTATCTTTGCTATTCCTACAGAATAGTGGACATTATAGAGTTAAGTTTTGGAACGTTGAAGGCTGATTTGATTTCCACTTGGTATTCTGAAAATGTTGAATTTTTACAGCATGGTGATAAAAATTAAAGCATAAGAAAGTACAATATTGTTTTATTTTTTTCCTTCTTTAAGAAATATTATAAAATCACTGTTTTAATTAAATGTTTTAATTATAATATAGAAAATGTTTTGCTTGTTTTAAACAATCATCTTCAATATGTCTAAAAATATAATTTGTCTACAGGCTTATTTTTAATTTCACAAATATATGGCAATACCTTTCATGATTGAATGCAAAGTTAATTAAAGTGATGGATTTAAAAACTAAAAGTCTGTGGATTGCAGTTTGATTCTACTTTTTTGATTCTCAAATGACTTGTGACCTACCGAATGATGAACCTTTTTTTTTTTTTTTTTTTACATAGTAGGTGTCACATGACTTCCTGCTTACATTTAGCACCTGCATTATGAGAGTATTTAATTCTATTTGCTCTTCTTCAATGTCCCGTGATTGTTCCACTTTATAATAGATGACACTAGAATAGAATAAATAGATTGACTTACTACTTCTAATGCTGATGGATTATGTTTATGTAATTAAATACTGTTTTTTCATTTTTTTGCACAAAATTAATAAAATATTTCTTACATTATAATATAAAGCATATAACTGAAAGTTTTTGCTTTAGTGATGTTACATATTGATATTGTATTTAACAAAGGATCAGTTTTATACGAAAGGGGAGGGTTAAACGTTGTCAATTGTCTTATAGATTTATTTCTTTAGATTGTTGTACAATCCTTAAAAAATACGATTTATGGTTGCAAATCTTGAACATTAAGGAAAATGTAATTAGCAGTAAATTATTATGAACCTCATGGTTAGTGCATTTATCTACCTTGCCATAAACTGGAGTTTGAATCCTGCCAAATAAACCTTGAATTTTTTCACCTCACAAACTAGCTTAATTTTTGCAAGTAACCAATTCAACTAGTCAACCATATACCGGTTATGTCGTTATTATTAGCTGGAAGTTAAAAGGGGTTAATCCAATCTAGTCAAATGAGTGTTGATATGCAGATTATAAAAACAAGAAAAAAAACAACAACAAACAAATGTAATATATTGCAGTTTGCGTCATTTTTTCTGATGGCAACCATTTTGAATATTTTATATAAGTTCATTTTATTCGAAAATTATTTGTTTTATTTTTAAAATAAAAATTACAAAATCTATTACCTGAAATGATGAGGAAGAGATTAAATAGTGTAAATCTCTATAGAACAAGAATTGTGGATGACAAGGCGATGAATATTTTTTGTGGTTTAGTGTAATGGTAAAGTTATGGACTTGAGATCTAGGGGTTTTTGGAGTGGTTTTCAACTGAGTAGAGTGGCAAAAAAAACTTAATTTGATCAAAAACTTCTCTTCAATGAATGCCTTTAGTCAGAAACTAGACTAGGAATCGGGGGAAAAAAATATGGAGAAATAAAATTACTAACTGAAATCAGGTGATTGCTTTTGTATGGTCAATTAATATAATAAAATAAATTTGATTTTTATTATTGCAAGTATTATTTACAATTTACAACTTTACATTGTTCCAAATATTTCTAACTACAAGATCTCAACATTAATTCATTATATTTTGGAAGATTTCGCAAACATTAGTGTTTAATAGAAATTGTGAACTTAGAAGAGTTCAACAGCTTCACACTCTCAAATCAAAATGCTTTATATTCGTCTATATAATTAGAAAGTAGGATGAAGATAAGAGTAGCTGCTCTTATCTTTATAAAGTCATAATCTTGTGTTGAAGATTTGCAGAGGTCTCTCTAGTGACGAATTTAATGCTCAAGACACATAGTATTAAGGTTATAGCCTTAAATATATATGTAATAAGTATTGTAATATTTATATAAAAAGGTAGAAAAGAAAATCATTGATTGCAAAATATGAAGAAAAGTTATTTACATTTAGACTACAAATAATACAAGATATTGCTAAACTCCAAAAAAGTAGCTTCAAACTAATTTGATTTTTTGGCAAAATTCAGACAACATCTAGGAAGGTACTGAGATAGACACCTATTTAATTATTTTTTTTTAAAGAAATTAAAGCATATAAAAATTTCTTGAGGCATTACATTATAACGGTTGTAATCATTGAGAAATAATTAAGTTTTATTGTAATTATATTACTGACTATAAGTACAATTGCTTTATTTTGATGCAATTTGTCTTGTGCTTATTGTATGATGTTATATTTTGATATAACTATGACTATTATTTTTGTTGCATCTCCATAGTTGAGTGATGAGTGGAATAAGTCAAAGTACATATGAACAATTATAATGGGGAATTGGAATACTGCAATAGTCAGAGAAGACAAGATTATAGAAGACTGAGGATTATGGATAAAGAATAACAAAGAAAAAAAGTTTATTAAAAATAATAATAACAATAACAATAACAATAATAATAATAATAATTAATACACACAAAAGAATAATATTTGAGACACATTGTGACAAGTTATAGATTCAATTTAGAATTAAAATTAAATTATATGGTGTAATAATAACATGAAAGGTTAAAATCTTCGGCAGATGCACTTTAAAAATGCTTATATGACAGCCGATCAGATGTAATAATGACTGCACATGGAACTCTCAATTCAAAAACACAAGCCATAAATATGAGAAAAATATGGAACCCACCTTCTTCTCTACTTAAATTTATATATAAATAAGCCAGACTCAAGCATTCAGAACTAAGAATGTGAAGCTTAAAACACCACATTTAATTCATTAAATATTATATATAAGTAAACAGTGTGAAATCTTTCGATTTACTACAAAACAATTTTCAAATCTAATGAAATGATAGTAACAAATGTAAATACATTAAATTTGTTAAGTGCAAGCAGATGATATAATAATAATATGAAAGGCTAAAACCTTCGACAGATGTGTTATTATTCTATCATCTGCTTGCACTTATTATCATTTCATTAGATTTGAAAATTGCTTTGTAGTAAATTGAAAGATTTCACATTGTGTATTTATATATAATATTTAGTGAATTAAATGTGGTGTTTTAAGCTTCACGCTCTTAGTTCAGAATGCTTCAATCTGGCTTATTTATCTATAAATTTAAATAGAGAAGGTGGGTTCCATCTTTTTCTCATATTTCTGTTTTGTGTTTTTGAATTGAGAGTTCCACATGCAGTCATTATTACATCTGATTGGCTGTCACATAAGCATTTTTAAAGCACATCTGTTTAGCCTTTCACATTATTATTATATCATCTGCTTGCACTTAATAAATTTAATATATTTATATGGTGTAAGAAAAATCAACAAAGAAATAAATCATTAATAAATTGGTGAAAAACATTGAAATATAAATGCTAGCATGATATATTGATGTAAATTTAAATAAAAAATGAGAAATATTTAAAGAAGGAAGCTAGAACAAATAAAGAAAAGTAAGAGAGCAAGGTCTTAGTTTAACAATGAGATAATAAATGCTATAGAGACAGAAATTTGTAAAATATTAATATTAAAATAATTTAAATATATATATAGAAAGCTTAATCATGATGTCTAATAGATAAACCTATACAAATAAAGTTAAAATAGCAATATAAAATAGAAACAGATTCTTATAAATCTAACAGCAATTGAAGCAAAAAATGTCAATTTATTAGGAGAGATGTTAACATCTCTTTCCAAATGTATGTGGAAACCAACATTTGATTATACTGAAATGGATAAGAAATGAATGACTGAAATAATGGTCATAGAAAGAGAAAGTGAAGTAGATGAAGATAGGATGTGCAATAATGAAGAATGATATGATAAAAACTACAATTTAAGATAAAAAATGTGTCAAAGTTTTTAGTTGGGGAATTGAGTAATTCTGAGCAAAACATCAAAAACTATGAAGAAGATGGAGTGATATGTTCTAATTGGTCATCTAATTTATAATTTAGGAGAGTAACTAATACATTTTCTTTCAATATTTATAGTTACTCTAAATAAAATGTAAAGATTTTAGAATCATAAATTTCATCTCATAAACTTAAATATTAAAATATTGAATAGATGAATTTGTAATAGATTAGACATATTTGTGCCTTTTTTCAGGCATATACATCTAGTAGAAAATTAATGAATTTGTAATAGATTAGACATATTTGTGCCTTTTTTTCAGGCATATACATCTAATAGAAAATTAAAGAAATATGAAATATAATTGAAATGATAAAAATTATTATCAAAGAGCATATGGAATGATCTCACAAAGAGCTTTGGTGGTTAGCACATCCATCTTCTTTGATTGTGATTCATTGCTGATCTGGAATGGACTTTGATAGTTTTTTTCCAATTATCTGAGAACTTCTAAGCAAGCCTAGGTAGGGATCTGTTTGGAGTATTCATCCTATAGGCAAATCAGTTTTCCACTCAAATTTTGACTGACAAATGGATTTTAAATTATTCTTAAAGGAAGAATAAAAATCATAAGTCAATATGAGTTGGTTCTGATGAAGACCCCAAAAACATACAATTATTTACTTTTCCACAAGGTGTTAAAAATGAATACAAACCAATACCTATTTTTTGTGAAAAGGAATTAATGGAAAAATATTAAGTTGCCAATATAAGCATAGAGATTCACATGTTTGATATCTATAGTCTACATGATGAGCAAAGATTGTTTGTGAAATCTGTGTGTAGTGAGAGAAAGTGGTCCAAACTTTTGTGCTGTTGAATGGTTACAATATAGTATAGGAAATTAACAAAGCGTATGACACACTTGAATGAGAAGCTATAAAGATACACAGAAATTACTATACACTAAGCGCTTTCGAGGCTTTTTGCCTCATATTCATAGCGGTACTGTGAGCTGCAGAACGAGGAAATAGGGCAAGGAAACAAAGCAGTATGCAAAGCGTATGCAAATGAACTAGATAATTCAACGTTTAGAGATGTCATAGCAGGTATCTCGTCTATTGATGGAGTTATTATTGCCATTAATAAAGTATGAATCCTTAATATTTTACAAATATAGTATAGGGTAGTTGAGATAAGGAATGCAGTAATAAAAACCAAAACACATTTGAAATATCTCTCTAATGCTGAGTGGATGGAAGCCAATCTCTAATTGTATAATGGAAACTGTCAATGTGGGCATGAATATGCTGGTGTTTGATATTTCTAACTTACTTGTTCAGCTAAGTTGTTTTCAAAATGCATGCTTAATGAGAGAATAGTTTGAGCATTTTGAGCTGGTCGATGTTTGCAAAATGGTGGAAAATGAGAATATATATATATATAACACAACAACAAAGACAACAGATGTTTTTTAAAGGAAAGGGTAGTCTTCTCTTAGTGTGTTGAAACCATGAGAGAGCGTACTTTCTATGCAAACACACAGAAATATGCCATTTATACGGCTCAATATTTCTGTGCTTTTGTATGGAAAGTTACAGCCTATAGAACAGTTCTGTTACATTAGCTGTTGCAGGCTTAGATGGCATTGCACACCAATATTATGGCCTGCTGATGTGCTTCATGACACTATGCAAATGTGCACACTTAACAGATCGCTACCGTATATTGTGAGGGTGTTTGAAATTCAACTGGCCATAACTGTTGTAATATGCCTTTGTAACAGTGATCTTACACTCTAACTGATGTACTAGTACATGCTAATAATTGTAAGCCCATCCCCCTGCTTTCCTACACATCACGGAATGTGAAAACAATCGCAAAAGGGTCGGGCCAAGCACCATTTCACACAAGTCATGAGAAAAGCATTTGCACAAGAACAGTTATGAGTCGAATGAAATGGCCAAGGTTGTAAGTTGTTTTGGAAATCGTAAACTTAGTTTGATCAGAGTACTGCATCTTTTGGCCAATCCTTTGGACCAGCAAAACCCATCAGCCTCCCCCCCCTGCACATTTCAGTGTAATGCACTGACATGTCTAATGTAATTTTAAAATGTAATTATTGTATTTTAGAAAAAAATGTTGATACATAAATTGAATACTGCATCTTTGGCTTCGGACCGGCAAAACCATCATTCCCCCCTATGCACATTCCAGCGCTACACACTGACTTGTGGAATACAATTTAAAATATTGTAATTCTTGTACGTATAATGTTTTTACAAATAATATCATTTCGTAAATTGTTTAAAAATAGTTTGCAAAATGTTGCAAGGCACTAAAATGTATAATGTCATTTAAAAATGTAATTATTCCATTTTAGAAAATAACATTAAATTGAAAATAAAAAAAAGGCCCAGTAACATTGTATTTATGTTTGTTTACATAAAAACTATGCCCTCTCACGGTTTCAACACGCTAAGAGAAAACTACCCAGTAACATTATATTTGTATTTGTTTACATAAACAGTATACCCTCTTGCAGTTTCAACACGCTAAGAGAAAACTACCAAGCAAAGTATAGAAATAGGAAAAAATGTAGAGCCAGATATCTTTTTCATGTTTTGTTTATTTAAAAGAATATTATTCTGATAAGTATGAAAGGGATAGTGAGGTTGTAAGAGATTCATTGCAACAGTTTTGCTAATAATGTGGCAGTACTTACAAATGTCAAAATGAGTTTATCAAAATTCTAACTTGAACTGATTAAAATTCATATAAAGTGTTGAGTAAAAATCAATAAGTCCAACTCAAAAGCTGTGATTTTATTTGATGATAAAAGACTAAGAACAATGATTAGATAGAAAGTTATGAAGCCGGTTAATGCTTTGAAGAAAAATTGTTTGCAAAATGATAAAAATAACTATAAAAATGCTAGAGCAAAATATAACTAAGGTAAACAAATTTTTAATAAAGTTAAAGAGGTATTTTACCATCCAATGAAAAAATTTGTTAAATATTTTATTAGGTATGTTATTTTATATAGATAAGAAATAAAATAAGCCTCTCCAATGAGTCCTTGTAAAGGAACAGTAAAGGAGAAAACATTATTGACCAGATTTTGAATTAACAAATGGCAAGAGTTTGGGTAGAATTCCTTCCTTATTTTACTTTCTAATAAAGAATTTCCAAATATTCCATTTTCAATCATTATTGGATGAACAGTAAAGGAGAAAACATTATTGACCAGATTTTGAATTAACAAATGGCAAGAGTTTGGGCAGGATTTCCTTCCTTATTTTACTTTCTAATGAAGAATTTCCAAATATTCTCATTTTCAATCATTATTGGATGTTAAATATAACTATAGGGGATTTGAACACAGACTTTCAAACTCCCACTCTATCTCATACAACTGATAAACATAACCACACATAGGTGAAAAAGATAAATGATCTCCAATATACATATTTCGTGCTGAACCAGCATTCATTAGTTGGTGCAGATCATCATCTCCCACACACATATATAAAATCAGTGCTCGGGTTTATGTTAAGATAGCAAATCTTCAAACTTTAACAGGCAGACTTCAATCTACTCTATTCCCCAACTCTTTAGCCACCTATACCATTGAAAATCTGATGATGGAATGCTAAAATTCCTTATTGATGTCAATATTATTGATGACAATATTATTGACTTTAAATCACCCTGATCCTTCATGTATAGGATCTTAATCCATTTAAATTTACAGAAGAGGAATGGGCAGGATATAGGCCGAATCCATAATATTTGAAATACAAGCATAATGATATATTTGGATATAAATGGAATTATAAGGTATTTGATTTAAACTCCAAGTATATGAATTATGCTTGTATTTCAAATATTGCAGATTCAGGGTGTACCCTGCCCATCCCTCCTCTGTGAATTTAAATGGACAAAGTCCTATACATTAGGGGTCAGAATGATTTAAAGTCTCCATGGGCATTGCAATAATATTGGAATCAACAAGGGATTTGGACTTTTCATCATCAGATTTTCAATGGTATGGGTAGATGAAGAGTTGGATGATGGAATAGATTGAAGCCTGTTCATTAAAGTTTGCATTGATTTTCATTTACATATATTACGTACATTTTCACGAAGGCTATGAGTATGAGGCACAGTTCCTCGAAAACGTTCAGCCAAATTTATTATTAACTATATATTTTTTCTCTAATAATTTACAATTAAGTATTTTTATTATTACAAATAAGGAGAAATTAAAACCACATTTATTGATTATATATGTATGTGTGAGAGAGATGATGATCTGGACCATATATTGGAGATCATTTATATTTTTCATATCTGCGTGGTCATGTATATCGGTTGTATGAGATATTTTTCATATCTGCGTGGTCATGTATATCGGTTGTATGAGATAGAGGGATAACTGAAGGAACTTGAAAATCTGTGTTCAAATCCACTATAATTATATTTAAACTCCAAGTATATAATTTATGCTTGTATTTCAAATATTATATTGGTTGTTAAGTAAAATTAGTTTTAGACTGGTCCAATTGGAACTTGAAAAGATATTCAAGTTTTAACTGGGCAAATTCGAACACAAGTTATGCAAACGCCAGAAGCGCTGCAATTCATAATTTGTTTGTTTTTTTTAACATCAGATTAAGCATATTATTACTTTAACTCTTTAATCTTCAGAAAAGTATTTTAATTTACGTATAGCACTTTTTTTTTTGTTTAGTGGAAAGTTTCTAATAATAATCAGACCATTAGTTGAATGGCCTTACTTGCATAATCCTCATCTTTCTAAATTAGTAATGGCTGGCTTCTCTCTTTCATCTCATTAAAGGTTTGCTTCTTTGCTTATCTAATTAATGTTTTGCCATCTCTTTTACTTTTTTTTTAAATAGCTGTGGAAAGGAGAGAAAAAAAAAGTAATGAAATTTCTAAACAAATGTTTAAATTATTGTAAATTAACTAACGTTTGAGGGAAATTTAATCTTAGCAAAGATTAAAAAGAAAAACAATGACCCCTCCTCGAACTTTTTACATTTTAAAGTATTTTATGGCAGCAAGTTTACAAACCTTTCAACTAAAAGTTTCTCAGTAATACTTCTCACGTATGGTGTCAAATCAATCATTAAAAAATGCATGAAAAATTTACAGCAAGAATTAACAGTTTTACATACATAACCGTATTTATACTTAAACATTTTATTAAAAAAAAAAAACTGTGTTAAGTGTTCTGTGAAATTACAGGTTTTGTGTTTGTAAAAAGTTTTTGATAAAAATTACTATGATCAAATTACAAGACTTGATCTTTATCAGTGACAGTTTGGTTGTACTTTCCACCAGTTATTTCCCGCCACTCCAGAGTTTGTGATTCCAGGAGGTGATGCCGAAAAAATTCCTTGATAAATTTTTAGATTGTTTTTTTAATAGGAAATTCTTTAGTAGTAGGTAGGTTATATTAGAAAGAACGAGATTATTATTATCAAATAGATTAAATGTAGATAGATATCTGTACTAGAGATAATCTCTAGTTTCAAAAATGATTAGTAATAATCATTAGTATATTTATCTGAAATGGATGTCATCAAAACTGTGAGTGGAGGAAGTTTGACAATGGTAACTGAAAATGTAACAATTTATTCTAGATAAATACTTTACATATAATAAAGATATATATGAGAGATAGTGACCTGGGCCAATTGATGAGTGCTGCTTCAGCACGAAATGCATCTTGGAGGTCATTTGTCTTTTATTATATCTTTATTTATATGAATTTAAAAAGAATGGGGAAGTATGGAGACTAGAGGATAATGTAAACTAGAGGATAATATTTCTATAGTGTAATTTTCACTACACCACTCTCACACATGGTAGCGACTGGTTTTCTGCTTTTAACACCTTGTGAAGTGGTATAATCATAAACATATGACCAAAGACTTGTACAAACGATATATGATACCCACAATGAACATTTCATGCTGAACTAGCACTCATCAGTTGGTCCAGATCACAATCTCTTGCACATATCTTTATCATTGTTCAAAGTGGATAGAAACCAATCCCTATCTTGCTTGAGAGTTGTGTAATGAAAATTATACTACAGAAATATTATTCATTAAGTAGATAATCTCTAATCTAATGAATAGTTAATAAAAATTATTAGTCGATTAGAAAATTCTTTTTTTGGTACTACTTTGTACAAATTTTAACAATAGTTATTATACCAAAACATTGGTGCGGGGAAATGCTCTGTGATATTTAGGAAATCATAATTAGAAGTTTATAGTAAAATTGGGAGATTAAATAGATAAGATTAAAGCTATAAATAGAGAAAAAGAGTATTTAAATATATGTTAATTTATTTCAAAATATAATATCATATGAAATCAAAAACAGATTGAAAATCTGATTGGCACTGCCAGCTATTTGGTGTTATGTTGTTATTCATACTAGAAGAATAGCACAGTGATTGATTGTGGATTACTGCTGTTAGGTCTTTGGAGCAAAATGGAGAAGTTTTACAAATCATTTTTCCAGTAACAATTTTCAAAAAATGTCATCATCAAACATAGATTTATTTCTCATAAATAACATACTTTTTTAATCATATCTTCACCACATACTTTAATCTTTTGCATAATAATTTAATTTATGGAAACCATTGTCCATTGCAATGTGATTGGATTTTTTCTCATTTGCTCCATCATAAAAAGAATGCATGATAGTGTGACATGAGAAAGAAAAATGTGAATAACTTCTGGTGTGTGTGTTTAATTAAAAACAACAACAGACATATTAATCTTTAACTGAGGTTTAAAGTTTATATTTGAGCTAGAGGCAATCCATAGTCTAGTTAATGATTAGTGATAATGGTTACTGTATTTATCTGAATTGGATGGTGTCAAAATTTTGGGACGAGTGAATTTAATAGTTGTAAATCAAAATATAAGAATTTATTATTGACAAATACTCTTCATACAATAGAGATATATATGAGAGATGATGACCTGGGATAACTGACGAGTGCTGGATCGGCATGAAATGCATCTTGGAAGTCATTTGTCTTTTATTGTATTTTTATTCATATGATTTTAAAAGAATGTGTGTTAGTATGAAGATTATTTAATATATTTATAAAGATACTACATGTGGGAAAGAGAAATGTGAATAATTTCGTGTGTGTGTGTTTAATTTTTTTTTAAGAATCAGATATATTAATCTTTAACTGAGGTTTAAAGTTTATATCTGGGATATAGGCAATCTCTAGTTTAATTAATGATTAGTGGCCATAAATATAGAAGTTTTATTAACAATATTAAGGATATCTGTGATGTTGAGAGGATTATTATTTGTAAGGAAAATAAAGGCAATAGATTTGTTATCGTGTAATATAAAGATTATATAGATAGAATAGAGTATGATATAATAAATTACTAAAAGTCCCTACTACTGGTATAAAAAAAAAACAAATATATAAAATTATGTAATAAAATGAAAGATAAAATTATAAATATAAATCAGTGTGAATTATTATATTATTCTTATGAAAACCCATATCTCAACGCTCATCTTTTTACAAAAGTTAAAATTCATAAAAATAATAATCTATTGAGATTGTCATTCAATTTTAGTCATTTTATTTTACAGAAATTTTGTAAATATCTAAATAAATGATAGTAGGTATTTTAGGATATGGAAAATTTTCTATCAAAAATACAAATAGTATTATTAATAAATTAAATAATATAAAATTAACTAAGAATCAAAGTATTTTTATAATGGATAGTGAAAAAATGTATCCAACTATTACAAGACTTAAAAGTGTAGAAATATTAATAAATAAAATTAAATCAATATATAATTGATATAAACATAATAAGTATTATAGAAGACAGTAATACATAATAGTTTATATTTTAAATATGATGAATTTTGGAATATACATAAAGGATGGAATATGGCTTGTGCAATTAATGGGTCAATGCCATCAACATTTGTAAATGAATTAAAAACTATTAAAATTTAAACAAAAAAAAATTAGTCAAGAAATTATTCTAGATATGTTAATGATATTTTAATTACTAGTATAAAAAAAAAGCTATGAATAATATTTATAAAGATTTTAATGACAATATGTATAATATTAAATTTACAAAAGTAGAATTTGACAATAAAATTAAATATTTTGATATAAATATTCACATAGATATTGTTAATAAATTAAAACATTTCAGTAAAGAAGACAAATTTAAACAAATTATTCCTATAGAGTCATAACAAGCATAGTTACAAAAGATGGCATTTATTAAAAATTTTAAATATAGAAATAATAAATATAATATATATAAAAATGTAGCTCATAGATAAAAGAATCAATTTGTTAAATTATATAATGATTATGACTACAACCCTAAAATTATTAAAAATATATTTTTTAATTCTAAGAAATCTATAGTAAGTGATAACAACTCTTGTGAAATGCTTATAATGTTGATAGTAACAATAGTTCAAATAAGAAATGGATCAAACTTTCATATCCCAAAATTTATAATACATTATTAAAAACAAAGATTATATTGATAAGCATATAAATATTGGATAGTGGAATACTAAAGGTCTGAATAAATTAATAGGTAATTATAAATTAAGAAAGGATATAAAATACTAAGAAGGAATTGTATATAAAATTAACTGTAATTTGCAATATGATTTACTACGGTCATACAGGGAAACAAGTAAGAACCAAAGAACATAATAATGCAATTAATAGACAAGATTATAAATCTGCTTTATACATTCATTATTTAATGTATAGGCATAAAATAGATGTTACAAAAAATATTAAATCTTTAAATTACATTAAAGATAAGAAAAGACAAATATATGAAACATTTATTCATCATCAACCATTATCAATCTACAGCAGGATGAAAGTCTCTCCAAGTTCAATCCATCTACTCCAATCTTTAGCTTTTCTTCTCCACGTTACCCCTGCTCACTTTCTAATTTCATCCATTCATCTCACATGTGGTCTTTTTTGGGTCTTTTATAATCTCTTGGAATCCAGTTTAAGATTTCAACTGTCCATCTATTATCATCTTTTCTAGCAATATGTCCAGCCCAACTCCAGTCTTTTAATTTTTTCAATGACATCAGTGACACCTGTTTGTTAAAGTGGTTTTAGTACAATAGATAATATCCAGATATTGAGAGAAGTTTTAGAAAGGACAAATGAATATGAGTTGCCATTATGCTTTGGATTTGTAGATTATGAAAAGGCATTTGATTATATAAGCATTTCTTCAGTGATTAAAGCATTAGATCATCAAGATATAGATCCAGGATATTGTCATATTTTGAAGAATATTTATAAAAATGCAACAGCAACTATTAGATTACATAATGATACTAGGAAAGTCAACATTGAGAAGGGTGTAAGACAGGGTGACTCCATATCTCCAAAATGTTTTACAGCACTGCTGCAAGAAGTATTTTGTGGTAATTAAAATGGGAAGCTAAATGAGTGAAAGTAAATGGAGATTATTTAAGTCATTTAGATTTTGCAGATGATGTAGTTATTTTTGCAAATAATGCTTTAGAGCTGCAGGAAATGTTGCAAGAGTTATCAGATGAAAGTAGAAAAGTAGGACTAAAGATAAATGTTAAAAAGTCTTAAGTAATGTTCAATGATTTTTTTCAAAATATGAAAATAAAGATTGATTATGATGAAGTAAAAGAAGTTAACAGCTACAAATACCTTGGCCAGATTATTAATACAGAAAACATAATGGATGAAATTAATCATAGAATTAAACTTGATATTAGATTAAGCATAACTTAAATAACTGTATGAATATTTACAAAACTTCATTAAATTTAGTTAACAATTACTCAATTAAAAATGAATGGAAAATTATATGTATTGTATAATGTATGTATTATTTGTTCTGTATATTGTTCTGTTAGTTCTTTGAAGTTATATGAGATCTCTATATGAGGGTTTTATTATATTTTACTGATATTTTAATTTGTTATTTTACTTTTATTATGGAACACTAGATGGTTGTCTATCTGCAATAATTGGTTAACATTAAATAGATGATTAATATTTGAACAAGTCATGAAACCATATGCCAAAAAAGATTTTATATATAATTATTATTAATATATTGTATCAGTTGCAAGGCAATATACATAATTGATTACATGAGTAGCTAAATTCTGGTTACCTTTGGAGTAACAATTTTAATAAAAAAAAAACAATATTAAAAAAGAGTAGAAGAGTAAGTTTTAACAGCCAAGTTATGAACAAAAATAAATGTAATAAAATGAACAGGATAGCTCTTGATCAATAGGTCCACATGTGTGCCATTTATCCTACACAATGTAGCCTGGATTAATTATTTATTTTTGGCCCGATATGTGATCAAATTTGAACTGCCATTTCTCGATTGTGTTTAATTGACATTACATTATGCCTGCACATAAAGTCATCTGTCATAGAATATTTGTGTCTTTGGAAAAGTGAGAAAATATGATCTAAATAACTAAAAGTTCCTGGTTAGCAACCAAGAAATATAACTTAAATAATTTAAAATATAAAGCAGCTAAAAAAAGTTGAAAACTTAATGATTCTAAATTTTCAAAAATGGATTTACAGTGTCTTAAATACTGGAATAGACTCCATAATATAAACAAACAAATGAAGAAAAATATAAATCTCAACAAAAAAGGGATTTTAAGCTAAAGACTTTGTAAAACTTTTAATGTTTAAAATGTGTGATAAGTATTTATTATTTACTTTATAACTTAATGTAATAATGTCTTAATATTTTATATATGTCTTATTGTATAATAAATATTTTTTGTTATTTATTAATCCAGCCTTCTGTCTCTCTTTTCATAAATTCTGACCATTTTAATAATAAATTAAAATTATAATAGCTAGTTCATTCTCTATAAAATTAGTCATGGTATACTTTAATAATACTGGTGTAGAATATCCTTCTATGGATTTCACAGTATTCTGTTACACTCTGGTTTTAAACCTAATATAAATTCATAATCCATGGAGGATCTAATTTTCATTCAGTTACTTGGTTGACCATTAGTATAATTCACATTAAATTAAATTATATTTTTACTCCTATGTGTTACATCTCTGTTATTTAGATTTAAATGTGAAATCTCTTTAGCCAATGGTAGAATTATTATAGCTGTTGTATATGAGTTTTATTATTTGTTATAATTTATACGAAAGAACAGCATAATGGATTTCATTTATTTTCATTTTAATACTTATCTGAAGTGAATGGTGTCAATGTTGTGGAAGGCATTAGTTTGACACTTGTAGATCAAAATTTAAGAATTTACTATTGATAAATACTCTTCATACAGTAGTATAATGGTATATAATATGTCATTACATTATTTTAAATTAAAATAAAAAGATTATAAATAAAAATTGATTTATTAAAAAGAAAAAAAAACTTAATTTAAAAATTGAAAATTAAAAGTTGTTTAATGTATATAATATATCGCACAGATGGAATGAAAACTTTAAAAGTATCTTTTTATTAAAAAAAAAATATTTGAACATACTTTTTTATAAAAAAAAAAAAAAAAAGTACAAGATCTAAAGATAAAATATTTTTGTAAATGATTGTTTTATAAATTAAACAAAGAGCAAACTAGCCCTTGGGGCTCTTATATAAAAAAGTCAGATGAAAGATATAGATAAGAGAACAGAAAAAAATTAGATGTTCAATAGAAGCAGCAATGAAGGCTCAGACTGTAACGAAAATTTGGAACAGGAAACCATTGTTCAGTGAAACCGGATGATTGGTATAAAAGGAAAAAATATTCAAATTAGGGGAGTTCCAGATTGATTTTGTGAGAAGGGTGTTAAGACGCTCTTGTCACCCTCTCTCACTTATTTCAAATGAAATGACTGTAATACCAGGATTGAACCAGCTAAGGCCACCTTCAGATAGACCGGTCTTCAAATAAAGACTTTGTGGGAATTGACACCAGGAACTGGGAGCTCTTCTACTGTAAGATATAAACTGAAAAATTTGTTTTAAAAAAAAATGAAGAACTTTCAAGATTTGACAAGCTAAAACTAATTTTTTTAAAATGAACTTTAATCTGACTTTTCAAATCAATTATTAATGCTTAATTTTTATATATTTGAGTTTGCTAAAAATCATTTCCATTTTTTTTTATTAATATTTATTGAATAAATTATTTAAATGCATTAAATTTAAGTTGGGTATAGATGACTGCATAGATTCGTTAACGTTTAATTATGTTTTTATTCTCATTTTTGATTAAAATATATAGACATTCGATAAATATGATACCTCGTGTTGAATATCTAAAAAATGTATTTATTCAGGTGTCTTTTAAGTTATTGGGTTTCTTGTAAATTTCCCTCTGCAATTCCATCAATGTCTTTATATTTTGATCGTTTATGTTTATTTTGAAATGTTTTTGACTGTGTAATGTATGTAGTCTATCTATACTCAACATTATAAAACAAACTTTTATAAAATTTATCTGTACAGACTTATATAAATGTTAAATTTAAGACGGGTGTGAATGGCTGCATAGATTTGTAAAGTTAGTTTAATTAAGGGAGGGTAAGTCTTAGGTTATTTGTTTCTTAGTTAAATTGGGTTAATCGGTTGAATATATTGGTGTAATTAGTAAATGTAGCATGAGATTCGCTATGTGCAGGATCACCTTAAACGCCGCACTTGGGAAAACTAACCATCGGAAGGAGACGGTATTTCCCTGCTCCTTGGATCACCCTTTTTAGCCTATGGAAGGGGATAGTAAGATGGAAAACGCAGTTCCTTCCTATGGAGTTTTTTTTATTGTTCTTCTCACCAGACAGATGTAGTATTCCTGTACTGGACGAGAGTCAATGTCTTCTATAACCATGCTGTTCAGATGTACATTCCTGACAGTATGGTATTTGTGCTGTCGTATTCATGTTGCATTGAATACTTTGATGTATCAGATGGATTGACATTGGTTTGACTGCGAACTTTTGGCCTAAGGTTAAATAAGGGACAGAACATTTTCTTTTCAAATGCAATCTATGTAGTTTATTCATACTTGACACTCTTAAAAATGTTATCAAATTCATCTGTGCTGATTGTTTAAAATAAAAATTTAAATTTAAAAATTAATAACCAACCTAAAATAATAAATTTTATTCCTCAAATTTTATTTATATGTGCGTTAATAAATGTTTGTGTGTTAATTACTGGCAGTGGCGTATTTTATTTTTGTTAATATTGAAAAGATATTTTAACAAATTTTATTTGTAAATCTCTGCATCTCACTGAGCTAGTGGCATTGGGCTGATGGTTGGAATAAAAATATATATAAAAATTGAATCCTAGCAGTGCGTATCTGCCTACTTTATAAATTTTCCAGGTTCAAATGGACTGGTGGCGCCCTGTAGTGCAGATACGATAAGACTGTAATTTCCACTTACTTTTCAGACTGGTATAGTAAGGGATGATGACCTAGGCCAACTGATGAATACTGGTTCAACATGAAATACATCTTAAGGGTCATTTGTCTTTTATTGTATTTTTATTCATATTATTTTAAAAGAATCTGTGGTAATGTGAAGATTATTTAATATATTTATAAAGATATCACATATGGAAAAGAGAAATGTGAATAACTCCATGTGTGTGTTTAATTAAGGAAATCTGATATATTAATAACCAAGATTTAAAATGTATATCTGGGTTAGAGACAATCTTTAATTTAATTACTGATTAGTGGTAATCATTATTGTAATTATCTGAAGTAGATGGTGTCAAAGTTGTGGAAGGAGTGAATTTGATTCTTGCAAATCAAAATGTAAGAATTTATTATTTCAGTCTTTATAACCATTTTCTCATTGACAAAGTTGTCTCCACTCAGGCTTGAATTACAATGGATAGATGCACTAACCACTTTGTCACAATATTCATTGGCAGATTTTGAGAAAAATGAAATAAAACTAAAAAGTAAAACTTTAGAAAATTTCAAATCATATTCCACAGATGATGCAAAATAATGCAACCCCATTCTGTTTATTTTAGCAGTGTGGATAATTAAATTAATATATATATATAGTACTTTGTATATATTTTATTTTTTTTCTTTACATACTAACCAACATATTGTTTGTGTTAAGATTTTGTATATCAACTATGGTGAAGATCAATGCATTGACTGTAAAAGTAACAGGATCAGTCATAGTACTAAAGCACTGATTAATTTGACAATATTATATTATTATCTATTGAATTGATGGAAAATATGTAACGTTTTGAATATGTGTTTTCCTACAAATGAATTGTTTAAGATTGTTCTATTTTGTGACTGCCAGGTTCTGGGTTCAAATATTAAACTTTTTCATTCTTAAATCATTAGCATTGGATGCTAGTAAAGAAAAAATTGCCACAATTAATGTTAACAGAATTTTAATATTTTATGTGAAGTGTATAACTAAAGGAATATATGATGAAATTCATTTAAAACATATTAAAAACATGACGAATAAAATTTCAGCCATGTATCATTGAACAGTCAGTGTGATAAAGAATATATATAAACCATTATAATTGATGTCAGTCATACAAGAATGTCTGGCAGAAAATTACTATTTTGTTGCAAATAAAAGTTCAATCAACACTTCTCATCTTGCTGTGCTGAACATTAATTTTGGAAACTGGACAGCATAGATGTGGTACTATGTTAGCTTGGCAGCACTTTGTGATCAGTGGAAGTTTTTATAATGGTTTCTAGGAGATCATGTGTGTTTCTTTCAATGTTTATGATATTATCATTACTGCTGCTTATGTATGTTTTCTATAATAATGCAAGACTTGACTACTGACTGGTGAAGAAAACTGACAATCTGTCCAGGCTGAGATTTGCTAATATGTGCCAGTCTTTATATTATTACTGCTAATACATTTCAGCAAACATTATTTGCAATTGGTTTTGTATCCTGCTACACACAGTCTGTGATTTACTGCCTAAACAACCTAGTTATATAATAGATCTATGAGTATACACATTTTAACTATTATACACTTGCTGATAGAGTTGATAACATTATCTTTAGTTTTGATATTCTACAATAAAACTGAAATATTCCCTGTCGATCCCCATTTAAAGTAAAAATACAGCTCATATTATAAGAACTATGTGGGATAGGGATTAGGTCATCATCAGATTTGAATTGATATGAAAATTTTGAAATTACTTTTGTTAAGCAAGCTTGGGATTTTTTTTTTAAGTTATTGGCTTCCCTTTAGCCCAGTTAACCATTCTATTATTTATTAATAAATGAGTATCTAGATATTTTTAACGAAAGATGAAGTTTCCTGGTTGGTCTGTCAAGTATCAGTGCACTGAATATAAAACTGAAATAGGATTGTAATATGATATAATCTTTGTTATTGGTGAAAAAGTAAATCAAGTTTAGCACTTGTATAAGTATATCATCTTTCTTATCAATTGGAAAGATAGTACTATAATACTAGACATCTTATTGATTCATCTCATCCTTTTGCTACCCAGCTAAGAAAAGATAGCTGCATATTTTGTGACCAGTAATTGAATGTATTTAGGTTTGATTAAAAATTCTTAGCTGTTTAAAATTTTTTTCCCAAGTTCCAATCTGGATATATAGAATTCTATGCCATAAAAAAGAAAGGAATAAAGAAAGAAAGGAAGGAAGGACGAAAGGAAGGGAGAAGGGAAAGAAAAAAGATAGATAGATAGATAGATAGATAGATAGATAGATAGATAGATAGATAGATAGATAGATAGATAGATAGATAGATAGATAGATAGATAGATAGATAGATAGATAGATAGATAGATAGATAGATAGATAGATAGATAGATAGATAGATAGATAGATAGATAGATAGATAGATAGATAGATAGATAGATAGATAGATAGATAGATAGATAGATAGATAGATAGATAGATAGATAGATAGATAGATAGATAGATAGATAGATAGATAGATAGATAGATAGATAGATAGATAGATAGATAGATAGATAGATAGATAGATAGATAGATAGATAGATAGATAGATAGATAGATAGATAGATAGATAGATAGATAGATAGATAGATAGATAGATAGATAGATAGACAGATAGATAGATAGATAGATAGATAGATAGATAGATAGATAGATAGATAGATAGATAGATAGATAGATAGATAGATAGATAGATAGATAGATAGATAGATAGATAGATAGATAGATAGATAGATAGATAGATAGATAGATAGATAGATAGATAGATAGATAGATAGATAGATAGATAGATAGATAGATAGATAGACAGACAGACAGACAGACAGACAGACAGACAGACAGACAGACAGATAGATAGATGGATGGACGGATGGATAGGTAATAGTGATGTAAAGTAATCAACAATAATAAATATTCTGTTACTTATCAGTTCTAAGTTATTAAGATGATTTTTGAATGAAAAAAATTTGTCTTAAACAGAGAGACCTTACATAAAAATACCATTCATAAAGTCTCTATATATGTAATGAATTTGTTATTGAAATCATTTTTTTAATCAGCAAGCATTTTTAAAATTTGCTGCTTTGAAATATTATATGTTTATTTAAACTATTGTACTCTATTTAACAATAGTATTTGATTGTACTGTTTTGTGGAAATAAATTATATTAAAGTATGCATCCAGTTATTATGTGTAGTAATATAACCTTTGTTAAATATAAATACATGTAGGTAAAGTAGTTCTTTAATAGCCCATTGCAGGACAAAAAATTCTCCAGCAGTCCTTTAGTGGAGAACTTTTTTGTTTTATCCTATTTTTGACCATTATTGGTTGATTAACTAGGCTGGCTGTGGTCCATTTACCTGAAAGAAAATTCCTAATTGGATTCTCAAAAAAATGTTTTTTAAACTTCAACCACCCAGATTTGAACCTAAGTCATAAGCATGGCTGTTGGATGCATTTCACTCCAAGATTTACTTCATCATCATCATCATTGTCTCTCCAAGATCAATCCATTTTCTCAAACTCTAGCTTCTCTTCTCCACATTATTCCAGCACATTTCCTTATTTTATCCATCCATCTCACATATGGTATCTTTCTAAATACTTTTACAATTTCTTGGAATCCAGTTTAAGATTTCAACTATCCATCTATTATTATCTCTCCTAACTTCATTCAATCTTTTAATTCTTTCAATGATGGCACTAATATGTGTTTATTTGCTCACCCATATATTTCATTTTCAATCTCTTCTTGTTACCGCTAACATACATCTCTTCATTTTTCATTGAGTGGTCTGAAGTCTCTATATTGCTCTTCTGTTATGTGTCCAAGAGTTCAGATCCATATGTAAGAACTGATAATATATTTATTAAAAACCTTCCTTTTCAAACACATAGGCATATTTTCTTTTAATATTAAGTTTAATTCTATGATTAATTTTACTCATTGTTTCTATCTGTAGTAAAAATCTAGTCAATATATTTGTAATTGTTAATTCCTTCTAACTCATCATTATCAATCTTTATTTATTTATTTATTTTTTTGAGAAAATCTGTTGAACATTATTTTAGTCTTTTTAGCATTTATCTTTAGTCCTACTTTCTTGTTTTTATCTAATAATAACTCTTGTAACATTTCCTGAAGCTCTAAAGCATTATTTGCACAAACAACTACATCATCAGCAAAATCTAGATAACTTAAATAATCTTCATTTACTTTTATTTCTTTAACTTCCCATTTTAATCCACAAAATACTTCTTGCAAAACTGCTGTAAAATTTTTTGGAGATATAGCGTCACTCTGATGTATACCCTTCCCAATTTTAATTTTTTTTTAGTAGCATTATGTAATCTAATTATTGCTGTTGAACTTTTATAAATACCCTGGGTCTATACCTTGATGATCCAAGGCTTTAATCACTGAAGAAATACTTATAGAATTAAATGCTTTTTCATATTCTACAAATCCAAAGAATATTCATTGGTTTTTTCTAGAACTTTTTTCAATTCTTGGATATGATTCACTGTAGTAAAATCACTTTTAAATCCAACTTGTTTTATTTTTATTTCATTAAAATCCAAAGTTCACTGTAGAAAAATTGGTAACTATTTTGGTTAAGATTTTGTATAAAACTGATAGAAGACTGATAGGTCTGTAATTTTTACTATCTTCTTTATCACCTTTTTTAAATATTAATATTAATACTGCATTCTTTTAATCATCTGGTACATCTTTATCATTTAAGCATTTGGTATATAATTTTGCCAAAACTGTTTCTATTTCTTCACCTGCTTTCCCCCCTTCTTTATAATTTAATTGCATGTCTCACTTCTTTATTTAAAAATCCTAGGCAATTCAGAAGATATAGTAGTTATAGGAGATACTTTTCCTTGTTCTTTATTGCTTTATAATTTTTGATAGAACCTCATTACACATTTCATGATGTCATCTCTTTTTTTTGTAATAGTTCAATCTTTTTTTTTATTGCAGAAATGTTTCCTACCAATGCCAAACTATTGTTTTACAATCTTGAGACTTTTATTCTCTCTTCTGAAGCTATCCTTGCTAGTTTAGAATTATATTTTCTTCCTATTTTCACACCATTTTACAAAATTCAAGATATTCAAACTTTTTTAATGCATCATTTTTATATATTTTCATATTCCTTCTCTTTCTAATAAATTATCTTGTCTCAATAGAAATTTTGGGTCGTAAATTGTTGCTTTTTTGTGCCAGCTATCTTTGATGTCATTTTAAAAAAAGTATCAGTTATCTTCATATTGATTTCATTCAAATCTGAATCATGTTCAAAATCTGTTAATATTTGAAAATGATTTGCAAGTTCTAATTTAAATTCATTCCAATGTTTCTGAAGATTAGAAATATCAACTGTGATTTTTTTTTAAAATAATTTTTGTCTTTCTAATTTGCATTACTATATATCTTATATTTTACTAATTGATGATCACTTTCTGTGTTGAATTTATTAAAAATATTACAATCTTGAAATACATATTGTCTTTAGCCAAAATATAATCCAATTCTGCTGTACCTTTCTTTATTTGGATACTTCCATGTTCATTTCCATTTAACATTTTTCTCAAAAAAAAAAAAGAATTGATAATATAAAGTTTTTATTTTTCTGCAAACTCTACAAGTCTATGACTTCAGTCATTTCGATCACCATAACAAAATTCACCTACAATAGTTTCATATTTCAATTGTTTACCAATTCTAGTATTAAAATCTCCCATGACAGTTGTAAAATGTTTTATCTGATCAAAAGCCTTTTGAACATTCATATAAAAGTTCCTTACTTCATCATCACAATGAGAACTTGTTTAGTTATAAATCTAAATTATCTGCATTTGATATCTGTTATTAAGTTGAATAACTAATTTTGCCATTCTGTCTGATACACCATCAATGTTTACAATGATGTTCTTCCACTTTCGCTTTATAATGAATCCTACTTCACTTGTATTTACAATGTGAGTGCCTTTGAAGTACAATCCATATCTACTTTTTAAATCAATTGTCTTTTCATCTTTTTTTTTTTAATTCATAAAGTCCAATAGTGTTCCATTTAATATAAGACAGTTCTTCTTCCAGTTCTTGCAATCTTCCTTCACTTGAAAGTGATCTTCTGTTGTAAGTACCTAAATGAAAGGTTGAAAGACAGCCTGGATCTGCAATCAGAAGATTCTTAGCATTCTCATTGTTTAAGCACTAATTTCTGTCTTGGTTGGCAACTTTACAGCTTTCTAGGATTAAGGAACATAATTTATTTTTGTCTGTCTGATTGTAAATATCTCTTAGAAAAAAAAATTCATTTACATTCATTCTGTCTTCAAGAAAATCTTAATTGATTACAGTTAAGAATTATCAGGTAACTGAGAAGAAAGACCATGGTGGTTTTTGATCTTAAACTTAAGAGATAAAAAATCAATAAACTCACCACATTGACTAATGCATGTTGGCAAGTAGCCCATCCATGTTCATATACTATATGAATAATTGCACAGTTTTAGCAGCTGCAATAACAAGAACTTATGGAGTGGCCATTAGGAATTTGCCCTGCTTGGTTCCTTTAAGGTCTGCAGGAGGAATCAAAGGGGGGGGGGGTATATTTTCAATTAACAGCAAAAAAATTTCTGTAGCTAAGGTTTACTTATATATATATATATGTAATTCAAGATAATTTGCTAAGTGCAGGATTAAGGCTTTTTCAATTATTTCTTCTCTGAAAAATAATAAAGAAAAAACATTGTTGACTATGCTTGTCAATTCCTGCATGGAGTTTGAACAATTTTCAATCCATTTATCTTTTTATTAAGAAATAGATAGTCATTTTCTAACTAATATTAAACGGTTAGCTGAATAAATGATAGGGCCACATACATGAAAAAAAAAATTCTAATCTTGATTGGAGCACTTTACCAGTCTGCATAGGAATTTCAAATAGTGGGAATATGAGGCCACACGGCTCCTTTCTCTAGTTACGTATTTATAGAGAGGGAAAATAGAAATAGGAAAAGTAGTTCAGAAATTATGTTTTACTCACATTAATATCCTATAATTTTTGTTTTTTATTAATTAAAAATAAATATAGAAACAGAATTTTAATTAACAGTTTATCATTTAATTTATAATTTTATTGAAAATATATGAAAATCTGTTTTCATTTGAATATCTTCCCTCCCTCCTTTTCATGCCTGAGGTGCCAGAGAGTCATTAAATAGAGAAAAAAATGTTGATAGATGGTATCCTAGTTTATGAAATTGTTTCCGAGAGGGTGATACTTCTCCGGAGCTAATCAAAACGCACTCAGCACTCGCTTGTGTATTGAGCTGGACTGCTAGGCAAAAAAATGTTCTTTCAGCACAAAATTATGGGATTTTTTAAAACTAAGAATTGGCTAAAAGGTTGTTTGTTTGTTTTTTGTTTTTTTGCAAAACTGTTTAATTATTTATATAATTATTTAATTATTTGTTTACGTTTTTTTTTTTTACAGCCCCACTTCCTCCACCTGTGTCAGGGGCCTTGAACTCCGTCAATTATAACACCTTATCAAGCTTAGGAGGATATGCTCAGCAAAGGCATAGTCGCAAGAAAAGACGACCACGTGGAGAAAGGATTGATAGGCATGGTTCTAGCTGTAAGTATTATATTTATGTATATACCCATTTATCAATGACTATTATAGATACTATGTACTATGTATAAAAACATTCAAAGAGAATGAGCGTACTACTATTTACTTTTCTGATAGTTGCATAGTCATGTTCTAGTTAGAGACAAAAATAAAACAGGTTTGCCAAGAAGGCGGCGAGTTAGAAAAGAAAGAGAATAAAATGTCATTGCTAAGATTATATGTAAATTTGGGAAGTAACGTGAGACAAAAATAAAAATAAACATACAGAAACAATCATATGTATACGCAGTACTATGATATATAGAGAGCGTATAGAGAAAAAAAAAACATATACAGAAATATGTTTATACTATATAAATATGTGTATATGATTTTAAATCATTGTTTTTAATCATTATTGATCCTCTGAAAGATGAAAGTCTCTCCAAATTTAATCCAATTTTTTCACCCTTTAGCCTCTCTTATCCTCATCACACCAACAAATATCCTTATTTCATATATTCATCTCACATGGTCTCTTTCTGGGTCTTTTAAAATTTCTTGGGATCTAGATTAAAACTTCCTGCCCATCTATTGTCATCTCTTTCAGTAAATATGTTCAGCCTAGCTTCATTTTAATCTTTTAATTCTTTCAGTTATATCAGTAATATCTGTTTGTTTTCTCACCCATATTTTTCAATCTTTTCTATTATTTCTAATATGTCTCTTCATACTTTGTTGAGTAGTCTGAAGTCTTTGTCTTGCTTTTGTATTAAGTGTCTAAGTCTCAGATCTGTAAGTAAGAATCTGGTAAAACTCATTTATTAAAATTATTTCTACCAAAAGTTCTCCACCCAAATTTAATTCTATGGTTAATATTTCATCCATTATGCTCCCATCTATATTAATAAACTAGGGGCTTATCATTCAATGGTATGGATGGCTGAAGAGTTGGAGTGGATTAAAGCCTATCCATTGAAATATGAAGACTTGCTATCTTAATTTAAACTGAGCACTGATTATATATATGTGTGAGAAATGATAATCTGAACCAACTGACGATGGCTGGTTTAGCTTTAAATATGTATATTGGTGATTATTTATCTTTTCTACATGTATGTGGTCATGTGCATCAGTTGGATGAGATAGTATGGATAGTTGAAGGGTGCTTGAAAGTTTGAGTTCAAATCCCCTATATTTACAATAGGTTCCAGATATGTGAAGAGTGCCTGTATTTCAAATATTAATAAACTAGCCAAGATATTTTAATTGTTAACTTCTTCTAACTCATGAGAAAATCCATTGAACATTACTTTAGTCTTTTTTAGTATTTATCATTATCTTTTCTATTGCATTGCCAAATTTATATAATATAAATATCATCTATATTCTTTATTATTTTTACAATTTTTTTTTTACAACCTAATATGACAGTTTCGATTGCCCCAGCAATCTTCTTCAAAACTTCTACTTATATCTCAAAAAAAAAAAAAAAACATTGTATAAGTAATAAAGAATATAAATGATATTAATATTATATTAGTGTTTATCTTTAGATCTACTTTCTTAATTTCATCTGATAATTTTTGCAACATTTCATGAAGTTCTGAAGCAATTTTTGCAATAATAATCACTTTATCTGCAAAATCTAAATGACTTAAATCATCACCATTTACTTTTATTTCCTTAGCTTTCCATTCTCAAAATACTCTTTGTAAAACTAATGTAAACATTTTAGAGATATGAAATCACCCTGTCGTACATTCTATATTAATCTTTTTAACATTGCTAAGTAATCCAATTATTGCTATTGCATTTTGATAAATATTCTTCAGAATATGATAATATTCTGGGTTTATATCTTGAGGATTCAATGCTTTAATTACTGCAAAAATGATTATAGAACCAAATACCTTTTTGTAGTTTGCAAATCCAAAACATAATGGTAACCCATATTCATTGGTCTTTTCAGTGACTTTTTCCAGTACTTGAATGTGATTCATTGTGCTAAAACTGCTTTCAAATCCATTATGTTCTTTTGTTTGGTTAAAATCCAAAGTTCACTATAAATAGGTTGTAATTATCTTGATAAAAATTTTGTGTAGAACTGATAAAAGATTGATATATCTGTAACTTCTAATATCTTCTTTATCATTTTCTTAAATATCAATATTACTACTGCATTTTTCCAATCATGTGATGCATCTTTATTTTTAGACATTTGGTATGTAACTGCCAACAATTTTTCTATTTCTCCACATGCTTTTTTTAAGATATCAGTTACAATTCCATCATGACGTGAAGTTTTTCCCTTCTTTATAGCTTTAATTGTCACTTCTTCATTTAAAATGCTGGAAGATATAGTAGGTGTAGGGAATATTTGTTTTCTTGTTCTTTATTGTTATATATTTTTTGATAAAATTCTTCTACACATTTCATGATGGCATCTCTTTTTAATAGTAGTTCCATATTTTCTTCTTATTGTAGAAATAAGTTTCCTACCAATGCCAAGATGTTGCTTTACACTTTTGAGACATTTATTCTCTTTTATAGCTTTCCTTGTTAATTACAATTATATATTTTTTATATTATCTTTTTTGGTAACATTTTATAAAATTTTAGATATTCAATCCTTCTTAATGCATCAGTTTTATATTTTCATATTCCTTCTTTTTTTCATAAATTGATTTGTCTCGATAGAAATTTTACTGGCCAATTGCTGCTTTTTTGTATCAACTGCCTTTGCTGCAGTTCTTAATAGTGTCAGTTGTCTTCCTATTGATTTCATTCAAATCTGAATCATCTTCAAAATCTGATTTTAAAATGATTTGTGGATTCTAATTTAAATCCAATGAAATGCTTCTGAAGGTTGCAAATATCAATTGTGAATACTGTTTTTCTCAATAATTTTTGTCTTTCTAGTTTTGCATTAATATATATCTTGCATTTTACTAATTCATGATCATTTCCTGTGTTGATCTATTAATAGCATTACAATCTTGACATACATATTGTCTGTTAGTCAAAATATAAACCAATTCTGCTTTTAATTTTCATTTAGCTTTTTTTTCAAAGTAAGAATATATAATATATAGTTTTCATTTTCCTGTGAACTCTTTTATTTTTAATACCATAACCAAAATTACCCATGGCACTTTCATCTTTCAATGGTCTACCAATTCTAATATTAAAGTCTGCCATGATAATTTTAAAATGTTGTTATGGTCTGATAAAAGGCTTTTTGTACATTGACATAAAAATCCTCTACTTCTTTAACACAATGAGAACTTGTTGAGATACAAACCTGAATTATAACTTTCATTAAGTTGAATTACTAATGTTGCCATTGCCTAGAATATTCATCAACTTCCACAATATTATTCTTCCAATTTTTATTTACAATGAATCTCACTTCACTTGTGCTTCTAATATTTATATTTTTGTAATAAAATATATATTTACATTTTGTATCAATTGTCTCTTCACCATTTTTTTTAACTTCACAAAGTCCATCAATGTTTCATTTAATATTAGACAATTCTTCCAATTCATGCAATCTTCCTTTGTGCAGTTGTATATATATATATAATTAAAAGATATTACAATCGAATGGGAGCCTAGATCCACAATCAAGGAATTATTAGAACCTTCTGCCTTCAGTCACTACCCACTGCCTTGACAGTCTTCTGAGAATAAAGATTTTAATTTAATTTTTCCCATCATGATTATAGATATCTATTTTTAAAAAAAAAGTTCATTCATACACACATCCATTCTTCCTTCTAGGAAACTCAAGTCATATTTCAATTAAGAACTGTTTGACTTTTGAGAAGGAATACTATATTGTTTCTTGATCTTTATTTCAGAGATAAAAAGTCAATAAACTCAGCATGCTAGCTAATGCATCAACTGCAACGACAAGAATATTTGGAATGGATATTATGAATTTACCCTACTCGGTGTCTTTAAGACCTCAAAGAGGAATTAAAGGATCATTTTTCAGTTGTCATCAAACTTCTTTTTGCTGCCACAATTTTAAATGTATATATTATATTTTAAACATCAAATAGCTGTATTACTTTCAGCCACTTTTCTCCTTTAAATAAAAATTCACGCTTTTCTTTATTTAAAAGGAAATGTGACTAAAAATCATATAGTTATAGGGTGTTTAAAATATAGAAATTTCAGCTAGCTTTATGCATAGTTTCTCTTTATATATGTGTGTGCTAAAATATAGCTTTAAATGTGTTTATATATATGTCAAACAAGTATTTGTTGCTTCAAAGTCATACATATATAAATATAATTATATGCTTTGTTTACAGAATATATATTAATAGTTTTAATATATGATTATACACATATTTATCAATTATATATTATCCATTAGCATATCTATAAGAGAATATTTATGTATATATGAAAAGACAAGAAACGGCGCTGGTAAATGAATAAATAATCTAATGGCTTTATTATTTGAGAGTTCATAGAATTTTTGAGGGATAGAAATGTCAGAACTGGAATCGATCCGTGGAACTTATACTCCAGAGTCTGACGCTTTACCACTGTATTAAACCACGCAGGTTACGCACGGATGTTTTTAAGTTAAGATAGATAAAATAAAAATTTAAATGCTCGGACTTACTTTCCGAGTAATTCAAATTTTCTATTGTTAATACATATGTCCGCACCTTCATATGCATATATATATTCTATTTGTGTATAGATAAAATGTTTTAAATAAATAATTCAAATTACTAATAATTTTCTAAGCAAGTTTAGTTAAGCGGACCCATATTTAACTAGATATCCATTCAATAATGTCTTAAATGAATCTAATTATTTTTTTACTAAAGAACTGTAACGCATTAATCAAAAAGAAAACAAGATTTTAATATGGTACAAGCTTTGTTCTATTGATGAGGCACGTTTTGTATTCCCATAAACAGTAATTTACTTTACCTTTACGTGAATAAATTATGAGAAACTGCAGTGTCAAATAAAAATAAACTTTCCTTTTATAGCACTTCATTTTTGGTTATTTTCTTTTTTAAATAGAAAGTATTTGGACTTTATTATTGCTCTTTAAAAGTCTTAACCCATTTTCATTTTTATTGATATATAAAAATGTTTATTAATATGTATATGTCATTAAATTAAAATTGGATAATCATGTCTGCTGAAGAAAGAGGAGAATACATGAATTGACAAAAATAGTTTAAGTAAATAATAAAACTATCCATTTCTATAATACTTCAAAGAATAAATAATAAAACTATTCTTTAAAAGCCCACTGAACAAAGACATCTTCAACAATTCTTATCACCTCCCAAGTTTGCCAGTTTGTAAATTAATAAGAATTTTGATTTTTTTTTTCATTCTTTCAGCTAAGAATAGCTAGATATCCATTTACCAATCAATTATAGCTGAATTGGTTATTGGGGGGGGTGGGGGTGTCCTAAGCTTGATTGGAACCTGGTAAAAGTTCTCATTTTACTCAGCCTGGATGCATTACATCATGAAGATTTTATCTACTCAAATATATATGCATTCGCATATTTATACATATACACAATCTCTCTAAATGTAATGTATATATATTGTAACGGTAAGAATTGTCCCTCCACATAACAAAATCTAGAACACAGGCAAAATACACTAAAGCTGATCGAATCTGGATGCTGGGATCCAGAATCCAGCCAATATTCAATCCTTTCATCCCTGCTCAATGATCTAATACCCTATGGATGACATTTCACAAGTTACACAGACATTCAATTTCGGTCCGGCAGTCACTCAAAGTGGAACAAGAGACTCATAAATTAACTAACTTAACACTGATTTGGTTAGATATACACACACATGACTAAGTGAACTACTAATTTATCAATGATTGATTATGAAATCTAATAGAATGGTCTATGTATATATATAATGAGGTATGTGCAAATAAATCTAGAGTTGGATAAAAATGAACTCAAGGACAATAAAGATATGAAAACAAGTTATATTTTAAATAATATTAATTTAATAAATAATAAAATAAAAGATAGTAAAACTAAAATATACAAAATTATATAGTGGGGAACGTGAAAGATTATGCACGTAGGTGTTGCATAACTAATGAGATTAATGTTACCTGTCATCTCATCATAAAGTGTTCAATAAAGTGTAGTGCAGTATTTAAGTTTATGCCTATATTAATATGCCAAATTTATAGCTCTGGTGTAGTCTGCTAAATCATATGGAACTTAATAGCCAAAGTTATATAACTAACTTAATAGCGCTCCTATGGCATCTATCTATATCAAGTTAAGTTGAGCACATAAGCAGGCTCAGAGATAAGCAGGTTAGCATGTTAACCTAGATTAGGATATACACTGACACTGGATAAGCGTTTAATATAAAAGGAGAGAAAACTGGTTTATTATAGGTTTACCTATATACTCTATGGCACATATTTAAAATATTAATAAAACTAGAAGGTGCGAATGGGTCATTATTCATGGGCTTCAGCATCAAATGCTCGGTTGCCCTATGACTGAACAACTTGCTACGAATAAGAACATTAGTAGTTCAGGGAGTCGGATAAGCATTAATTATGAATAATCTGGATCCTTGTGTTCCAATTCTAAAAGAGTGTGCTTTACCTGAACTAAGTGGATAAGCATGACCTCCACCAGCAACTCATCAAGAATCATGCAGCAAGCAGTTAATTGTAGATTGCATACTTAGTAAGGACACATCCGCAGCTTGTACACGTATATAATGCAAATACATAAAATTATCGTAGCGTGCCTTAAAAATAGATAGCATCTATTTGCATATCTATACAACCCAGTTCTCAAGTTTAGTATTTCAAATATACCATTTAGGGACTAAATTAATTAGTAACCTAGTTTAAGATTATCACCTGCATCTCAACATATATAAATCTAAGGAGGACAAAGCATATTTGAGGGATAATTACGGATAAAACATTAAAAATATGCTTTGATAATATCTTTGTGGCTAGTTCCTATGATGTACGAGTTACATATATAGATAGTTATAATTTATAACTAGAGTGAAGCAAACTACAATTTTAACTAGAGTACTACTGATTATTACAATATTAATACCCAAAATTAACCAGTAAAATAATAACATGATCTCAAAACAGCGAGTGAAAAAAAGAATAATTCAATTATTTAATATTTATTATAGTGAAGATTTGAAATTATCTTCACAGAGCGATAAGCTAAAATTATATTTAGAAATATTTCGCAGTTTCGAGTTATTTTGCATATTAAATACATATAATATTACAATGATAAAATTATAGAATAAATTGAATAGATCAGAAATAGGCATAAAAGACCGCAGAAAATTATACATTTAGTTTAAAATAGATTATCATAGTTTTACATTTTAAGAGAGAATTTAATATTACAAGTTTTACAATCAGACAAGATTCAAACATTAGCATTTAACAGCTTTCTTTGCAGATTTTAGAAAAGGTGTTTGTAAAGGCAGGTTTAATAAATAGCTAGCTTTAAAATAGAGAATTGAAAGTCACAGTTTATGAACAGAGCTCTGAGTGAAAATTTACCAGTCAGTTGTCTTCATTGCAGTTCTGGGCACTTGGGATGATAATAAATTGACACCTTTCGTGATGATTTAACATTAATGGAGGTTCTTTTACAGGCTGCTTGGCGAGATATGCTCATCATGTTTTGTTGGACCAAAGTTCTTTCCACCCCCACAGGAGAGAGGTGAGTGATCGCCTACTTTATCCCATCATTTTAAAGATAAAACGAACGTGAATTTGGTTTACAATTCACTTATTAAATATACGTAACCCTTCTTGGCCACAAAACTTGAAGTATTTATATTTTTCTTACTCTGGCCACCTGGTTATTTTTACAAGCTTGACTGCAGTTGAAAAACCCATTAATTTATTTTAGAAATATTTAATTGCTAAAAGTAATTTAAATTTTGTTTTTCTACCTTTTCCCCCCTGTAGTTTATTATCACAACTCTATAAAATTCTGAGAATTGTCATTAAAATTTTAGATTTATAAAATCAAGTTCACGCTATTTTAAGACTATTGCGTGACCTAATTTAAAAGTTGTTTACAAGTAAAACTAAAGGCTGCTTTTGTAATTAGTGCAAAATTAATTATATTACTATATATGTAGAATAACAAGTCGGGACTGTGTCTATATACATATGTGATTTCAGTAATATAACCATAAAATTGACTAATAATTTAGACTAAAATATTTCTTAAACTAGAAATCTTTTAAAAATGAACACATATCTGTAATATATACATACATTATTAAATTACAGACTTACCGTTTGCATATATATGTGCGATTCTGCATATATAGTAATTTAAGGTTGTTTAAATGGGTTCTCTGAGAGGGTTTAAACCTGGCATAGATAGGTATGGGAGGTAAAATACATGAAACAGGCAGATGGATGAAACTGACTGTTTCAATATACATGTGCATATACATTCATGTATATTAAAGTAAGGAGAATATATACTCATTTTTCATTGTAAGTTCATATGTTTAAATTACCTATCAGAATATACACAGTAAATATGTGGCTTATAGCAAATAGGGGGCTTCTGAATTGGCCAAAAGTTTTATGTATATATAATCTTTGAAATTATTTATATATTGTATATATTTCTGAAAAGATTCACATTATATGTACATATGTATAAAATATTTGCACGAAAGTAGTATATGGCCCTGATAGATTAGAAATTCCAGGAAGGTTACCACTCTGATGAAGGACATTTCAAATATTATATACTTATTTTTGGCTCACCTTGTACTGTATATATATACAAGACAGAGAAATCATTAAATCTTTACCAACCAATTAGTTTTTGTTTAAGATTCTCTTTCTTCCTTGTATATACATGCTCCCACAGAAATAAGCCTAGTCATCTAACATTTCTCCAGTCTAGTCAATATTTTTTTTATTGTTCTTCTGAAGGCTGTTTAATTTAAAGTATTTGTATGTGTACTGTCCATGTGTATAAGATATATATATATATTGTAAATAAAGATTATTTATTATTTTTGTTAATACATACAGATTACTTCAGTATTGAATTATTTTTATTTAACTACTCTAGAAAAATCTACATATGTGCCTGCAAAGATTGTAAATCAAACTGAATAAATTTGTATGCAAATAAATCATTTACATATAATTAGATGAATTGTACCCCTACCCCCCAGTCTAACAAGATAAGGTATTTGCTTCCTTGTAAAAATGGTTAGGATAAAGTAGTAAATAACCAAGGATTAACATGATAGCCGTGAGAACTTAGTAGCTGCATTAAGGCAAACAAAAATGCCTAGATGATGTTTGCTAAGTAAGCCTGGAAAAGAGAGCTTTTAAAAAATCTTATTTGTTTATAGAAATAAGTACATTATCAGATAAAGATATATTAAATTGCTGGAAGATAAATTGCTTCAAAAAACTATATTTATTTATCTAATTTAAAGTAAACTCATTTGTGAAACTGGAAATACAAATGTGTATTTAATTTGACTCCTTGTGTATGAAAAGTTAAACACCACTGAAGATAAATTATAGACACTTATAATTGTTGCTGCCTAACTGGTTTCAAATACCCTCAAGACAGCTATGCATGTGTGCTTTTAAATGAGGTGATAATTTTTTTAATAGACCACTACATGGGAAAAACTTCTGCATTTCTTTAAGACCTAAGAGATACCAGTGAAATAGAAATTATACTTATGCTAGACAAATGCTGGTTAGTGGTTTTACAATTTTTCTCCAACTAAAAATAAAAAGATAATGTACTTAATAATACTGGATGATTAGATGGATACTTTATTTTGTAATTTTTTTAGTTACATTGAAAAATCTGTCTTTGCTGTGGATTTGAAATTGAAGTCAGGAGTGTGAAAAGTTTTCGAATTACCCCATGCACTATGAGACTCTTCAATTGTAACGGGCACATACGTACGTTACATTGTTTTTTATTAGTAAACATTAAAAGAATAAAAGTTCGCAAATAAAAACTTCTTTTTTAAGAATTAAAAATTGAAAATTAAAAAATCATCTTAAACTCAAATATATACAAAATCGCACAGATAATAATAAAAAAATTATTATTAAAATAAAACTTTATTAAAAAAAAAAGAAAAAGTATTTTAAAACTAAATTGTCAGTAAAGAATTAAAGATAAAAATATATCTAAGTCAGTGGTCTTCAACCAGTGGGCCGCGGACCGGCACTGGGCCGCAGAACTTTTCTGGAGGTCCGTGCGCTAGACTGGGAAGAAAGTTTATAATAACAAAATACAGTAATAAGATTTTAAACTTTTAATTAATATAAACAATTTTTATTTATTTTTTCATCGCATTTTTACCCGATTTAAAAAAAAGAAACAGAACAAAAACAAAATCTAATCAATCATATATAAATTAATTTGTTTTTCTATTTATCACAGACGTTTGTAGGGGGGGGGGTAGAAAAAAGTTTTTTATTATACAAACCCCCGGTTGTCTTTTGATAGCCAATCACAGCCGCTTGTCAGCATTGTTAAAATAATAAAATGTAACATGACTTTTTTTGATCTCTTAAATTTTTTCTACTCTCTCTTTTAATATTTCATTTTTAGTGTTGTTTTTTTTTTTGGCTATACGATTTTTTTTGGGGGGATTTAACTTTATTTTTGAAATCAATTTTTATTACCTTTTGTTAAAAATAAAAACCCAAAAATAAGTTCTGTCTCAAACTTTTACACCCTCACCACCTCAAAATAAAGTAAGATCAAAACTTTTGACTTTTTCAAGTTTCGTTTTCTTTTTTTTTGTTTAAAAATACGCCCACTTTTTTTTGGCCTATAAGGCAATATTTTTTTTGGCTTTATTTGTATATCGCTAAAATACTAAAACTTTTATTTTTAAAACTAATTTCTGTTACCTTTTTTTAAAAATAGAAACAAACAAAAAATAACTTTGGTGTCTATCTTTTGTCTCAGTGATGACAAAGTATTTTTTAAAACTTTTGACTTTTTTAAGTTTCGTTTTCTTTTTTTTTTTTTGTTTAAAAATACGCCCACTTTTTTTTGGCCTATAAGGCGATATTTTTTTTGGCTTTATTTGTATATCGCTAAAATACTAAAACTTTTATTTTTAAAACCAATTTCTGTTACCTTTTTTTAAAAAATAGAAACAAACAAAAAATAACTTTGGTGTCTATCTTTTGTCTCAGTGATGACAAAGTATTTTTCAACCCCCCTCCCCCAAATAAAAATAAAAAAGATCAAAACTTTTGACTTTTTCAACATTTAGGTGAATAACATTTTATTCTTGCATATTTTAACAATGAAATAATAAATATAAAATGCAAGCACATTAATGAGAACGATTGTTATTGTACTTGTTTTCTGTAGCAGTATGACTGCGCAACTCGAGAAAGAGTGTTCAACATGTGAAGGTAAGCAACACCATTACAATACACAATAACTAGTATGCTGTTTTGGTCAGTTATAAGAATTATGCTTATCTAAGGCTAAGCAGGTTACATCTTTAAGAAAATTTATCTGTAAACTTCTGCTGGTCCGTGAAATCTTATTCTTATTTTTGCCGGTCCGCAGGTGTGAAAAGGTTGAAGACCACTGATCTAAGTTTGTACAAAACAAATTAAAATGTTATTGAAAAAATGGAAATGATTAATTTAATTAGTCAAATGTAAACTAGCCTTGGGCATTTAAATGTATAAGCATCGGTCAGATAGGAAAACAATAGAAACTAATAGCCAATGAATGAAAAACTGGAATCGGACCTCAGCGAAAGGACCATATCATCATCGATGACGTAATGTCCATTGGATCCTTAAAATTAATATAAAAGGAAAAGTTTGGAAAATAAAAGAATTAATTAGTTATTACAAGAGTACAGATATGTGTTAGTGCGGAGTCGAAGAAGGGATTGAAAAGATGCACTCTTCAATCCCTTCAATTCTGCTAAGAAAGAAAGAGAAATGAACTATCATTTTCTACATTGAGGACCAACTAAACTAAAAGATCTCCGGATAAATAAAAAACAACGGCTAACTCAACCAATCTCTTTAGGACGGCATGGGAATTCATGTTCATGGCAAGCAACGGATAAAACTACGGAAGTGTTAAAACTGTAAGAACTTTATAAAATATAATGAACAATATTAATTTGAAAACACTAAGAACTTTAAATTTTAAACTTTCCTAGTATTTAATTTATAGAAATAGAATCTTATCTGACCAAACTGAATTATTTATTCATTAGTTATAATTTTATTTGATGTATTTCCTTTGTGTAAATCATTTCCATTTATTTTTTTTTGTTCTTTAAGTTTTATTTATGATTTTTGTTTTCCGATAAATTAAATATATATAAATGTTAAACTTAAGTCAGGCGTGAATGGCTATATAGATTTGTAAAGTTATATTAGGGGAGGGTAATCTTAGGTTATTTGTATCATAGTTGAATTGGGTCAATGGATTGGATATATTAATGTAGTTAGTAGATATAGTATGAGATCCGCTATGGGCAGGATTGCATATATACGCCACACACCTTCTGTCTGCCTATGGATGGGTTTGTAAGTCGGCAAAGAACCGCAATCCATTCCTATGGAGTTTTTTGTTTATTGTTCTACTCGCCAACAGATGTAGCATTCCTGTTGGTAGAGAGACAATGTCTTCTCTAACTCTACTTACTGTTCAGATGTATATTCCTGACAGTATAGTATTTTGTGTTGTCGTATTTTCATGCTACATTGAATACATAAATATATCAGATGGATTGATACCAGTTTGACTGCAAACTTTTAGCCTAAGGTTAAATGGGGTTAGAATGTTTTATCTTCAAATGCAAATCTATGTAGTCTATTCATACTCAACACTAAATAAAAATACATTAAATTTAAGTTGTTTATAGACGCTTGCATGGATTCGTTATCGGTTAATTATGTTTTGGGTTTTCATATTGGATCAAAATATATAGACATTCGATAAATAATGATACCTTATGGTGAGTATCTAAAATGTATTTATTCGGATGTCTTTTAAGTTATTGGTGTTAATGCGGTGTCTTATGATGAACACCATTGGGTTTCTTGTATTCCCTATGCAATTGACGGTATCAATGATTTTGTATTTTGATCGTTTATGTTTACTTTGAAATGTTTTTAACCGTGTAATCTATATAACCGATCTATACTCAACATTATAAAACAAACTTTCATAAATCCATCTGTGCGAACTTAATTAAAATGTAAACTTATAATATTATAAAAATTAAAATGCAAATTTAAATTATAAAATCAAATTAAAATCTAAAATAAACATACTAAAATAATAATGTTAAATTTTATATATATATATATGTGCGTAAATAAATGTTTGTATGTTAATTACTGGCAGTGGCTTATTTTATTCTTTTTTTAAATTATTCTTAGATAAGAATTTTTTTTATGAATATAAATATATGCTATTCCAATGAGCTAGTGACTTGGGCTAACGACCGGATATCAAAATATATTTATTAAAATTAAAAAAAAAATTATTTTTTTTGACTTATGTATCTGCCTACTTTATAAATTTTTCTAGGTTCAAATGCCTAGATGGCGCCCTGTAGTGCAAATTACATTAAGCTAACTATTTCTCCGGATCATTATACAATACTTGTGCGTTTTACTGTCTATCAAGCATAGTAGCCTTTATTTATATAAATATACAGTTTCAGGGGCATAAGAAATGTTTATAAAAATGGCTGATAAACAAACGTCATATTTAATATTTTAATTATTTTTTTAGTGTTATTTAGTAATAGTAACAAGTCAGAAGTCACATGACTTATATATAGCTTGCACTTACTAATATGTAAAGTTAAGAGCGTGCTAATAGCTCTAAACAAGCTTTTTTTTTTTTTATTTATGATAAATGCTTGAGTTAGTGTTATTTAAAAAATCTGCAAAAATTAATTATAATATTTACACTTAATTTTTTTTTTTTGTTAAGTAACATTATTAATAGAAAAATTAAAAAAGATATGAATGTTTCTACATGCATAAAGAAATATGCTGAATTAAATCAAAGTATGACAGTGTTCAGACATTACAATATAAATAATTGAAAAAATGAAATAAAGCTTCTAAATGGAATTTATAATCAATTTATTATTTTTTTAGTACTTATGTACTAGATCTGCAATATATTACATCTGCTATGCCTTTTCACATTCGTATCAATCCACTGATAACTTTCTAACCTTGTGATCTGACCAAATAATGTATACACTGGAACTTGTACATATGTACATGATATTTTTGCAAGATTTACAAAGTTATTGACAGTCTGAATATGTATACAAAAAGGCATAGCAGCTGTAATATGTGACACCAACTGCACCAGACTAAATCTGAAAAAGTACATTTGTAACAAGATTAAAAATATAAATTTCTCACAAAAAATATTAAACACAACATGGCATTATGTAATTCTCAAACATTACTTCAAATATGGATATTTAAGACTGTCATGAAATTATAAAACAATCACTAAAGCAAAATTGGCAAAAAAATAAAGTAGTACTATGTCTTTATCTAAAATATTAGCATGTCTAAATATTATATCTAAAATATTATGTGTACATTTGCCATGAAATTACAAAACCCTTAAAATGAAAACATACATACCATGTAATATATAACAGGGATTATCATGATGATGAAACAATTATTTGTCTGTTCTACTTTATTTTAAGTGGATAAAATTTTGTTCCAAAATGGAGGCTTAAAGTAATTTTTTTTTTTCAAAATGGAGACTTACTTGATACTTTATTCACATGAAACTGGTCGGTAACTGGCAGCTTGTAATTAGCAGTTTTATAGACTTTCCAGCAGTCCGAATAAATTGTTGATTCCTCTTCCACAGTTTGTTTGATAGCTTCCATCAGAGTTGCTGCTGTTTTATCATGAATTCTCATTATGAAACACTCATTTGTCTCTCTGCACAAGCCATCAAACATCCACTGGTCCGGAAGAATTCATCCTGCTTGGTTTTTTATATTTTTGTGCAAAAGGCTCTTATCAATTTCAACAATTTTTGTACTGTTTTTTTTTTTAAATTGTATTAATCAGAAAATGGAAAAATAAATCAGCACTGAAGTAAAGAACACTTTGAGAAGAACTTGTCTGGACAATAAATGAAGGTATAAATTTATCACATTATTGGAAGAGATCGGATGAAATCGCATGGTTTATTTGATGGGATCAAAAGGTTAGGCATTTATCACGAATGTGAAAATGCATAGCATGTCTTCTATGTTGCAGGTCTAATATGTAAATACCTTCTTTTTTTTTTTAATTTAAGAACTAACACATATTCAGTAATAGAAAATTGGAGAAAAACTTTTTTGCCTCTGAAACTATATATTTATAATATATAAAAAAAGTGGCGGCCAAGCTTGATAGACAGTAAAATATACAAGTACCAAATCTTCATATGATCTTTAAAAATTAGTTTTACAAGTTGCCATTAATTTGATTTCTTGGCTTTGTCTTCTGGATAGCAATGTTGCCATTTTAAAAATAAATTCATATATGACCCTGCTTATTATAAAATCTTTTAAATTCACCTATATACAGTTATATATTACTGAAAACTAAATAAATATTAAAGATATATATACATTCAGATCACATATATTTTTATATAATAAATAAATAAAAGTTTAACAATTAATTCTTCATACTTTTAATTCTTTAGTGAAACCTATTTTTAAAACCCTTGCAAATTTTCTTTCAGCTGATTTAGTGATTTCCCCTCCTCTCTCTTCTTTTATTTTCAGATTAAAGACGAATTTCACTTGCTTACTGTAAAATGTGAATTTTTTTTTTTTTTTCATATGTCATATTTCTCGGCTAACAACGTAAAATGTGAATTTTATTTTTGTGTTAAAAAATTAAAATTATTCAAAGACAAATTAAATCCAAAATTAAATAAAAAATATATTATATAAGAAAATTGTAATGTTTGTTAATATTAAATACTATATTTGCATGAAAATTGATAAATAGAAAATATTTTTTTAATAACTTTTTCCTGGATAAAGACCAATTCATCTTCATTCCCCTCCTGAGAAATCGATTCTCACAAAGCTAATCAAATATTATTCGTTAAGTGGATAATCTCTTGTCCAATGAATGACTAATAAAAATTATTAACCTACCGTCTGATAAAGTTTATAGTTTTCCTTTTTTGTTTGGCTCTCTTAGTAAGAATAGCGAAGTAGTGGCCAATAATTGGGTGACAGGTTAAAAATGTAAAGCAAACTTAGAAATTCTCAAGTATTTGAAAATAGTTACAGATTCAGCACAAATCCTGGGTCAAGGTCATAACGGGGCTATGTGTTTATTGGTTGTTGTTTTTTTATGTGTTGTCTATATATCAGCAATCTCGCAATGCATCTCAATAGGAGAAGATTCATTAAGGTTCACGATATGCCTGTAAATAAATTGCGTTTAAAAGTGTGATGTTCAATGGTTTAGTGAAGTAGTAGATAGCAGATTTAGGATCTCACTGCTCGGGCGATCATATTCAGTGTTCTAATATACATGATCTCCCAAACGGCATACCATTCGAATACATATGATAATGCTTTGCCTAGCTACACGTATACATAAAAACATGCATGCGTGTGTATAAAAATAAAATTATAACTAAACTACGACTCGCACAAATTTTAAGCAATATATAATTTAAAAATATAGGTTTAAAAAAAATTTACTAGAAAAACGTTTTTCTTTTCCTTACATTTCCGTTTTTTTTTTTTTAAAGTAATAAGTCTGTTTTTCATAAAAATAAATTTGCTATTACAGTGGTAATATTTTTAACTGCTGAAAGTAATTCTTAAAATTCCTTTTATATATCTGTCATCAAACCTAAATTAAGATTAAAAAAAAAAAAATACTATATTTTAAATTGTGCAGAGAAAAATATTTTTGTTCTTTTAATTTCGTTAAAACTTTAGATAAGCAAAGCTTTTATTAGAATATAAGATTTTTATCAAAAGTAAAGCTTCTGAGTTGATAGCATTATTCTTTTTTAAAAAAAGAAAAAAAGATGGCTAACATTATATTATTAATTAAGTGACCTGCCCCAAAAAGAAAGTTTGTTGATTTCATTCAGTTTTCTAACCACTGCAGTCAATAATTTGGATTTAAACAGTTTGTCTTCGTCAATAATCCATTGTTAATGTTATTTTATTTAACATATATAGTTTCTAATAAAATTAATCGAATGATTAATTGTTTGGGGCGATGGGAGGTCAGAAGAAATTCTAGAACGAAAATAATGATGGCAACGCGATTTTTGGACTTTGAGCTTTAGTTCATCACTCGGCAACTGCATTAAACTATAAAGAGAATATTCCTAAGTATCTAATTATTATTAATACAGGCAATTGAATACTTTTCTGAGTTACATAGATAAGAGAAAATATTATTAATCCGCAAGATCTCTCACATATTGAAATGAATGAGTCTACTTACTATGACTGTAAATAGTAATGAATTCATTCTTAGAGATTGAAAAATAAAATTGCTGATAATAAATCCATCACTGATGCCTATTTGGGAGTCAAATGTATTAAATATCTAGCTACTCTCACATCTAAATTATCCTATTTAGCATAACCCTAGCACAAAGTTGCAGCCATACATGTCTTGGATTAACAATGTCATTATGTTTTCAATACAAGCTTTTTAAAATAATTATATTAAAAAGAATTTTGCCAATAGTTGACAGCCATCTACTTAGAAGGGGCTGGTTTTAGGCTAGGAGCTATGAACAAGTTTTATTTTTAATATTAAAAGAGGCTTTCAAAATTAAATTTAAAACTGGTGCTGATTTATTAATCTAATCTCTGATTATGATTTCCATTTGGGAAAATGGTCTAAATGAAAATTATTAATTTACTTGACAAAATGCTATCCAATAGAAAAATTCAAATGACACTAAATGATAGACAATATGATTTTTCTTCAGATTCAGTTATCCCAACTATTTTAATATACTTTTATCAATGATCTTCTAGAAACAGAATGCAGGAAATTCATCTGTGCTGATGATCTTGGTTTGGCTCTCAAAAAAATTCATGGAATAGAAAATCCTTTTAATAAGATCTTTTTCAAAGAATGAGATCTTATTCTTAATCCAGTGAAGACAGTATGCTCATTTTTTAATCCAAACAATAAGAAAAACAATCTAAATATAATCTTTTGCAATATTAGACTGAAATTCACAATCTTTGCTATTTAGGAGTATGGATCATAATCTAACTTATTATCTTATCTAAGATTACATCACAATTAATTTCTAGGAATAATCTTACCAAAATCACACTTTCTTTATTTTGCTGTAATATCCTATAAATGTACAAATAAAGAGTTTTGCTAAAAATTGTTCGAAGTGGTTTGGATAAATTGTATTTATAGGAATAATCTTCTTGGAATATTTAGCTAATGAATTTTATGTTTTTGCTTGGATAAAAAGTTTCTATACTAAACTTCTGGATACTTGATTAAATATTACCATGAGAAATATTATTGGCATACTCAAGTCATTGTGCTCATCTGTTTCATAAATGGTAGGTACTGATCTTTATGTAGATGTGCTCAACCACAAACCTCATAGTAAATGACTGTCAAATCTATGACCATAATGGCAGAATTAAAGATTTTAATAAAGTCACTAATGAATCTATCCTGTTGGAATCTCTATAAGTTCCTTTGTAATATTTTGTTAATAAAGTTATCTAAAAAAAAAACATCAAAAATCAAGATGCTAAATAAATAAATAACATGCTTACAAATTGAATTTAAAGTACAAACAATATTCTAAATAATGAATCATTCATGTTTATAACACATTCATATTCTTTGTGAAAAATATTAAAGTGTTTATCCCTGATAATAGATAAGAATAAAAAATATTAAAGATATTTAAAAGAGTAATTGAAATGTTTTGGACAGTTTTTGAATTTAGAATTATTATATTTACATACATATGTGTGTATAAGTGTTAACTTTCTGTCCAAAGTAAGACTGAGTTAACTGTGAAATACGGACTACAACCAAGTAACAGTACTGATCATTATTGGTGATAGTCTTTTATTGCTATTTATTCTGTCATTTTATTATTTAGAATTACATCATAACTTTAATGAACTCTTTACATCATTAAGATTTATATATATGTATGAGAAATGTAATCACATTATTAATAAAAAGATACATGATATCACATCATTTGCTTCCGGGACTTCTAGCATATACCAAAATTCACAGATATTTTAATGAACGTTATATATGTTTAATTACGCATTCATATGTATATTTAGCATGTATAAACAGTATATGCATATCGATGATAGAATTTAAAAGTTATATATATTAAGATATTCTCATTTAAGAAAATAAAAATAAAACTTATTACTTTTATTCTTCTTCATTTTTATGATAAATAAATTATTGATGAACTACATTTACTTGGCTGAAGAAAATATCGCCAGCCATTTTCTTGGCTTGTTTTACGATTGCAATAATAACAATGATTGCATATTGAATAAAAAAAATATTTGAATTAAAATTTTGGTGTTTTTTTTTTTTTTACTAATTTTTAATTTACTTAATTTTTACTTAATACATATTTGAACTATAAGTTACTGAATTATGAGTTTGAGGTGGCAAATGCACGGATGCATCCAGGGAGCAACCTGTAATTAAAAGATAATAATTAAAATTAAGATTTGTTTGAAGAAATAATAGTATTTTAAAATCTTTTTTGGATACAATTCTAATAAAAATTAGAAAAAAAAGTATGACATCTCTGTATTAGATGAGGGTGAGTCAAAAATTATCTGGTTTTGGATGTAGAATTTATTCTAATTAACTTTCACAAAAGATAAATAGATCATTTTCAACATAATCTCCCTGATTTTTACTACATTTTGTCCATCTCTCAACAAGCTTTTATATTTCCTCTTTAAAAAATGTTTTAGGCTGAGATGCACTGTTATATTCACTTTTTCATTAGAGGCAAATCTTCATCCTTGTACAGCTTCTTTCAGGGAACCAAACAAGTACTAATCTAGCTGGACAAGATAAGGACTTTAGAGAGGATGCTTCAACACACAAAGTATTTGGAGAGAATCAACAGTGTGGAAGTGATGTGTGGGCATGCAACAACACAATGACCTTAGATAGCAGTGTTCTGCATTTTTATGCAATTTTAACCTTCAGCTCTTCAATGAGTATCTCACTGTAGCAAATATTGTTGATTGTTGATATTTTTTCCTGATAATGTTCCAATATGGCACTTGAGAATTCCAGAAAACTATAAGCATCAATTTTTAAATTGATAGTTGATTTTTGAACTTTATCTTGGTTAGCGATTGGTTTTCGTTTTATTTTCAGCTATTTACTTTCAGGCTCATAATGATTTATTACCAGTAATCATCACCAGTAATGCTTTTTAAAAGAAACCTTCACCTTCATTAGAGTTTTGATTCAAATTTTGTTTGCAAATGTCTAAATGTTTCTGTGTGCTCTTTCATGAGTTGTTTTGATATCCATCTCACACAAACTTTTTGAAACCCAACTCTGTCATAGATTATTATATAGGCAGAGTCATAGCTGATTTGTAAATGATTTGTACATAATCCACTATCACTCATCTATCCAACAGAATTAGTTCTCATGCATGCTCAATGTTGTTATCAATTATGAGTGTGGATATGTGTCTGATTCCTTCATTATGGCTGACACTTGTGTTTATTTTTTAACTTTTAGCTATTCATAGACATTTCTTTGTGACAAAATATTTTCTCCATATTGTGCACAAAGTCATCAATAAATATCAAGCACCAGACACAACTTCAGACCACAAAAAATGAATCACTGCATGTTGATCTTCTTTCATGCAAATCACAAATGAGACATCTATTGTTTCTTGCACACATTCAAACTAGAACTGATGTAACACATTCAAAACTGCATAGCAGTGATCAGGAGACAGCAATCTCAGAAGGAAAATGCTAATAAAACAATGTGGCCAAAAAATTGTTAATATAATGAGAGAATGGATAGTTTTTGGCTCATTTTTATGTATTTAGTTTCATTATTTTTATAATAGTAGTAGAAAAATTAGACTAACATATTTTCAATTCTGCTTTTTTCTTCATGCTGTCTGTGTTAGGCAAATCCCTTTTATGAATTAATAGTTCTAATGAGTAGCAATCTTGATGTTTGAGAAGCGGAAAATATTCAGGCAGAATGTATTAAAACTTTAAATAGCAAAGACTGAATCTCTTTGATATGCACTAACACATTTATCATATTCATGTTTTATTTTTTATAAATGATTTTGAATAAATAATTATCTTGGGAAAAACAAATAAATAGAAAATTCTTTTTTACTATTAGAAGAATCAGGACCTGATTAAGATTTTGAAAGTTTCTAGACTATCCCCCTGTCACCAGTAATAATATTTCAGAAGAAAAAAAATAAAGGAAAATTAAATGTATTTTTTAATAAAAATTAAATTTATTTTTACAGAGCTGACTGCAATTAAAATGCAAATATTTGCTTTGTGTAACATCAGAAAAATGTGCATTTTAAAATTCTTTTATTAATTAATTTAGAAATTCTATTGGTTTAGATGTGATATGTTGGACTATTTCCATCATCTATAAGTTAATGTTGAATTTATTGAAAATTTTAAACTTTATTTAAACTTTCCAAATACAAACAACTTGTTAGTAATAACACACAAATAGACAATACAGGTTAGTAATTACACAATGTTTCGAGTAGTATTATTCTCCACTCTTCTTCAGGTGTTGCTGGCCTATATGCATAGAGACAATATTCACTTAGAGGTTGAACTCACACCTTTACCTTCTTGAATATCGAATTTAAGGCAAACACTCTATTAACTGCAAAGGACAGAATAGCTCAGTTGGGAAACTGTGTTGTCTATTTGTGTGTTATTACTAACAAGTTGTTTGTATTTGGAAAGTTTAAATAAAGTTTAAAATTTTCAATACATTCAACATTAACTCATAGATCATGGAAATAGTCCAACATATCACATCTAATGATATACCATCATTACAAACCTTCAGACAAATTCTGTTGTTTTGTTTGTTTATTTGGCTAAAATCTTGTAATCAATTTTTAACATACTTCTATCAAACAGATGTATTAGGCATTGATAATAATGCAATACTTCAAAATTGTCCAGTCTAACAGTGTTGGCTGGCTAAGTTTCAAACCTCATTACTATTGGTTTAGTAAGTTTTCAGTGATGTGCAATAGATGAAGCTATATTTTTTTAAAATATACTTTCATTGAATTTCATGATTAATTCACTAAAAAATATTTGTAATTAATTAGAGTAGTAAAAAAAAAAAGAAATGAAAGATGAAATCTTAATTTATTTTGATTGTTGAACATAAAACTTTTTTTTTTTTTTTCAAAAAAAAAAATGCTGTCTTTATTTCCAATAAAACAATTTTGGCTATTCTGGTTTACTAAATTGGGATATCAATTCTAAATGGTATTGTTTCTTGTTATTACATGGATAATTTCCATTTAGTTTCAAAAACAATTTATTTACATTTCCATTTAGGTCTAATTCTAGGGACATAATCAACTACAATTGAAATCAATTACAAATTATAGGTTTTGTACAAGTAAATAGTGAATGAAATAGTCTATCGATTAAACAGTTCATAAAATTAAGATTCAGTAGAGATGAATCCTTTGAGTAAAGTTCAATCAAGATTTAATCTGGGATTAATCCATTTAATACAATTTTTTATATCTTGAATTTATCCATGAAAATATATAATTCATCATAAATAATGCTTACTGTTTGTATTTTACATTTAAAGAGAGCTTTTGCAAATATTTAATTGAGTTAGCGATAGTTCTCAGCCCACCCACCTTACAAAATTCTACCCTTGCTCTTTATCAGTCTAAATATTTGCATTCTGGTTGTAAAAGGACTTATTAAGCTTATGATGTAAATCTAAACTTGAGATGCTATAATAAAGCATTAAGATGATTTCAAGATGTGGTAAATTACCATCAGTGATGATCACAGATTATGTCTTAGTTACTATATTTCTTAATTCATTCAAATACTTATTAAATGTAAGTATCAATGGAAGGATGATAAACACTTGAAATATTAAATCCCCTTCCCTATTTTTTAATTTGAAATTATATTATATAAGTAATTGTTCGTTTATTTAGAGTACAAATATCTGGAGACAGTTATGAATAAAATGTAAATAATGGTTCGTTAAGCAGAAATATGAACTTTTCAACTTCTTTTATCTTTATTATACTTTTTTAATAATAAAATAATTTTTGTTGAAACTTTCAGAGAACAATTTCTATATAAAGAAGGTAATGATTGATATTAAGAAAAACTCTTTCTTATTATATGTTGCATCCTCCCCCATCCCCAATATCTATAATAAATTAACATGGATATTTAAAAAAATCCGGTTAAATGCATTTTATAGTTGGTTTTAAAAACTACTTATATTTAACTTGCATTCTTTTCCAATTACTATTGTTAGTCAAGCCCAGTTCTTTAACTAGCCTTTACTTGTCTTGTTAGATAGGCTGATTTAAAATATTGGCACATGGTAGACAATTGCAGGTTACTATGGAAACAAATGTAAAAGTGTCTAGTTACAGCATCTGCTGCTTCATAGTGATCTTTGTGTTCTTTGGAGGCATTCTATAACGGCAAGTGAGGAGGAGGAAGTATGCCACCCGTTGAACTGATTCTGATGACCGTTGTGTGATATGATTTACTTTAATCAGATGAAGAGTATTTCATTAACATACAGGAAATGTTTCGATATCAAGTCACATTTTAACCTACATTTTGAAAAAAATTATAAAATAAAAAGTCATTTTAAATTTATACAACTTAAAATCTGACTCTCTCAACATCTGGGAATTAGTTATTTGAAATCATTTTTATGATAATATATCCTGGCTGTTCTAGTTTATAAACAGGATGTTTAAAAATCCTTAACTGAAGTATTTGTTGTCATTATATATATATGCTCTCTAGAAAGAAAAAAAATATTGATTTAAAAAAAAGGAAATTAGGCAATGGGATCAAAATTCGATTTTTTACATTATTTCTCAGCTGCAATCAAAATAAAATCCTCTTAATACCTCTAGAAGCACATCCCTTAAATGTTTTGGGCGATTTAGCATAGCGACAAGAGCATCAGACTCAAGAGCTAAAGTTTTCCGGATTGATTCCTAGCTCAATTTTTTACTTTGGTTTATACATAACATGACCTTAGAAACAACCTTATAATTATTTTTATATTGCATTTTTTAAATTATGTGCATTCACATATTTATGCCCACTTATAGGCAAAAATATCTTTAAATGGACAATGCAAATCAAAGACCTCATTGGCAGTCTTTCACTTGAAGATCGATGAAGGAGAAGATGCCACTTATCTTGGCTAGTCAGTTTGCCTTTTATTTCTTTGTATAATTAAATTCAATTAAATCTTATACCATCTATATAGTCTATGGAAAGTGGATTGAAAAAACCAAGCAGTAACCAGCTCATTTGTCAGATTAAAAACATTTCAGATAGTGAGACAATAAATCACAATATAAAATCATAAAATTAATTATTTACAGAGATCTGCATTGTCATATATACATAAGAATATATCTGAACATTCATTTCTATGACCCAATGGGTAATCAACCCTTGTTCTGTGAAACATCATGGCAATTGAAATAGAATTGGAACTTTTGCTACAGACTTTCATTCCTAGTTAAATCTAATTGTGGCAAATTTTATATAAAATAAAACTTTCAAAAACTTGTACACTACATTTGCCTATCTTAACAAAATAAAAAATCTAAATTGTTGTTAATATAAATAATTGCTATTAAATAATGGAATATAATTAAATGCATTTAGGGATTAATACTTGTCCTCAATTAGAATAGAATAATGTTACATCTACACTGGAAATCATGGTTGAGAATATAAGAAAAAAGAATAATAATATAAAATTTTACCAAAAAAAAAAAGTGCTCAGAAGGGATTTCATTTGTTGGGGGGGGGGGGGGGGTATTGAAAATTTTTTATTTCTTACTTTTTCACTGAATTAAAAGGAATTACAATAGCAAAAGTGGTTTCATTAGAAAAATTTAATTCAAATTTTTGGAAAAATTGCTTCATGCATTTTGATCAATTTTTTTTTTTTTTTTTTTGAGAAGTAAACCACATAAATAAAATTAATCTTAAAATTGCACTTTTATAAATGTGCATGAATCTGAAATATAAGTTTTTTATGATCTTAAAATACCTCCAATATACCTTTTGGAGTAATGCTTAAACAGAACCAATCTATTTACAGCCTACTTTTATTCTAAACCCCTGCATTCAAGAGAATGAGATTAAGGTAGTAGATTATATCCCAAGCTCAGAAAGTTATCACTAATCTGTGACTTCAAAGATGTCCTAAATATGAAGGGTTATGATTTACTGATCAAGCTATTGCACTGCAGTTGCTCAGTTATTCTTAATTGAATGAATATGTGATTAGACTTAACTGCTAAAGATTAGCCTATTTAGAAATCAATAAGACCAGTAAAAGTCATAAAAGTGCTTCATAATACAAATCTATATAATCCCTAGAAAAGTAATAAAAATCTTCTACAATTTTCAGGTATTGCAAACATATTCAATACATTGAAACAGTTTTTTCATAATAAAAAAAACTATCTTTCTAAAACAAGTAACCTAAGCCTGGCTCCAACATTTGTGATAGAAGGTTTAGTCTAAATTTTTTGTGATCCATAATAAATGAGATTCTAATTATAATGAAACTGGACTTTGGGTCAGCAATCTTCATTATATCTAAGAAATGTTGAACAGTAATTGAACAATATTGTTTGGGACACAGCAATAAAGTTATTAAAGATATCTAAATGGATTTCTTTCCTTGAAAAAATAATAAAAATTTCAAAAAAAAAAGCAGATCCTTTTTTATTTATCTTTGATTTTCTTGATCAAGAAAAATTATACTAGTTGATTCTAATGTTGTACACCAATCACAATGGGAATGCAATAATTTTAGCATTAGAAAAGTATGTTTCAATATATTTCACAATCAAAGCTACAAACTCTCATATTTCATTCCAATATCAGCCTTTCAAGCTAATTGAGCACGCGCCTTTTGAGTGTTAAATAAATGAATACTCTCTTCAATCCAAGATATAGTATTTATGCAGGAATAAAAAGAATCCCTCTTATTCCTATGACTCAAATTCTTTTATATGAGTAAATCTGAAGAACTATTAAAGAGAGCGTGAGTAGATTCTCACTTTAAATTACTATTTACGATGTTTTTTGGCTGAATGACGTCGGTGTAATTACTTAGAATTTACTAAACGTCATTCTTACTGAAATTTAATTATGAGCAAATAAGCAAATATTTTATCTAGCGCAATTGCTTATTAAACTCTCATATTGAAACTGATTTGATTGTAGGAGACAGATTAAAGCCCCATCAGCTCCTCAGAGGGAAGAAATGTTAATGCTGGGAAAATTTAAAAAGATAAATGCTGAAAGAATAGTTTATCTGATTGATCACCTGGAATTTTAATCTGATCTGCTACACTACCTACCTAAAAAGTAATTACAAAGCCTGCATCACAGGACATTTATGACACAACAACCTACAATTCAAGGAATAAAGTAAAGTATAATTATAAATAATCCTTACCTATTAAATAATACTACACTGATTTTATTTAAAAAACAAACAAAAATGAATTGATAACTTTAAAGCTCTTTAAGGTATCTGTGATATGTATGTACAAATAAAGACGAGTTAATTTATTGAGAATTTAGGAAAAGTTTAGATTTATTACTGTAATTAATAAATTGTTTTCATTTACTTGACACTCTAAATGAATATTAGTATATATATATTTCCTCTTGTAAAATTTTGTAATGTTTCATTGAGAAGGGGGGTTTCAATTACTATGATCTGGCACACAGATATGCATGTGTTGCTTTATACTATTACTTAAGTATATATATGTATATTCTAACTTATATAATATGATTTTTTTTAAAAATTTAATTAATAATGTCACAGATTTTTTCATGCTTAACATATATATGCTCCGGTATAATAATTTGTCTAATCATAATTAATATGATTGTGTGTATGTTACTGGGATCATTGTGAAATAAAATATTAATTATATACAATAACCAATTTCTGAAATGTAAACATTTAATACATTATAAGTTTCAGCTCTTTTATATAAAAAATTATATAATTGATTATGTAATATCAAACCATATAGTGAAGGTACTATAAAAATTAAATAATTATATAATCTATTGAATTCAGTAGTGCTATACCAAACTGTTAACAGTCTGTAAAAGTATTATGAATTCAAAGAAGTTAATAGTTACAGCATTTTAGAGTAAAGTTAATGGTATTGCATTAGGAGCAGTCATTCATTATATTCACTCTAAGGTGAAGACTTCTGTTACATACTTTAGTAACAGATGGTAATACTGTATTCATAAATAATAGATGGCTCTGGAATACAGTAAATGAAGTGAATTACTGATTCTAATGCAGAAAAATAAGCAGAGGAAGTTGCTACATTTATTATCAGTATTTTCTTTCTCATTTGTTATATTAAGTTTATTATTACAATTTTTTAGCTTCACTAATGTCTACCCTGATGGGTATGGCTCCAGGATTGCAAGTGTGTCATTCAGAGACTACTGAAGTGGTTATTATGGCAGATGCTAAAGGTTTCGGTTTTAATCTCCAAGGAGGAGTATTTACAACAGAAGCAATGAATTCTCCTCCCATCATTGGACATATTGAGCCAGGAGGTGCTGCCGAAAGGTAACATTTTTCAAATATAAACAACACCAATAACAAAATTTATAATTTAACATTGAAATAATAATCATAATACTATAGTTATATTTATAGCAATAAGATTTTTGTAAACATTTTAATGATATAAGGAGTTTTTATTATTTTATGATCTGCAGGAAACTTTAGAGCTTAATAAAGTTTATGAGATGGTTCTAGGTGCAGAATGTTGGGGGGGGGGGGAAGGGATGTTAGTGGAATTGTCAAGTAATGACATAAACATACCTATCATGATTAATTATATCACTTGATCATTAAATTTTCATCCTGGCATTGTAAAATGAAAGCCTAATATGCATGAAATATTATACTTTGCAGTATTTTTTTTATCTGTAATTTTATGGATGTATATTTTAATTTCATTTTTAAATCAAATTGTTTTCATTTTTAAAAAAAACATGAAATATTACATGATATTTAAACTTGTTTGTTCATAATGCAAATATTTTTACCAGAACCAAATTTTCTTTTGAACTTCATATTGCTATTAAAACTTTTCATTCAGAAACAAGAAATTTTATTTTTTTTAAAAATGTCATGATGACCTTTTTTTTATAAATAATTTCATTGAATTTATCTTACATTTACTTTGGTAAATATTTGGAAGAAAGTCAAAATTTAACTTCAAGTTAATATGAAAAAATTTTCATTTATATGAAAAAAAACCCAACATATTTATGCTTTATATATCTTTGGATGCATGTCATTATTAAAGGGATTTGTAAAATAATGATAGTGTACTCACATGTTGCCTATGATTTAAGGCTCAAATCTGATTAAGATAAAGCATGGATTTTTTTTTTCATTTTACAATTGCTAAAGTTGTTATAGGATAAAATAAGGATGAACACCCATTCTTGGAGAGTAATAAATGTCTTCATAGTTCTCCTTTGGAGGACCATTGATGTTCTTCAAAAGTAGTTTTACCATTACTATTACACATGCCATTATAGTATGACTTTTTTTAGAGTTTATAATCATTACATATATATGTAATAACTAATTATGTAATTGATCTATTTATAATATGGTTAAGAATGAGTGCATTTAAGCATCTTCTATTAACTCATTGTGAAAATAAGATATAAAATGCAATTCTAAATTATAAACTCTAGCAATACAAGGGTCATAGAACAATCTGCAAGTAAATCTTTATCATCATTAATGACAAGCTCTAAATACTACGCAACCACAAATCAGAAGAAACTTGAATTTTATTTGTATTGAGCAGATTTTACTAGCTTTATTTCAAAATGTGCACCCAATTATTAAATGTTGCGATGCTGTTTAAAATCTATAAGCATGTGTCTATTCTGGACTGAGTTGCAAGGAAATGCTGGGAAAAATTTTTAGATGCAGAGACATAGGTTTAAAATTGAAAGCGAAAATTGTGCAAACTATTGTCTTAGTTGTGACCCTATAGATGTGAAAATTGGATGAAGTAGTATAGGGAAAATATTGTTGCCTTTAAACTATGATGCTAATGAAAACTTTTGAGAATTCCATACACGACTTACAGGAAAATAGAATATATACTTAATCTGTATGAATCTGAACTCTCACTTAAAGTACAAGAGAGCAAGTTGAAATTGTTCTGTTTTAGTCATATCATGAAATTAGAAAAATTCATAATGCCTGGAAAATCTTGTGATAGTAAAAAAAAAAACAGGAAATTGTCCAAATCACGAGATTCATGGTTTCTGTCATCACAATAATGAGTATGCCTCAAAGCAACCTAAAATTTAACAAATGATGTCTTTCTGAAGGAATGTTGTTTATATGATCACATGAAATTGTCATTGACTTGAAAGTGACTAAAACAATGACAATAGATGATCTCATTTTTTTGCTCATATGCTTCCAAGAGCAGTTATTTTCATCATATCATGGAGCCATCTATGGTTAACTTGAATAGCTAATGGATTCCAAAGCAAAGGGCTCTAAAATCTTCACTCCCAAACTAACTATTTTCTGAGATTTTTGCCTTTTTCAGTGAAGCTCTAGAAAAAAATGAAAATAACTGCTCTTTGAAAATGTTTAGATTTTTTTACATATTCTAAAATCTTATAAATAAACAAAGGCTTACTTATTTATATTTTCAACTATCTAAATTTTGCATAGCTAAAATACCTTTTCTTGCAGCTGTTTCACTTAACAGTCAGAGCATTTTTGGAAAGCATCTTAAAAGATTGAATAAAAATTCAAATTTGGATTGTGTTAGTGCTGTTGAAGCTACAAGCACATTATTATCTAAGTAAATCTGATTTAAAAAATAGCATTCTAAAAGTAGCACAGCCAACTAGGATCACTTGAATAAATAAATTTTATATTAGAAATATCTGCTATTCAATTAATCTAGAGAATGCAATATTTATAATTTTACAAGCCTAAAAACTTTATAGAAATTTAAAAAAAATTACTTGTTTAAATATTGGCTAAATAATTGCTCCAGAGTAAATCTGTGATGATGTGAATTTTTTATAAACTGAAATATATAACACTTTTATTTTACACATAATCATAATTTAACCATACTGCAGTGTGTAACAAATAGAAACCTATGAGTAAACTATACATTTTCTCAAATAGTGCATGAAATAATATAAGTATAAAACATTAAAAGTAACTGCATTAATAGTGATCTTATCTCCAGTTAGAAAGGTATTGATTTAAGGATTGAAACAAGGGCAATATAAGTTTTAAGAACTAAATTTGTCCATCCAACAATCTGAATGTGAACATAAGGTTTTTCCACCTGAAAATAATGTTTATAATTTGGTTTTAAAAATTATTTATATTTACTTGTACAAAATTAAAAGATTTTTTTATAAGGAGAAAAGATTGTTCTGTAACCCATTAATGTTGGATCTGAGGAAAAAAATTTTAAGCTTTTTTTGTGTAGAGTAGAGCTGAGGCAAAAGTATTCAGAAAAGGAGGCAGAGGGGTAGGGGTTTTATAATGAAATTCTGAAAAAGATTCAAGAAGATAAGTTGAAAAGATAAAGTTAAAAATGTAAATCTATTAAAATAGATTAATAGAAACTTGGCAATAAAATAAAATAAAAAATATCAATAAGACACTAGAAGAAATTGTTAGAGAATAATAAGGTAAAGTAGCAGAAGAAAAAAATGTTATTACATCATACTATGCGAAAGTAATAAATATGAGCTTTCAAAATGGAAAGACATAAAATAAATAATTTAATGGCTTTATTGCTTAGGAATTCATAAGAAGTTTGAGCCAGAAAGAACCAGAATTGCAGTTGATCCAATCTGACACTCTGCTATTGTTCTAAATCATGCAGAACATGGAAAAACATGATATGAATTCATGAACAAAATGGATAGTTTGAGATAAGGAACCTTTTGATAAACTTTATAATTGACAATCACTTTTAATAAAAACAATTTTAGTATTAAAGTTTGAAAAATATTTTCAATACCTATAATATGTTGTAATTTATCATGTTATAATTGTTTTTATTATCTTTTGAAATCTGTTTATAAGTTGATTTCAGTAATCTAGCATGAAAACCTAATTCTTTTATTCTAAATAAAATTACAAAGCACCCTCTTTTGAAATCATTGTCAGATGAATATTAAATAATATATTTAACAATCAGTATGTAAATTATAAACTATGAAACTTATTCACAATCAATTTAGTAGAGGGAGTTTTGGTTTTCTAATAATATTGTATATTGCAGCGTTTTAATAATATAAATTAAATAACTGATTATTTTTTTTAATATAAATATTATTAATTATAAATAATAGTACATTTTTTTATAACTTATCTTAACTTATGAAACATACTCTATTACATTAAAGTAACAAAACACAGTACAAATAAACAATAGAAAAAGATAAAAGTAACATTATTTATTCGTTAAATTAATATTCAGGACTGACATTCTAAAGTAAGTGCAATTAGTTTAAATTTGATAATGAGGACATAAAGGTGATAAATAACGCTCCTGGATCATGGCCCCAACTACATCACTGGTAGTTTTTGAACTTCTTATAAACTCTATCATTAAACCATTTGATTATTTTACAGATTTTCTCTTCTGAAATCACTAATCAATAACAAAATATACACTGCAGATGGGAACCTTATGGAATTTGCAATAAATGTAAGGTTGGCTCTAAAAATAATGAATTCAGTTGTTCAGATAATGATACTATCCAGGTATTTTTATAAATGAAAAAAAAAAAAAGAATAGTAAAAACTTAAGATTGGAAACTAGAGATATTTTTATGCTACAGTGTTGGTAAAGACAATTAAAATTATTTGTAAAGAGAGCAAGTAAAGCAAACATCAATGTTTTATTCTGAAAATGTATTGAAATATTTCTGTTGCTAATGCAATTTTATTAAGAGTAGTTTGAAAATAGTGGTCAAGAATTTATTGATGACAAAAAAATGTCATTTGCATGGGGACATACTTAGCGATTTTAACAATAAATTAAGTCGCAAGACCTAAACTGATATAAGTTATTCAGGAGAATAACTTTTATATCTTGGATACTATACAAATGTGAAAATTGAGTAAAGTAGAATAGGAAAAAATGATACTCTGTCATGGTATTTATGTCAATTTCTAAGGATATTGGGGTTGCTGTCATTTTGATATACCAAAAATCATTTCTATATCTAATGCAATTTTGTTAAGAAATGCTTGGAAAATGTTTAAAAATCATTGATGAGGAACAAATTCAAGGAACAATCAGAAATAAAGTGGATTCTACAAGGCCATTTTAAAGAAAGAATTACTACTAGTAAGAAAAAAAAATTAAAAATGGAAAGTAAAGACACAAAGCACAACTACCAATAAAATGAATTTTATGAAGTCCTTTTGATGAAGGAATTACAGATGAAAAAAAAGTTTAAAAAAAGCAACTAGCAATAAAATGAGTTCTACAAGAATGTGCAAGGTCATTATAGAAAATGGATTTCAAATAAGAGAAAAATAAGGTGAATTATACAGTCATTCTGTTGAAGATAAAGATACAAGTGACAAGCAGCAATAATTATGATAGATTCTACAGTCATTCTAAAGAATGATTTATTGATGAATGAAAAATTGAAGACAAAAAAAGGACAACCAGTAATAAAATGGAGTCAAAAGTTTCTACAATTCTATTCTATTATTGAAAATAATGAAGATATGTTTTCTAAAAATTGGCTTATAGTACTACTCATTTATTAATCTAACAACACTTTGATTTAAGCTTCATGGGGTGGGTGGTGGGGTAGTTTGGCAAAGAATGTCTCATCTAGTGGCTAGTAGAAGTTAATTATTAATTAAATATTAGGTAATTAAAGTTTTATTTCAATCATGAAATTTTTTTTAATCTTAGCTGCCTTCACCTGATCATCTGAGTAAATTATGTTAACCATTAAATTTAAAAATATTTAAAATCTTTTTTTTGGAGTTTTTTTTATTTTTATTTTATTTTTACATTGAAAGTCCAGATAATCAGTTATTTATGAACAATAATTGAATTCTCTGATCAAAAGGAAGTTGAGCAATTAGATAGTAAACTACTTCCAACCAATCAAACACATGGTCACCCTAAAGAATAATTTGCCATTGCTTTCTATTTTTTAATATCTAATATAAAGGCAGGTTAAGTAAATAGATAATAGGAGTCTTACAGCCAATCAAAACATGCACATCAGCAGCAGTAGTTTATCCTTGCCTGCCATTCGTTAATATAGTTTATTCTAACATCTCAATTTTAGACAAATAATAAGTCTTTAATGATTTTTTTTTGCTTCATTAAGTTGCATTTATACATTTTTTTTTTGTATTTTATTGTTTTTTAGAACTGGTGTCCTTCAAGTAGGTGATCGAGTGATTGTCCTCAATGGCCGTTATACTGAGGAATTAACTCTTGATGAAGCCCATCAAGTTTTAAGAGACTGTGGTCTGAGATGTGTCTTAGAAATAGAATTTGATGTAGCAGGTATTTGTTAAAAACAATTATTTATGATAAAAATTGCATATTCTTAAAAATAAATTAATATTATACAAAATAAAACAGTACTTAATTTCCCCTGCTTACTTTTGAGATAGTAGTATCACATCCAAATCTTAAAGAAGAAACTAGTCTGGAGATTTGGATATCTCACTTATCTAGGTCCATTGATTGATCAAGTAATGTGAATTATTGCTAACTAACACAAGTGTTAATGTTTTACAAATAACTTAGAAGGTCAATACATATTTATGTAGGTTTAGTAATTTGTGTTTTAATTAACTAAAATATAACTATTTGAATCTTTTTTTTTTTTGGAGTAAAATTTTTACTTATGTATTCACAATAGCCATTTTTAAAGTTGTAATTCATAATTTGTTAAACACATACTCATTACCTAAGACTATGTGCTTAAATGCGATGGTAGGGACCTCTACAAATCTTAACACAAGATTAACGACTTTAAAAGACAAGAGTGGACTTAATCAATGAAGTAATTAATAGCTTCATGCTCTCAAATCAAATTGCTTTAGTTTGCCTATATAATTAAAAAGTAGATTGAAGATAAGAGTGGCTGCTCTTGTCTTTTAAAGTTGTTAGTCTTGTGTTAAGATTTATAGAGATCCCTACTGTCGCATTTAAGTGCATAGTCTTAAGTTCTAGCCTTAATAGCCTTTTTTATTTCTTAAAGGTTGAATATTTTGGTAAATCGTAATATTTATGATGGATTTTTATTTTATTCCAATATTTATTTTTTAAAAACTGTCAAATATTTATTACATTAAATAATGTGTAATCTACACAGACATAATGTTTTACAATTAATATTGTAATGTGTCAATTTTACATATGTAAAATAAAATCTGACTATCTTCTATAATTCAGAAACTAGTAAATCAGTTTTGATGTGTATTTTTTTTTTTTTTTGACCATACCTTACAGAAGGCTTTAAGCTATTTAACTTTCTCTCTTCATTAACTGTGAGGATTCCAAGGTTAAAATACTGCCATGTCTATCCAAAATAAAATAAACCCTAGCTATACCTTATGTATAATCTAAATTTATTGTTTTGGGGGGATAATAAATGAATATAGTTCATTTAGATTTTAAAGTTTTTTATATTATTTTTTTCAGGAGAAATGAATTTATTTATATAATGCTCTAAGCCAGGGTGTGGCCAACTTTTGTGTTCATAAGATCTACTTTTTATTTTTAAAATGTTTTGCGATCAACTTGTTGTCATAGGTTATCAACTTGTCATAGGGGAGGGAAGTGTGAAATATATACCATTTTTATATATCTACCTAATAAAACTCATGTCAGGAGGAATTAAAGCAACATGAGTAATTATTAACAATATTTATTAATTCAAATTAGCTACATTAAATCAAAATTAAAAATATTATTTTCAATAATGATATGACTTAATGCAGGAGTCCCCAACCTTTTTGCACTTAAGAGCACATTCTATAATACCGGCCAGGTGGTGGGCACCATTTATTTTTTTCAACCATATGGCGGGCATCATTTATTTTTTCAATGTAAATTTATAGTTGGATATTGTTAATAATACACATAATGTACAAAAAAGTATTTATTTCAAAAATAAAATTTTAAAATATAATTAACGTTTATATTTTTTAGCTGTAAAAGTATAGTATGCCCTACAATTTGATTACAATATAATACAGTAATTTATAAGAAATTTTAAAAATTAAATTTATTTGTATCAGATAAATAATTTTTTATCATGTTTGGATAGCGGCGGGCACACATAAAATGGTCTGCGGGCGCCGTGGTGCCCGCAGGCATAGGGTTGGAGACCCCTGACTTAATGGACTTCACCTATCTAGAATTGGAAAAAAATTTAGAACAAAAATAACAAAAAAACTCTAAAATCTTGACTTAATTTGTTTCACTCGTTATCTGATAGCTCTTTCCAGATTGGCCTTGCGGTCGACCGGTAGATCACGATCAATTTGTTGGACGCTGCTCTAAGCAACCCATATTATTCATGTGATGAGGATCACATTGATTTAGTTAGTTTGCATTATAAGATTAACATATAATGGTATTCTTGATATAACTTTACAAGAAGTTTTTAGATGTCAATTCAGGTGAATAGGGAAACCATTACAAAAGTACACTCATTCAACATTATGGCAAATGAGTATTTACATAATGATGTAAGGAACCATTATGCTGAAAGATGAAGTTGACCTAATCATCTGATGTTGCTGCATCAACTATTATAGTAGAATGGTAACATTCTACATCCTAATTGTAATTGATTGAATGAAAAAATATCTATGAACTTCTACACATGACATTATACAATAATACATTGACAAATTGTGTTCTTCCTCTCAATAATTGATTGTAATTGTGTGAAAGAATAACATTCACACTTAAAAATAAAATGTATTACTGTGAATCAAATATAAATCAATTTACTATGGCATATAAGAGTTTGGAATTTTAACCTCTACCTTGGCTTAAGTATTTTTACCTTAGCTGAAACTTATCACAGTAGAACTACTCAGTTTCACCATATCTCACTGTTTGCCTAGTTTTTTGGGTAAAGCACATTTTTTACAATAAATTCAGTTTTTATAAAATGTTGTCCCAAAGTTGAACAGATTATGAAAACTGAAAATACAATCACAACTCCATTCAGTAGTGCAAATCATAGTAATCAATGGATGGTTGAAGATTTAGTGTCTACTGGTAGCTTTATAGTTAACTAAAAAGGTGAAAAGTTGCTACTAGAGAGTTGCATTAGATCCAAAGGTCTTGTTGCCATACTCTCAGATCAAAGGCTTCTCAAGACTGCAAGATAAAAACTAGTCTGGTAATATTGGATGAGTAGGCACTAAATAGGGATTTTAATGCACAAACCTAGTATGGGTTGTTTTAATATCTTCTGTAAGTGGTTTAAAGCTGGAAAAATATAATTGTATTGTTGTGAATGAAGTTTTAGAATTTATTAACTTTATATTAAATACTTTTATATTAATTTGCCCTGTCTGAATATGTTTCAGTCTGTATGTTTATATGTCCACATCTTTGAATTTTTAACAATGGAAAAAAAAATCTGTTCTCATTTAGAACTCAACCTCAGATCCTTACATCTCCCAAGAAAACTCCTTAACAACTGAACCAACAGAAATATTACATTTTCAGATTAAAATTTTGTTAATATTGATTTAACCCATACTTAATTAAATTATTTAAAATATATATCTGACAGAAACATTACATTTGTAGAATAAAATTTTATTAATATTAATTTAACTTATACTTAATTAATTAAAAATCCAATACATAAATTTAGATGATCACGTGATGCTTAAATTTAGAATTCATTTGTTACAGGGTGTATTTTTTATTTTCATATCCTATTATTAAATTATATTTTTCATCAGATTTTTTTGTAGTTTTGACCATTTTTTTAAAATAATATGTAAATATAACTTAAAAGTAAAAAAATAATATGTAAAAAAAATTTTTTTTAAATAATATTTTTATGTAAATGGCTGACTAAAAAGTATAAAAATAACAAAGTAATCTGCTTCTCAATTAATTTGCCATTCTTAGAAAAACTTGTTATAAAACAATTGGAAATTGCAGGAATATTGTCATTTCATAAAAGCATTTGAGGCTCAAATAAATCATAAAAATCAAAAAGGCCTCAAATGGTTTTATTCCTGCAATTTCCAATTGTGTTATAAGAAGTGTAGATTCTTAAGATCTCTAATATTTTCCAAGAATAGTAAATTAAACGAGTGATGGATTACTTTGTTATTTTTCTACTTTTTATCTATTTACATAAAAGTATTATTTAAAAAAAAATTTTCCATTTTATTTATTCATAAATTATGGATTTTGAGAACTAAGTTTAAATTTCACATTTACTAACAGATTTATTACATTTCTTATTCAGTTATGATATATAAAAAATCTAATTTATGATAATTTATGCCAATAATAATCAAAAAATGAAATTTTGAGTATTTTTATTTGTTATGCTTTATTTACAGTTTCACAAATAATATGAGGAATCTCATTTTTCCCTAACAAAGCAATAAATAAATATCAGATCCTGCAGTCATTTTTATATGTTTATTAAAAATAATGTTGATAAATTATAATTTAGAAAGTGCAAATATATATAATTAACTGCACATATATGCAGTTTGCTATCATATGCTTCTAAGAATAATTATCTTTATCTTATTTTAGAGCCATCTAACTATAAGTTTGGTAATTAATTTATAAACACCAGATGGTATCAATGGCATAACTAGAAAAATTGGGCCCAAAGGCAGAAATTTTGGATTTTTCAAAATAATTTTACAATTTTTTATATCATATAATAATAACATATTATGATATGTAGTTTATAATTGTTTTCATGTGAATAGATTTTAAGTGCCTTGCTATAGATTTTCATGTTTATGAGCCCCTGGACTGCATGGGCTCACAGGCATTGCCTTCCTTTGTGACTTGTAGTAATGCCACTGGATGGTATATCATTATTTCTCTTCCTTTCCAAAGATTGGAAGGAGTGTATAGTTATAATATGATAATTGAAATCTTAAAAATAAATAAAAGTTTTACATAACTATACAAATGTTAGAATGGGTTTGAAACTTGAGGATTTTTTTTTTAATTTTAAATTATTAGCCTGAATAATATAGTGGAGTAAAAATTGATTGCTAAATGCATTAGTTTTAGCTTTGAATCTTGATTTTCATTGATGAAGGCAAAAAACAAAAACTGGTCAGTCTGGAAATGGGGATTTTATATTGCTTTATACTACCTCTTGATTACTCAAGCTTACAGTAGATAGCTCTACAATAGAGTGAAGTTAACTGCTCTTCCAATGTATCAGAGTCTTTATAAATTTTTATATCTTAACTACAGAAAAAATATTTTAAAAAGGGGCTCTTCGATTAATGTTAGACATTCTGTCCCTAATCTGCTCTTATTACAAATTTATATTATATTACGAGAGCTCAAAGTGTTCATTTGATATTCAATTAAGAGTTAATACTGTTTAAAATATATTAGTATACTTTAAATTTAATACTATGGAGAGTAGACTTTTATTAATAAATATATGTACATATTATTATAACAGTATACGAAACACTTTGAACATTGACTAAGAAAAGATTATTCTACATTGATTTCCTAAGACATGCTAAACGTGCTTTTGGCCAGTAAGGCCAGAATGATAGCAATCATGAATTACAGGAAACATGGAATTTAATTAGAACACAAATTATGTAAATTGCTGATGTGAATATTTCACTTTTTAGATAACTACATACCATTTTTCTTTTTCTTGATTGTGTGGGGATTGTTAGAAATAAATCACACCTCCTTAATCTTTTGCTTTCTGTCATCATATTTGATACATACAATGTTGATCTTTTTGGGGCAAAGATGTGATCAGACTCCTTCCTGATCATGCTCTAGAAGAACCAATTTAAACTCAGAATCATTTTTTGTATGTCTATATTGTACGGGTCCCTCCGAACTTATCTTATTATTGATTATTGTTCATTATTTTATTTTAACCAGCTTGCTATACTTAATATCTTTTAATATCTAAACTTTCATAGGTTTTATATTTCACGTTTTATATTTCTTGACTTTAACTAAATTACTTTAATAAGCTTATTATCAAACTCTACATATTTATTCATTATACTTCTTTTCTTATATTCTTAACATTATTTATTTAACAATATCTTTTATATTTATTATTTCCTCACACAATTATTCACGTATATCTTTAAAATATGGGAACAGACCAGCACTTCAAGCCGAGAGAAGAATACCATTGATAGCCTAACTATCAACAATACCCATGGCCAGATCAAAGCTATATGTAGGATAACTATGACCACATTTCCTGACCATATTCCACCTTAACTGCTAGAAGAAAACCCTGCCATCCAAAGGATTTTATTTGTTTTGAGAATCAAACTCAGGTGCCAACCGACCATATGTTATAGCCGGCATGCTCGAACAACAGGCACACCTATCCAACATTTGAAATATCCAAAACTAGCTCCTAATCTTAATCAAGGGGGTCCAGCACACTTAACTTAACACATATAACATTTATATCTTTAAATAAATGGTGATGCAGTAACAAGAGAGAAAGAGAGAATAGACCAAATAATACTTATGCAAACATTAGTATTTATTCATGCACACATATTTAATATAACATTACAATATGAAAATTTACATAGAAAAAATATAAATAATTAATCAGGCTAAATTTTATAATGGTCCTTCATTAAAATTCATTTCATTTAAAATAAAGTGTCTAGACAGTGATCGAAAATATATTTACCTAGGTTTTTATGATTGTCACTTTCCAATCAGTTGGCCGATGTTCCATTGATGTTTTCAAGGCTTGTCTTCCATTTTTGGCTTGACAATGGAGGAGAGAGAGAGATAGCAGCAGCATCTATTTCACTATTGGTATCGTTTTCAGGCATTGTTTCCAGGTGAAAACAGTTGATTTGCAGAGGACTTTGGGGCATGGGGCAGTATTGAAAACTCCTATGGCTTTCTAACAATGCATGCTGCTAGTTCTGTGACTTTAGCATTGATGTTATCTGCAGCAGTAATGACTAGTTTGACTTAAATTTCCAAATATCTACATCTCTGGATGTCTGAGTGAATCTCTACAAAACTCAGAGTGAATCTCAAGAAAAAATATTATGAATGAATTCTTAACAATAGATAACTGCAGCTTTTATACTTTTTTCTCTCCCATTGTTTATGGTTTTTATTTTGATTTTAACTTAAATCTATTTTTTTGAAATTAATTTTACATTCGTTTTAATCTAATCTTTTTCCTAGATTAATTACAATCTCATCACATTTATGTCAATGAGATAGTTTACATACATTGTAATTAATTCTATTGTCAGTTTTATCTTTAAACATTTCATATTTATTATCAGCCATGAATTTTACTGGCATTCACTAATTAATTAATTAATCCTTTTATTTCAGTTTTTTTTTTTTCCAATAAGATTTATTTTTAAACATTTATTCTTTTAACTTATTTTAATTTATAAAAAGGAGTGAGTTTTTAAATTTTTATTTCTCTTAATTCTTTTCTCCACTCACTTCAATAAAAAGCTTTATTCTATTTTAAAAGAAAAATATAACACAATCTTTTTGCTTTTACAAAATTATGTTCTAAAAATCTACATCTTAATTAATTATTTCTTTAACTAGTCTTTTCTTTCTTAATAAATTGTGTGAGTTTTATACATATGTCTCACTAGCATTACAATATAAATACTTACATTGTCCCACTCTTGTAGCAATATTTACACTTGGCTCTCCATTATATACCGATCTACAAGAAACATTGCTGCATCCGATTTTATACACTATTTGGAGAGGGTTTGATCTTGAGATAACTTGTCCTTTATATTGTTTAATAGTGTTGAGATTAGGGAAGGGGGTTCTCAAACTGATATTATATATGTCAGCACATATTATTATGTATATTATTAACAAATTCAAAATATTGAAAATTTAAACCCAAGCTCTACAAGACAGTTGTCTTGGACCAAAAATCTGACAGAAACTTCATATTTTATAGCAATATATATATATATTTTACATGAGAAAAACCTGAGGGAATTTAGATTTTTAGCCAATAATTTTGAATGTAAAAAAAGAGTTGTTATTAAGTAAAGAACAATACAGATTTAGTGCCTCTAAAAAGAAGTTGAGGAACCTGTTTGTGTTATCACTTTTGAAGTTAGAAGACAGATGTCACTAGTATCAATGTAAGGTAGAGAGGAAATCAATCAATTATTTTGATATACAACTAAGAGAATGGCTCTAAGATAATATTTTAATGTAATTCATGATTATAAATATATTTCTTAGTAATGAATGAATTTATTAATATTATCCTTAAAACTAATTTAAGTTTAATATTAAAAAAATTGTTGCATATTTATAATTAGATTTTTTTAAAATTTATAATAAATAAACACAGCATATATAAAAATGAAATAAATATGACAAATTTATTTATATCTACATTTAGCAATTTGATACATATTTTTATTTCTTTATTCATGTGCATGTGTAATTAAAAGAATAAAATTTTTAAGATTAATTATATTTTAGATTCAAGTACATTGAAGTAATGCAAAAATAGAAATATAAGTTCCATATGCTATAATATGTATTTCTTGTATAATATATATTTTAGTTCAGCATTTGGAAACTAATAATATTTATTTTTTCATTATTTTCATGCGTGTTTACACACACACATATATAATGGAAATCAAGAGTGACTCTCTATTCTAGTACCACCTATATATAGCTTGAATAATCTGTGATTACTAGAGGGAAGTGTATTTCAATCCTCTTCATCAGATCAGTTCTGATTTTGGTTTTTATTATTGAGAGCTTAAATTGTAATTTATGCACGTGAAATCACCTTAAACTTCATTTTTATTATCAAGCTAAAATTGAGAAAGCCTTGAGGTTTTGAAACCAAGACAATCTGTTTATGTAATTATGGGGATGCTACCCAATTTAATAACTACATATTTTAGGGACTTACTAGCTAGGAATGTTAATACTAAACAGCAACACTTATTTGTTTACACAATATTGACAGACAAGAACAACTCTTCACTCTAATATCATCTTTAGTGAGTTTGAGAATCAATGATTACTGGGTACTAGTGCAATTTAATCCTCACCCCAAACCAGTTTTTTGCATTTTTTTTTATTAATAGAAACTTTACAATCAATGTAGTTATACATATAACAACCATTATTAACTTCTTTTCACTATAATGCTAAAAGCCAGTCTGCTTTTTTAATTATACATGTAATTTATGCACACACACACACACATATATATATATATATATACTATTAAAAACCAGTCAACACTTAGACGAGCCCAAAATCAATAACAATCAACAATTTCAAGCTGTCATCAAGGCAACTTCCTTTTAACAATATATATTAAACCAGAGTCCATCAAAGTTGCATGCTTATTCCAACTTTTAAAATTCTGTAACTAACTTTTGGCAATCTTGTGACTATGATAATGAACCAGCCCTTCAAGCAGGGTAGAATACCATTGATAGATTAACCATCAATGATACCTGTAGCCAGATCGAGGCTATACAAAGCTTCAGCCTATGATCACATTTCCAGGTCATAGCACTCCTCGATTGCTACATCAATACCCTACATCCAGAGCATTTTATTTATTTTAAGATTCAAACTTAGGCACCAACCAACTATATAAGTTGTTTATAGCTGCTCGGATAACAGGCACACCAATACAGTGCTTGAAAATATCCCAAGCTAGCTCATATTCTATCTTAGGGGTCTAGCACATTTTCATGATATATATAGATATTTATACACTAATTTACTGGTGATGCAGTGACAAAAGAGAGAGAGAATAGACCAAATAATAATTAAGCAACATTATTATTTATTTATGCACACAAATACTTAACATAAATTTTTATATAAGAAAATATAAATGATGACTTTAGGCTATAGTTATAATAATCCTTCATTAAAGTTCATTTCATTTAAAATCAGATGTCTTATTTAGTCATTTAAAGTATTTTTACCTAGGTTTTACTGTTGTATGTATTTTCCAACTGGTTGGCCTTTTGGTTCCATCAATGGTTTTACGAATTGTCTTAATTTATTTGACTCAATAATGGAAGAGAGTGAGTGTGTGGCAGCATCTCCTCTAGAGCCTGGGCATTTGTTCTTGGCATTGGCTCCAGGAAAATGCAGTTGATTTTGCTGAGAACCAAGGCATGGCATTGTCAAACACTCCTATGGCTGTCAAGCAACACATGTTGCTAGTTTTGCAACTTCTGCATTGACGTTGACCACAGCAGTAATTGACTAGCTTACTATTGCATTTTACAGTTTCTGAATATCTGTATCTCTGGTTGTTTGGATTCTCAATGAGACTCTGAGTGCATTCTGTTCAAACTAAATAATAATAATAATCTTAACTAATTCCATCATGAAATGAAGACCAGAACTCAACAGAAGGAATTGAAGACCAGACTAAATAACAATAGATGGTTGTGAATATTTATACTTATTTTTTTCTCTCATTGTTTTTTTCCTTATCACAGCTTTAAATCTATTTCTTTAATCAAATCCACATTTTTCTTTAGTTTAATTGAATTTTTACATTTTTCTTTAATCTTATCTTTTTCCTAGATTAATCTACTATCTCTTCGCATTTATACCGAAGATAGCTTGCATAGTTTTTAATTATTACAATTCTTGGTTTTGATTTTATTATCAGTCAGAAATCTTACTGACATTTCAAATTAATTAATTAATCTTTTTATTTTAGATTTTTCATTAACATTTATTTTATTGAACATTTATTATTTTATTTTATAAAAATTTATAAAAAGGAGTTTTTAAATCTTTATTTTTAATTCTTTTTCCTAACTTGTTTTCAATAAAAGATTTATTCTCTTTTAAAAGAAAAATATATGCAACCTTTTATTTTTAAAACTTTGTTTTAAAACTGCTTTGTAATTAATTATTACTTTTTGACTATTCTCATTTATTTGATTTTATTTCTTTTTTAATAAATTTGGCCATATATTTTTAACTTATGAAAATATGTAATGCAGATATATGTGACTTTTACAATACATATCTCATAAGTGTTATAATATATATATATTTGAACTGCTCTCTAGCTACCATGTTCAATAACTTTTTACTGTAGGAAAATGATCTTTTATCCAGAACAACAACAGATGTAGAACTAAAATACAGCAGGTCATTTTGCTATTTTAAAAAGTTATTAACATGGCAATTAGAGGGAGTTAAAATATTAATTAAATAGATTTGATTATCATGTGATATTATATTTACCCAGTATAAAAGAATTATTTATCATTACATATACAGCATATGTCTGTTTATTATAGACTTATAAAAATTAAGTCGAATAGCTATATAAAATTAGATGTCATTTCAAAGACAATTTACATTAAAATATATAGTTTATTTTAAGATTTTTCTCTGATTGCTGTTATTCTTGATAACTATATTAAAAAAGATCTAAAATACAATAGAAAATCATTTTTCTAATGTAAAAAATTATTGAATGTAGGTAGTATCTACAAAACAGTTCAAATATTAATTAAATGGACTTGGTATTTATTACACAACTTTATATTTTATTATTAGACTTTTGTATATAAATACAACTGACATCCTAGAAAAGATGGTAATAGACAGACAATTTGATTCCAGGAGATAGTAAGAAACTTAAAAAAGACAATGTGGAATAGTTGAATGGAATAAGGAAGTTAGTTATGTATTATAGAGAAGAGAGGCTAGAAATTAGAGAAATTGGATTAAACTTAAGAGAAATCTTCTTTATGCAATGGATTGGGCATGGTTGAATGTGATAATGATGATGATGATACAAATGTATATTTTACACATGTTTATTTTGTATTTAGAGTTTATAGATATTGTTAAGTGGTGTCAAAAAATTAAAATATAAAACTAGCATTATAATACAAAGTCATTAAAACAGGCAAACCTCTCTATATGTGTTGCCACTCAGTGCAAGCCAGAGTAATCAATGGATCCCAGAAGGCTTGTGCATAAGATCCCCATCTATTGCCTACTGCACTGAGTGGCAATACATGTAGAGAGTTTTGCCTGTTTTAATAACAGTTATAAGCAAGCATAAGAAATGGTGATCATGCGATGGTTATTGGATTAATACAAAGTTATTGGAGTTTTTATTGCAATTAAATAAACTTATTACCTTTCTTAATCACTTTCCAAATTATTTTAATTTTTCAGAGTCAGTGGTTCCTAGTACTGGAACATTTGCGGTCAAACTTGCAAAGAGAGGAGTTGGTCTTGGGATTACAATAACATGTAAGTTTATTTCTTTTGTTAGTTTAGTATTAAATCATAAAGTTTTTATGACTACTAGATTTTATAATTTAAACTTGAATTACGATTTGCTCAATATTTTTTTATTTCATTTTGAAAAATTTCATAGATTATATCAGATTTGGGTAAGACATCAATTGCGGTCCACCAATATACTAGCAAGAAATTTTAGAATGACTGACTGAGTTAAGAGAAAATAATAGTAACCAAGGCCATATTTCACTAAATTAGATAAACATACATAAAAGAAATAAATTAGATAAAGATACAAAAAAGAAATATATTTTCGCATGTGTATGTTTATTATAGGAGAGAATCAGCTCTTTACTATCAAGGCAGTGGTATGTAGTGGGCAAGTTAGTCAGTAAATATGACAAATTCAACAGCTCGGTTTTGTTCACTGCAATATAAGGGTACAACAGGCAGCATTTAATAACATTTGTAATTCCTAAACTGATAACTGTGTTTTTTGTTGTCAAAAAAAGCTTAAATTTAAGGGGAAGGAGGTATTTTACCATTTCTTAAACAAATACAATGAAAATACAATTTTAATATTGAATGGAAAGAGCAGTTTTTTTGTTTTTTTTTTCACAATGATAAATCCAAAAAGTGTGCACTATATATATATCATACAAGTATGTCTTTTTCCAAAAAAAAAAAAGGAAATGTTGAAAAACATTTTAAAACTAAGCGTGCAAGTTTTTTTTTTTTTATATGTCAAAGCATTGACTGGGAAGCAAATCCAGGACAGCTGCTTAGAAGGCAGCTGTGCTAACCACTAGGCCACCAATGCTTCTATTAAAAAGTGAATTACCAAAGTTAAATGAATTTAATTCAGAAATTAATCAGCTAACAATTATACATATTTTATTAAACTCATTTTAAATTTAAAGTTGCATTATTTTGTGTGCTATGTGTTAAAAAAACTTTAAAAATCTTTATCAGATGGAGAAATGATAATAATAAAAAAAGCATTTTTAAAAGCCAAGAATACATTATGTTTCATTCAAGAACCAAAATGAAATCATTTTTGCAAATTAAAGATGTACAACTTTTTCATAGAATTGTCATGCCCATTTCTATCTTATAGAAGACCATTTACAATCACCTGCAAGATATAGCAATTAGTAATTGCATACCCAAATACTCAGGATCAGTGGACATCATTCAGTACAAATCTTAGATAATTAATAAATTTTTATGTTTCTACTTGAAATTTATATTTGATAGTTTTTGTATATTGAATTTTTGATAATAAATTAATATTATTTTTAACAATTGATATCATATATTATTATTATGTTATTACTAATATACTGGTAGTGGATTACAACACTTGTGGAAAATTTATAAATAGCTCTTGCCCTCCAAATGTCTACTCACTATTGGTTTATATGTTGTAATAGTAAAGCATTCAATCCAGGATAATTTAGAAAATTTTGATTTTAATCAAAGTTTTTTTTTTCTTTTCTTTTAGATAGATGGTCAAAGTCATTTTAATCATCTAATAATGGTCAATAAGTGGATATCTTTCTATTCTTAACTAAAGGGTACAAAAAGAAAGGGAAATCGCATTGACATATTTGTTGAATAGTGCCTTTTTTTTAAATTACTTTTTACAAGTAGCTTTTGAAGGAACCTATGTCCTGCAGTGAGTTATTCAAAAGTGGCTCTGGTCTTTTATTTATACATGAGGCACCTTATGGCTACTTGAGGCACTTTATTATAATCTTTTATTTAAAATAAATTAGATAATTTTGCAAAATTATTTAAATTAGTCTTATAGTTTTCTGAAGAGGGACAAAACTTCCAGATTTTCAAATTCTAATATGACTACTGTTAAACCAGCATCATTATCTCTAAGCATAGACTTACTGTGTTTAACAACTATCATGTTTATATGCAACTTCAGTTCAACTAGTTTGCATGATAAATGAAGCACGCATGACATTCTCGATGTAACTTTACAAGAAGTTGTTAGGAGGCAGATCAAGTTAGCAAGGAGACCATTATTCACCCATTCAATACTGAGCATTCATATATTGCCACACTCATTGATGCAAATGGTAAAAGATACCATTCTGCCAAAAGATGGAATCAGCCTTGGCATCCAGATTTATTGCATCAATTATTTTTTCAGCATGTTCTTGTACAACACCCCCGTTTGTCACATGACTTGATGAATAATGTTTTTTCTCCTATGTCAATTCTCTTATCCTAAATTATTAACTGTTTCTTGATGGTAAAGTGTGTGTAAGTCCCAAATGAATATTACTCATTTGTCTGTAACTTGGCATCTCTTTAGTGTAGACATTTCAAAATTGTTTGTAATAGCTCCATATGGATACTTCATATGATCATTAGTCTCCACCTTGGTTTTCTTAGGAAGTTTCTGACATTTTAATAATACAATGGCTGATTTATAGTATTAATCAAATGACAAATCATTCATAGATCACATGGTATTCTACCATCAGAAAGCTCAGATTGAGCTTTGATTCAGAATTTTTTTTCCTCTGGTATGCTATCATTATGCTAAAACACACAGAGCAAATGTCTTATTACAACTCATATTCTTATCTTGCAAAAAAAAATTTAAATGAAGGCATAAATCTAACTGTATGTACTCTTATGTTTTTAGGATCTATGTATGTTTCTGTCTGTCCATTCTTCTGATTTGGTTTTTGATGATGTTAAACATGAGTAACACTGAACATCTCTTACTCATAAAAACTTTCATTTTATTATACTCAGGGTTAAATAGCTTTGTAATGTAACAGGAACCAGGTTTGAATCCTATTACAAGTTAAAGAGACTATAGATAGCCACATATGTATGTAAATGTGAGAATTGGATATATATGTATTTGGTTGAGACTAAATAAATAAATAGTTAACCAAAATAGGCCTCAGAGAGGATGCTTATTTGTTTTGATGAGGCATGTGTATATATATTATTTTATATATAATGAAATGTAAAAAGAACTTCCTTCAAAATGTATAATTTATATGTACAATTTTTTTTTTTTTTAATTAAAAAGAAATAAGTTGCTAAAAAGGCAGCAGATGTTTATTTATGAAATGCTATTTGCATTAGTTAATTGTATAGAGTTATTTTTTTTAAAAAAAATGTTTCTAATGAACTGTTAAGTTAGAAACTTGTTAAAAGATTTTCCTTTGTGAAAAGAAATAAGAAGGCAAAAGAACTGGATTCTCAGCGGTATATTGGACTAAGCAGATCACATAGAATAAGAATAAAAATATGGAACATTTTGAGGTTTGATGGAAAAGATTGTATCAAATGAGTGAAAATAGAACTTTCTAAAAAAGAAAGAAAAAAAATCTAGAGATCATAGTTTTTATTCTGATTGATTTCTTATTATGACTGCTGTTTAATATTTTCCTATTGTGATTATTTGAATTACCCTATTAGATGGAAATTATATGTATGCTGATGTAATGATGATGTGGGAGTGAAGTCCTAATGCGCCTGGGTTTATCTCAATGCCCATGGAGAAGATGTCTGCTACATAATTGTGTCATCTACTGAATTCAAAATCCGTGTCCAACTCTCTCACAAATAATACAACTTCTATCATCTATGCTTCATTTAAAATGCAAAGTAAGGACATTTTCAGACAATCATTATAACTATAGGTTCACTGAATAAGTTTACTGCCATATGCATATGAAAAATTCCCTGGGGACTAAAGGTATTTATATGATTTTCCTTTAATTTATAATCATACAGTTGTAAGCAATTGATGTACATTATATGATTTTCCTTTAATTTATAATCATACAGTTGTAAGCAATTGATGTACAATTAGTATTTTATTCCTATATTTTTTAATTTATAGTAAAGCAAAAATAATTAAAAATATGTTTTTCCTTTAATTTGTAATCATATGAGTTATAAGCAATTTAGGTGCAATTCATAGTTTACTTCTATATTTTTAATTTATGTAAATGATAGAAAAGGCAAAAAAAAAACCAAACAAACAACTAAAATATATATTAAACAATTATTTTCAACCATTTAAAATATATGTGTATAATTGCACTTTATTAAAACAAATGAGAACCATAATTTATTTTCTTGTTTTATAATTATAACTTAGTTAAGATAATATATAGGTCTTTTCCCAAATAGTTTAATGCAGTCTACTCCTATTAACACATCTCTGTCAGTTTAAATACTATCTGCTCTGAGTGAGCTGCCCAGCAGTTAGGTTTATTTTTAGTACGCTATGATCAACTATAGTAATTCGTCAGCATAATTTCTATGTAAGCCATGGGATTGGCACTTGAAATTGGACAATTCCTATGTCCATAAATATGTTGATCGGGAAATATTGATTAATGGTAATTTTAAAAGATTGATACCAAGTATATTTACATATGTCATTATGTTTATTTATTTTTTTTGTTTTATGGAAGAGGAATTTAGAATAACTTACCTCCAGGTCTATGGCTACTATAAGTCCATCTTGGTAAATTAAAGATAATGGATTTCATTCACGAATAAATCTATTTAAGTTACAAATGATAGTATTTATAATATAGCATAGGATATAGTTTTATAATATGTAGAGAGCTCCGCAAACCCATTACAATGGTCTCCCAATGATGGAGCTATGAGAATGGAGAGTGTTAGGAGTATATAAGAAGTTTTGTTGTAGCGTATTTTGTTTGAATAAAATAAAAAAAAGAGAAAGTTTTTTTTTTTTTTGCGATAAGAATTAAAATTAAGAAATATTAATATTAAAGCAGATTTTAGGTGGACTGAAATACAGAAAATTATGACATGTAGCACAGTACTTTGTGGGCTGGGAAATTAAGCCCATACATTTGTTACTTGAAATAGATAGTTTGTAGATTAAAGAAATAAGGGGATAGTGGAATCTAGCACATATATAAAAAAATGAATATGAATGGTAAAGAAGAGTAAGGATATCAAAAAGATGTAGCAATGGGGAAAAGAGAAAGACTTGGTCAAAATAAAGATATTTAGAGGGCAGAGAGATGTGACTCTGTAATCTAGATAGCCTGCAAAGATTCTGAGCAGCCACAGGATAGTGGAAAATAGCAAAATAATAATAGTGTACAGTCACCTCCAAGAGTATGCTCAGACATAGTGGGAATCATTGCTACCCCAACCAGAAATTTATCAAGAATATAAAATGGCCCTGAAGAAGATGTTTTGGAATGAATAGCAGCAATATAATATCAAAGCTCGGATAATAGGTCAAAAGTTCGTGAAGAGGAGGAAGAAGCATTCACTTTTTCAGACACCAAGTGTCTACATTAAGGGAGCTGGATGCATGTGAACAATCAGAAAGGCAGATTATGGGGATCATCTGCAGAAATTTGCCAGAGGAAATAAATGGTATACTAGGGACGATGGATGATAGGTCAGCAAAAGAAATCAATAAGATATTAGAGAAAATAGAAATCAGTAGGCAATGGTGAATGTGGGAAACTAGGGTGTCTATAATGTTAGAAATAGGGACAAATTTGAAGGTGGAAATAAAAAAAGAAAATTCAGTGAAGAAAATGAGACAAAGCTAGCCTACAAAAATAAAAGAAAATACTTAAGGAAATTTAATATTTTCATGGAAGGCTCAATTCCCTAGTTATGCTAAACAGGCTTGCCCTAAGATCTGGATAACAATTGCACAGATTAGTTGATGGTGATAGCCAAATTTTAGTGTTGTCAAAAGTATATTCCCGTATAATGCGTGAACAGCCTAGTATTCAGACCCTTCCAATAAAGTCAGTCCAGGTAAAGATGGTAAATAACAGAAAAGTTAAGGTTGAACCTAAACAGGTATGGGTAGATTTGCAGATCAATGAAAAACCATCTCGCATGTATTTTTGATTATGAAAGGTCTGATATATGATGCTCTGAGAGGATCAGATTATTTTGCATAAATATAAATCCGCCATCAATTTCGAGACAGATAGATCATATGTGAGAAGGAGGCAGTGAAGTTCATAACACCAAAGTTATACAGTTCATAGGGGGTTACAAGTTATAAAAGAGAAAGCAAAGGGGAGCATAGAAGAAAAGATAAAGGAGGCTGGAATGGCAAATGGAAACTGGGGGTATATCCTCAATGAAATGCTTGAAAGGTATAATAATGTTTTTCATATGTACCCAGAGTAATCCATGGTTTTGAACAACACCTAAGTTAAACCAAGATAAATTATTGAAATCCTATTCTTTATCCTGTCCCTCATCAGTACAAGGAGGAGGTTTGAAGGCAAATAAATCAAATGATGGAATGGGAGGTGATTTCAAAATGTTCATCCCTATACTGTAATCCATTGGTTGTTGTAAAAAAAAAGATGGAACTATCAGGTTATGTCTCGACGCTAGGCAATTAAATCAAAAAATGGTTCCTGACTGTAACATCCCACCTTCTATGCATAAACTGTTATGGAAGTTCAAAGGAAATTTTTTTTTTCGATATTTGCTTTGACCACCAGCTACTGGCAAATCAAGCTTCATCCAGAGGATTGGCAATACACAGCTTTTATTGTACCAATTCAATAGAATGCCATTTAGCCTGATAAACAGCAGGGCTGGGCTGCCGAGATGTCTTGATCAGATGTTATCGAATGAAGTTAAGGATCTAATAACTATGTATGTTGATGATGTGTTGGTGGCCTCACCAACTATAGACAAGCATTTTGGAATGTGGAAATGTTCCTTACTGAGGGTAAGAGGAAAGGGATTAAAATAAACTACTTTAATGAGGGATGAAGAGATATTTTTGGACTACATGGTAGGGTTGCAAGGGATAAGGCCACATCCAGATAAAGTTCTAGCAATCAGGAATTTTCCTGTGCCCAGATCCAGGAAACAGATCAAATCATTCCTGGGTTTGTACAATTTTTACAATAGTTTCCATGAACAATTAGTGGAATGGTCAGGCTGTTAAGAAAAGACTTACCATGGAAGTGGGCCAGGGAGCAAAATAAAGCTTTTGAGAATATAAAAAGAGGGCTTATGAAACAAGTCATGCTATTGTTTCCAAATTTCACCAAACCATTCATTGTACAAACTGATAGCAGTGGATACAGGTTGGGGATAACTTTTGATGGGGAACAAATGTGGGTATTATACTTTATCAGCCATTTATAGAAGGGTCCAGAACTAAATTACACCACTACTGAGAAGGAGGCATTAGCAATCTTCTGGGCCTTTCAGAAGTTCAGACCGCTCCTGCTGGGATCAAAGGCGGTCATAGTGACCAATCACAAAAGTTTAGAATTTCTCAATCATAGTTCCTCCAAGAGTACAATTACACAGTGCAATACTGTCAGAGGTCTGAGAACATCATTGCCAATATTCTGAGCCATAATCCTGCTAGCTCTCAGCCCTGCCTCTAGGAAGGGAGAATATGTACATCGCAAGTATTGATTTGAGAATGAATGATAGGGTGTGATGATTTCAGTTGGTAGTAATTGATAATTTCTTGGCAACATCAAAAACTAAAAATATTATCTCTATTTACATAGATAATCTCATTTCTCTTCTTTATTATAATAATCAATAAATATTTAATTCAGCATATTATATATGTACACACACACACTTAAAGTCATATTTGTCTGACTTAACATTTTTATTGACAGAATTAATTAAATTTTAAAAAAATATTATTTTACAAATATTTATCTGTGTCAAGAATATAATAAATACCTGATTTGTTCAAAATTATTAGAGAAAATGAAAATAATAGACATTCAAAAATAAAAAGTAAATAAATACATACTAAAGGTGCTTTCTTTAATTTGCTTTGCTCTGCGCATTTTTAACACTGAACTTAAAAAAAAAAAGGCTCTTGTTATAATTTTTTTTTTTTTTCATATGTCAAATGCGTTGACCGGTGACTGGGAAGCAAACCCGGGCCAGCTTCTTGGAAGGCAGCTTCTTGGAAGGCAGCTATGCTAACCACTAGGCCACCAACACTTGAACTTGTTAGTTTAGTCTTTGTTTTAACTGCCCATTTTTCTTAACGATTTTTTCATATAAAGACTGCAGTAGACTTGGCTTCTAACACAATCTATGTAAATTGCAATTTAGACTTCATTTTTAGAACCCTTTCTTTAACTTAAAGTAGACTTTCTTGGTGGCTTCTTTTAAATCACTTGACAAGATAATGACAGCTGATTTTCATTTGTTTTAAACGGTTATCTTTGTTTTTTTCTCATAGTAACCTTTATTAATAAAAGACTACAAAAATTTTGGGTACACTTACCCATTGAGGATTACACAGTGATTCAATGTAACAAGGTAAAATGTACATATGTTACAAAAATAATTACATCCATAAACATTGCTGTAATGTGATTAATGTGTATCTGTATGTGGATCCACATGGTCCAGCCATCGAGAAGTTAACCATCACCCAATGGTCTCATCCCTGGGGCCCCGAAGCGAAGACTCAAATGCTTCAGCTGCATAGGTGAAGTCCAGCATTGTGCCAACTGCCACAACAGGCAGCGAGGTCCAAGGCCTAAGTTCACCAAGCAATAGACTCTCAAACCTTAGCCGAGCCATGCCAAGACAATTCTGAATACCTCTGCCTCCCAATTAGCAGTCCAAATGAGCAGGGACCACAATCGGTCTACCTGCCCAGAATTGGAAAGCCAACTTGGGTAAAAACTAAGAAGTAATAAGTAAAGAATGAGATTGACACCGCCCAAAACCAGCCTATCAGAGACACAGCAGCTAACCAGAGCAGGAATAGCACCAACTTTGACTGTGTAGCCCCCCAGCAGGTGTTCTGGGCAGTGGCAAAATTGTTAACAGCCCACACCATAAACCAGATACCTAATGTCTATAACCAGCCACCCCTGAAGAAAAGGGGGGAGCGCAGACCCATGCCCACAGAACAGAACTCCATCCATGTTACAAAAAAAATGGTGGTGGCTCAAAATAGACCAACCGCTTTACAAATGCACTAAATTTAAAACTAACAAATGAAACCTAATGATAGTGAGTGCAAATGAACACTGACCTATCAAATAATCCATCAAGGGGTGCAGTAGCCCTTTGTGGCAAAGTCCATGTGAAGGTAGTGACTTTCACCTTCCCAAGCAGGTTTTCCTGGGCCAGACAATGATCGTTGACCATCCCTCCAAATGAACCAAGCCCCTTATGACCACTATCACCACACTTGAGGAAAAGGAGTGCAAACTCACACCCACCAATACAACATTTAATGCATGTAGTCTTGAAATCAAGCTGGATTTACATGCATACCATGGGAATAAATAATATGTCCATATCATCTTGCACACTGAGGTCAATGGAGCTGAACATCTGCCCTTGATAATCATCAGACTCCTGGGTCTGCAAATGTTCACAGCAGCTGCTAAACCCACCAACCAAAGTCCTTCAGGGTTCACAATGTTGGATTCTGCTTTTTTTGATTGAATTTTAGGTTTTGGTTAGTAATGAATGATACAAGTATAATTTGATAGTTTGTTGTTAAACTTTGGAAAATTCTCAATAATTATTGCTTGAAAAGTATGATTAATTTGTAGCTTCAAAGTTTCTGTTTAGGTCTAAAACATCATTTGTACTCATTTTTGTCTTTAGATCATTATTTTTTAGCTCAGGAATCACTTCATTGTAGTTCTGTGTTGATTTGAAAAATTTTTATTTATTGATTTTTTTAGGGGGGGGGGGGCAATCCACCGGAAGGGGAGTGATAACTTCTGTCCTGATCATTGGAGAAATCTGATTTTTGAGCAGGGCGATAGCTTAGGTTATTTTCTATAATGTTCACTTCCAAAATTGAGATCGAATTAATAATTGAAACTTGTTTAACACTGCTAAAATCTGATGCAAAGATAAAATTCTTAAAACCATCATTGCTAACAAATTATATTCCGTGTTTTCTATGAGATTTGATGTTCAAATGAATTTCCTGTTTATTCTATTAATAAAATTAGGATTTCTAGTGTCTATTCTTTTTAGAAATATTTGGTTTCATTTAAAATTATTTTTAAAAGGTTTATAATATTTTAATGATTCCAAGAATTTTTTAAGCTAGCTTTTATCTCTTTCTAATGGCATCCATTTGCATAAAACGGAACGATGGATAATTTCAATTATCATTGAATGAAAACTGTTTCAAAATTTCTTCTAAAGATGAAAAAACAATAAAACAGACATTCATTTACATTTTGGTAACCTTTTTGTTTATGAATCCAACAATGGACTATGACTTTGGTGAATAGAACAGGGAGCCTGAAACAGCAAAAACTGGAATCCCAGGCTCCCTCTAACGGTTATCTTTGTTCAAGTATATTTCTCATTAATCTGAAGATTAACATAAGTTCTGTGTTAATAAAAAAAAATCTAATAATAACTCTCCTAAGAAAATCTTTCAGCCTGAAAATGCCTTTTATACTATTTAATTTCAAAAACAAATTATTAAGATGAGAATTATGGAATTATTATTAAAAGAGCAGATAACATCATTTTTTAATTATTAAGCAAATTTGGTAAATAATTAATTAACTCTTTATCATAATTTTTTAGAATTAATAAAATATTTTTTAATCAACAAAATTAAAAATATGTTATGAAATTATAAACTTTCCTATTTATATCTGGTACAGATTTAAATTTGATTCTTAATAATATCACTTGTTGGAAATCTAATCTCCATATGATCTGATGTAGCAAGTATAAGTGGTTGTTTTATACTTACATACCTCCTGGCAAAGAGGTATAGTACATTGATACTCACAGTATATAATTTAAAAGTACATAATTTAAGTTATTCCTTACTCATAAAAAGAGGATAAATGATTCTGTTTTATATATTTATTAACTATATTAAAATGAAGCTTTGTTATATCAAGTATGGACTTAAATTTGATCCTTAATAATATCAATTGTTAAAAAGCCTAGCTCTATATGTTCTGATGCAACAAATATAAATGATCATTTTATACTTTCTAATTTATGATAAAGAAAGGCAGTAAAACTGACATATGTTTATATACATTTATTTTTCTACTATATTTCTATTGTATTTTTTAGATTATTATATTTGTTTTAGTTAAAATTTTATAAGTAAGTTGGTTTTTTTTAGCTCCTAGCAATCGAGGCCCGGGAGAACCATTACTTATATCTGATATCAAAAAAGGCAGTATTGCACACAGGTAAGTTAAAGACTTTTGTGGGATGAATATAATTTTGTTAAACATTACATTTTTAAACTCTGTTTTTATTTCAGAACGGGGACAATTCAGCCAGGAGACAAATTACTTGCAATTGATAATATTCGTTTAGATAATTGTTCCATAGAAGATGCTGCACAGATTTTACAAAATTCTGATGATATTGTAAAATTACGCATCAGAAAAGATGAAGCATTTTCAGGTATAATGAAAGATTTAGTTTTCTAAAAATTCAATGTCATTTAATATTACAATTGGATTTTTATTATTATTATTATTGCGTTTATTTATTTATTTATAGATATAAATATTTTTATAGCCATTAAAATTTAATATTACTTTGAAAAGTTCTTTTTTAAAAAAAAGTACAAACGAAAATAAAATTTGATTGACTATATTTAGTAATCAATAAACGAAAATAAAATTTGTTTGACTATATTTAGTAATCAATAATGTGATTCTAATTCTTTTTATTTTTTTTTGTATGTACATCTCTCAACAATAGTTATCATTTCGTTTTCATAATCTCTTGTTTTCTAAATACAAATTATTCTTCAGATATGAACATATTTATTAGAAATTATTTATTCAAGAATCTCAAAGGCACATTAAATGTCACATAACATTTATTAAAATCCTATATTTTATTGAATTAGGCTTGGTGAAGTGATGTCAATTAATCCAACTTTCTCATAGGGCAGTTCAGACATAAGTAACTCTTTTGGGTACGACTAAATGATTTTGTATAAATATAATAAACATCTCCATACTTCCCCATTCTTTTTAAATTCATATAAATAGATACTGTTATATCCGCAAGAATGTCTGTGCGGTCATCAAATAAATATACACAATTTTTTACTCGCTCTCTGATAGCAAATAGTTTGCAACACTCTATCTCCATAGTTCTCTGGCAATGGATGCTCTGCCCTTCAACGAATGCTCTGCTCTGCAACTAATGCTCTACTCTGCAACGAATGCTCTGCTCTGCAACTAATGCTCTACTCTGCAACGAATGCTCTGCTCTGCAACTAATGCTCTACTCTGCAATGAATGCTCTGCTCTGCAACTAATGCTCTACTCTGCAATGAATGCTCTGCTCTGCAACTAATGCTCTACTCTGCTGCGGTCTCCCCATTTCTGTGGGCTCTTTCAGCTACACCTGTGGACTACATTTCCACTGGGCGCTGGTAATTAACCGCAAGCACTGATGTGAGATATCTCTACTCAAATACTACTAGACGTCTACTGCCGTTGTACTCCAAATATGGCTGCTAATAACTATTGCCTCTAATACTGCGTAGTTGTTACATCTTTTATTGCTTGCTGATAACTGTAGCAATTAATCCTTGTCCAATCAGGTAACGTCTTTTATCCAGAAATATTTGCAATCAGCAAATATCTCTTGGAATTATCATCCACCATTATGTTACTTAACTTCCTCCATTATCAGCGCGCGATCTACAACAACCACTTGAACAAATTCTAGTTTTTCTGGAGTGCACAAACATGTCTGCCATTTTTACAAAACACTACAGATACAATAAAAGACAAATGACCCCCAAGATGCATTTCGTGCTGAACCAGCACTCATTAGTTGGCCCAGGTCACTGTCTCTCATATATATCTTTATTATATGCAAAGTATTTATCTAGTGTAAATCGTTACATTTTCATTTACCATTGTCAAACTTCCTCCATTCACAACTTTGACACCATCCATTTCTGATAAATACACTAATGATTATTACTAATCATTTTCAAAACTAGAGATTATCTCTAGCACAGATATAAACTTTAAACCTCAGTTAAAGATTAATATATCTGATTTTTTTAAATTTTGCTATCAGTAACAGGGATGTTTCATTATTGTTTATAGTTCTGTTAGAATTTCTGTTACTATAAACAGCTTTCCAAAGAAATTACTAAAAATTTTGAGAGAAGTTTGTTGAAAGAATTTGTTTCATGAATTTAAACTTGAACAATTAAAAAATCGTATATTCTAATGAGTTAAAAACTACAGATTATAAAAAAAGGATTTGGAGATTTTAACTTAATTTTGATGTTTATGTCTATTCGGTATTTCTTATCAGTATTTCTTAATGGAAGATACAATAAAAATAATTTTCACATATCCAACAAATTTGAAAATTTCCCCCTAATACCCCTCTTTAATTTATTAATTTGCTCTTGTATTTCCTATATCAGTTTTTATTCTTTTAAAAGATTATTTTGTTTCGACTCTTGCTAAGCTATATAAATCTTTATCATTGACAAAATGGGCAAACACAGTTTTAATACTGTTTCAAAATATATGGTCTACCTTACATTTCATGATCTATCCAACAGTTAATGCTATAGAGAAAAAAGCAACAAAGAAATTAATGCATAAGAATTAAATGCATGTCTGTATTTGTTGTCGTCCGTCCCATCCCCCAAGAAGAAAACAATTTCAAAAATAAAAGGCAAATGTAATTTATTAATCTCAATAAATATTTTTTTTAAGATTAATTTCAGAATAATTGACTATTTTTAAAGAATGATTATTTTTTAAACTTGTTATTATGATAACGAAAGAAGGTACTTGGTGGTGCTAAAAGATTGTGGTCTTTGTGGAAATTATTTTTGTGAGCTAAAATGACCTAAATTGATAATAGAAAATCTAATTTTTTAAAATTTAAATTTCACTCTATATGACTGAATTGAATTCATGGCCAAAAACTGATTAAATTCAGTTTTATTACTCGATATCTTTTAATCCATCATTTATTATTTGTCAGTATTTATCATAAGTTTCATATTTGCATTAAAATATTGATAAAGGAGTGTTATTATATAATGAAAAAGAAGTATTGGTATTTTTGCACCAATACAATTTCTTAGAAAATCATATTAGTATAGAGCCATGTAGTTAATGTGTTTTTGCCATGCAGAAGGAAAAAAAAGCATACTTTTACAGTACACATGCAAAAAATATAATTTACTTGTAATTGATAGTGACTTTCCACACTCAAATTTTAATAGGAAAATAAATTGAAAACTGAATTTGTTAACATTTTAGAACTTGTGAATTGTTTTTATTATGGATATACTGAAAAAAATTGTTGCAAGCTTTAAGATAAAGTCTTCTAATAATTTTTTGGATTGATTCAATATATGCCAAGAAGTTTTTTCAACCACAACTATGATCCAAATAAGAGATCAGATGATGGGATTGAACAATTTCTTATTCAAATAGATATAATCAAATTTGTCAGCCATTGGAAATACAACTGCAAAAGGACATTAACATGTGGCATGCCCCTCCTGATTACAACGCACAAATAACTTAGCACAAGAGTCATGGGAGATAGAATACTCATTTAAAGCAAGAGTCTAATTATCACTACTTTTATGTACAATATGATAGAGCCCCTCTACTTTTCACTACTGAAAGGGAGAGTGATTTAATATTGGTTTATATGAATTTAAATGAAATAGGATCTGCCAAACAACTGTTCACTCCATATTATTTGGATCCAATAACAGGAACCCACATGCAGCCCATTAAATATTCTAGCCTTGGGGCAAATGCAAAATTTTAAAGAAAATAAGAAGTACATTTCATGAACTTTTCCAATCACAGTAAAATAATTTATGTTAGAAAAGTTTGAGGCAAAATATGAATCAAGACCAATTTATTATGCACTAGATTTCCAATTATATTTCAAACACATATTATCATCTCTTAACATGTTAAAAATCCCCCCCCCCTAACTATTTTGCAATTTTTTAAAGAGAAAAATACATGTATACATTTAATTTCTTATGCAGCACCTTTATTTAACACGCTTCTTGCCTTCAATTTTTTGTGGAATACTTTTTGTATTGCTCGCTTGTGAATTAATTTCCTCTCTGAAGAGCCATCTGACAGATAGATTGTAAAACTTAAAATAAGTTACTGTATATACTATAACATCAACGAAATTTGTTACTATTTGAAGTTTTCCAAATAACAGTCTTCCTATTGCAATTTATGAATATTTATTTTCATCTTGCTATTTTTATTACAAACATTTTAGCAAATATCTCTCATTTCTACATCACAAATCTGTAATCTCCTTTGATTTTATTATCTCTTTTTACAGCATTCCAGTCCTCAGTACCTTTAAACAACTATTGATGTATCTATAAAATTGGAAATTTCTAAAATAAATGGTAAGAGAAAAGTGATGATAATTAAGGATTATTGGTTAGTCATAATACTCTATCTCCAACAACATCATCATATGATTTCTATAATCATCAAGTGTTCTACCTTTAATTTGAAAATTTTAATATTTTAGTGACTTGAATTTTTTTTCTAATCTTGTTTCATTTTTTTGATTACTGATTAATATTTATACCAAAATAATCATTTATTAGAAATATTTTCAATCCGACCACAATCAATCTTATCATTTACCAGAGTGCTGTTTTATCCTTTGACCTAAAATCAAATCTATACTATGGTCTCCTTTTATCACCATTATATAACTCCTATACCATCATCATTTCTTTTCTTATTGACTTTTATATTGTCTAGCCTTTTCATCTTTGGTGATAATTTATGATGTTTCTAGCTTATTTATTCCATGAATCTATTCTTAAAATACTTTTCAATTATAATAGTTTCAGAAAAGTAATCCAAAGTGTAATGATATATTCAATCATCAGAATCCATGTTTTCGCTGGAATAGTTAGCATTTTCTTAATAGATAATTTTATTCTATTTTTAATTTCATCCTATAACAAAAATCCAAAGACATTTAGTTATTAATATTTATTTATAATCCATATATTGTTTACACATTTCCATCTAAGTAAAAGTGGAAACATCTTATAAATTCTATGCTTCCTGAATTAAAACTTCATCTATTTCTAAAATGACAGCATTGTCTAAATTTTAGTTTAATATTGACCTTGAGAGGTCTAATCCAGTACTAGAATAGTTGATTCAGAGAGCTAAAGGTTTTCGGATTAAAGTTGTAATCACTTCTGATGCTTAAACATCACATGATCTTCTGAGTAACAAATCATTTATTTTTATTTATTTATTTAGAAAATTTTGTTATAATTTTATTTTATTAAATTCTTATTTTATAATAGAATTTTCTTTTAAGCCAAAATATGGTATGATATTGCTGTTGAAAATGATTCTTAAACGGAAATGATTCAATGACATGAATTAAAATTCATCTGTTATTGAAGTAAATCAATATTTTAATTTTTTCAAATGTATTTCAGATGAACCAGATCCAAATGGAGCTGTTACCTACACAGTAGAATTGGTAAGACATGGTGGCCCTTTAGGAATTACTATTTCTGGGACCGAGGAACCCTTTGACCCCATTGTTCTTTCAGGTCTTACAGAAGGTGGCTTGGCTGAAAGGTAATTTTTAATGTAAGAATTAATCATTTTGGTAATATAGTTTATATTGAATATAATTTAGAAAAACTAAAAAGATGCATGAACAGCACATGGAAAACTTTATT